>JADRCH010000029.1:827772-853907 GCA_019843965.1 Rhynchomys soricoides | reverse complement strand
CAGCTGTACCTGCCTGGCCCATTTTCTTAATTAGTGATTGATGGGGGAGGACCCAACTCATTTTGAGTGGTGTCACCCCTGGGTTAGTGGTCCTGGGTTCTATAAGAAAGAAGGCTGAGATTCCGGTTTACAACTGTGGTGGGAGTCCTCTGCCTGGGACACCAGGGCTCCATAGCCAAATAGCGCTGGGAGAAAGCTAGCTGCACAGGAGTGTGGAAAAACCAGTGAGAGGAGGACCAAGATCCTTGCAGAGCCATCAGGGCACAGGAAACAAGGGACAGCTGGGGATTAGATCCTTCTTGTTTCTGTCTGTACCCCAGAGCTGACCCTGCAAAACAGCTCTCCAAACCCACATTCCTCTTAGGTAGAACTAGTCTTCAAGGAGTATTGACACCTAGGCTTGCAGGAAAGACAAGCCACAGTCAGAGAGAGTAAGACCAGCCAACACCAGAGATAACCAGATGGCGAAAGGGAAGGGCAAGAACACAAGGAACAGAAACCAAGGCTACTTGGCCTCATCAGAACCCAGCTCTCTCACCACAGGAAGCCCTGGATACCCCAACGCACCAGAAAAGGAAGACTCAGACTTAAAATCACATCTCAAGAGGATGACAGAAGATTTTCAAGAAGGAAATAAGTAACTCCCTTAAAGAAATACAAGAGAACACAGGTAAACAACTGGAAGCCCTTAAAGAGGAAACACAAAAATCTCTTAAACAATTACAGGAAAACACAATCAAACAAATAAACAAAACCGTCCAGGAATTAAAAACAGAAATAGAAACAATAAAGAGATCACAAAGGAAGACAAGCCTGGAGTTAGAAAACCTAGGAAAGAAATCAGGAGTCATAGATGAAAGCATCACCAACAGAATACAAGAGATGGAAGAGAGAATCTCAGGTGTGGAAGATACCATAGAAAACATGGACACAACAGTCAAAGAAAACACAAAATGCAAAAAGCTCCTAACCCAAAACATCCAAGATATCCAGGATACAATGAGAAGACAGAACCTGAGGATAATAGGTATAGAAGAGAGTGAAGATGCCCAATTTAAAGGACCAGTAAATATCTTCAACAAAATTATTGAAGAAAACTTCCCTAACCTAAAGAAAGAGATGAACATAAATATACAAGAAGCTTACAGAACGCCAAATAGACTGGACCAAAAACGAAGATCCCTTGGTCACATTTTATCAAAACACCAAATATACAAAATAAGGAAAGAACATTAAAAGAAGTAAGGAAAAAAGGGCAAGTAACATACAAAGGCAGACCTATCACCAAACTTCTCACCAGAGACTAAGAAAGCTGGAAGATCTTGGGTAGATCTCATACAGACTCTAAGAGAACACAAATGCCAGCCCAGGCTGCTATACCCAGCAAAACTCTCAATAATCATAGATGGTGAAACCAAAACATTCTATGACAAATCCAAATTTGCACAGTATGTTTCCACAAACCCAGCACTACAAAAAATAATACACGGAAAATGCTAACTCAAGGAGGGAAACTACACCCAAGAAAAAGCAAGAAAGTAATCTTTCAACAAACTCAAAAGAAGATAGCCACACAAACATATAAACAACATTGAAAATAACAGGAAGCAACAATCACTATTCTTTAATATCTCTTAACATCAATGGACTCAATTCCCCAATAAAAAGACATAGACTGACAGACTGGATTCATAAACAGGACCCAGCATTTTGCTGCATCTGGAAAACACACCTCCGTGTTAAAGACAAACACTACCTCAGAGTAAAGGGCTGGAAAACAATTTTCCAGGCAAATGGCCCCAAGAAACAGGCTGGAGTAGCCATTCTAATATCAGATAAAATTGACTTTCAACCAAAAGTCATCAAAAAAGATAAGGAAGGACACTTCATACTCATCAACGGAAAAATCTACCAAGAAGAACTCTCAATTCTGAACAAGTATGCCCTGAATGCAAGAGCCCCCACATTCATAAAAGAAACTTTACTAAAGCTCAAAGCACACATTGCACCTCACACCCCACTATCATCAATGGACAGATCTTGGAAACACAAACTAAACAGAGACACAGTGAAACTAACAGATGTTATGAACCAAATGGATTTAACAGATATCTATAGAACATTTCACCCTATATCAAGAGTATATACCTTCTTCATGGTACCTTCTCCAAAACTGATCATATAATTGGTCACAAAACAAACCTCAAGATATAAGGAGATTGAGATAGTCCCATGCCTCCTATCAGATCACTACGGGATAAAGCTGGTCTTCAAAGGCAACAACAACAACAGAAAGCCCACATACACATGGAAGCTGAACAATGCTCTACTCAGTGATAACTTGGTCAAGGAAGAAATAAAGAAAGAAATTAAAGACTTCCTAGAATTTAATGAAAATGAAAGTACAACATACCCAAACCTATGGGACATAATGAAAACAGCGTTAAGAGGAAAACTCATAGCTCTGAATGCCTCCAAAAAGAAACTGGAGAGAGCATATACTAGCAGCTTAACAGCACACCTGAAAGTTCTAGAACAAAAAGAAGCTAATAGACCCAAGAGGAGTAGAGGGCAGGAAATAATCAAATTAAGGGCTGAAATCAACCAAGTAGAAACTAAAAGATTTATACAAAGAATCAACAAAACCATGAGTTAGTTCTTTGAGAAAATCAATGAGATAGATAAACCCTTAGCCAGAATAACCAGAGTGCACAGAGACAGTATTCAAATTAACAAAATTAGAAATGAAATGGGAGACATAAGAACAGATTCTGAGAAAATTCAAAAAATCATCAGATCCTACTACAAAAGCCTATACACAACAAAATTGGAAAATCTGGATGAAATGGACAAATTTCTAGACAGATACCAAATACCAAAGTTAAATCAGGATCAGATAAACCATCTAAACAGTGCCATAACCCCTAAAGAAATATAAGCAGTCATTAAAAGTCTCCCAACCAAAAAAAGCCCAGGACCAGATGGGTTCAGTGCAGAATTCTATCAGACCTTCAAAGAAGACCTAATCCCAATACTCTTCAATCTATTCCACAAAATAGAAACAGAAGGAACACTACTCAACTCATTCTATGAGGCCACAGTTACACTGATACCAAAACCTCACAAAGACCCAACAATAAAAGAAAACTTCAGACCAATTTCCCTTATGAATATCGATGCAAAAATACTCAATAAAATTCTTGCAAACCAAATCCAAGAACACATCACAACAATCATTCACCATGATCAAGTAGGCTTCATTCCAGGGATGCAGGGATGGTTCAATCCCTGGAAATCCATCAATGTAATCCACTATATAAACAAACTCAAAGAAAAAACCACACGGTCATTTCATTAGATACTGAAAAAGCATTTGACAAAATTCAACATCCCTTCATGATAAAAGTCTTGGAAAGATCAGGAATTCAAGGAGCATACCTAAACATAGTAAAAGCAATATACAGTAAGCCAGTGGCCAACATCAAACTAAATGGAGAGAAACTTGAAGCAGTCCCACTAAAATCAGGGACTAGGCAAGGCTGCCCTCTCTTTCCCTATCTATTCAATATAGTACTTGAAGTTCTAGCTAGAGCAATTAGACAACAAAAGGAGGCCAAAGGGATACAAATTGGAAAGGAAGAAATCAAAATATCACTATTTGCAGATGATATGATGGTTTACTTAAGTGACCTGAAAAACTCCACCAGAGATCTGCTACAGCTGATAAACAACTTCAGCAAAGTGGCTGGATACAAAAATTAACTCAAGCAAATCAGTAGCCTTCCTATACTCGAAGGATAAACAGGCTGAAATTAGGGAAATGACACCCTTCACAATTGTCACAAACAATATAAAATATCTTGGTGTGACTCTAACCAAACACGTGAAAGATCTGTATGACAAGAACTTCAAATCTCTGAAGAAAGAAATCGAAGAAGACCTCAGAAGATGGAAAGATCTCCCATGCTCATGGATTGGCCGGATTAATATAGTTAAAATGGCCATCCTGCTGAGAGCGATCTACAGATTCAATGCAACCCCCATCAAAATTCCAACTCAAGTCTTCATAGACTTAGAAAGAGCAATTCTCAAATTCATATGGAATAACAAAAAACCTAGGATAGCAAAAACTATTTTCAACAATAAAAGAACTTCTGGGGGAATCAGCATCCCTGACCTCAAGCTGTACTACAGAGCAGTAGTGATAAAAACTGCATGGTATTGGTACAGTGACAGGCAGGTAGATCAATGGAATAGAATCAAAGACCCAGAAATGAACCCACACACGGTCACTTTGTCTTTAACAAAGGAGCTAAAACCATACAGTGGAAAAAAGACAGCATCTTCAACAAATAGTGCTGGTTCAACTGGCGGTCTATTTGTAGAAGATTGTGAACTATTCCATTCCTATCTTCCTGTACAAAGCTCAAGTCCAAGTAGATCAAGGACCTCCACATAAAACCAGATACACTGAATCTAATAGAAGAGAAAGTGGGGAAAAGTCTCAAACACATGGGCACAGGGAAAAAGTTCCTGAACAGAACACCAATGGCTTATGCTCTAAGACCAAGAATTGGCAAGTGGGACCTTATGAAATTACAAAGCTTCTGTAAGGCAAAGGACACTGTCAATAGGACAAAACGGCAACCTACAGATCTGGAAAAGATCTTTACCAGTCCTATAACTGATAGAGGGCTAACTGTATTCCAAGGAATACAAAGAACTCAAGAAGTTAGACTCCAGAGATCCAAATAATCATATCAAAAAATGGGGAAGAGAGCTAAACAGCATTCTCAACTGAGGAAACTCGGATGGCCAAGAAGCACCTAAAGAAATGTTCAACATCCTTAGTCATCCGGGAAATGAAAATCAAAACAACCCTGAGATTCCACCTCACACCAGTCAGAATGGCTAAGATCAAAAACTCAGGTGACAGCAAATGTTGGTGAGGATGTGGAGAAAGAGGAACATTCCTCCATTGCTGGAGGAAATGCAAGCTGATACAACCTCTCTGGAAATCAGTTTGGCAGACCCTCAGAAAAATGAACATAACACTAACTGAGGACCCAGCTATTCCACTCCTGGGCATATATCCAGAAGATGCTCCAACATGTTATAAAGACACATGTTCCACTATGTTCATAGCAGCAATATTTATAATACCCAGAAATTGAAAACAACCCAGATGTCCCTCAACAGAGGAATGGATACAGAAAATGTGGTACATTTACACAATGGAATACTACTCAGCTATTAAAAACAATGACTTCATGAAATTTGCAGGCAAATGGATGGAACCTGAAAATATCATCCTAAGCAAGATATTGCAGTCACAAAAGAATGAACATGGTATGTACTCACTGATAAGTGATTATTAGCCCTAAAATTCGGAATACCCAAGAGTCACTTCACAGCAACCCTAAGGCTGAGTGTGAGGTCCCAGATGCAGGAGTTGGAGAAGGGACTGAAGGAGCTGAGGGAGTTTGCATCCCCATGAAGGGAGCAACAGTGGCAACTGTTCTGAGCCCTCAATGCTCCTGGAGACTGGATCACCAACCAAAGAATACACATGGAGGGACCCATGGTGCTGGCCACATATGTGACAGAGGAGAGTCTTGTTAACCATCAGGGGGAAGAGAGGCTCTTGGGCCTTAGGGTGTTAGATCCCCCAGTATAGGAGAATGCCAAGGAGGGAAGACAAGAGTGGGTTGGTGGGTGGTTGGGGTTTTACCTCCATAGTGGCAGGGAGTGGGGGGAGGGAATAGGGAGGTTCCAAAGGGGAGTCCTGGAAAGAGGGAAACATTTGAAATGTAAATAAAGTACGAAAAAAATTAAAATAAAACCAAAAAAAAAAAAAGGAAAGAAAGAAAGAAAGAAAGAAAGAAAGAAAGAAAGAAAGAAAGAAAGAAAGAAAGAAGGCTGAGTAAGCTATGGAGAACAAGCCAGTAAGCAGCATCCCTCCATGGCTTCTAGTTCAACTCCTGCCTCCTGGATCCTGCCATGTTTGTGTTCCTGTCTTTGCTTCCTTTGATTATGAACAGTGATGTGGAAGTGTAAGCCAAATAAGACCTTTCCTCCCCAACTTGTCATGGTGTTTCCTCACAGCGATAGGAACCCAAATAGTGCACCTGGTGAAACAGTGTGCTAAGCTGAATGTGTTCCTGGGTGTGAGAGGGAGATATATTATTATCTTTGAGTTCAGCATCACTGCAAGCTTTTGGTGAGGTACTGGAGAGAAAATGTGCTAGGTAGCAAAACTGCCAATGAGAGTTCATAGCAAAAATTATACCCTGATAGAGGCCTCAAGTAGCCCCACCACATCCCTCTGTGAGAACACCTGTGGCCACTGCCATACATCAAAGGTATCCCTTAGAATTCTAAGGACTGTACAGACAGCAAGGAACGATGAGTGAGCTCAGTTAAAATATTAGCTGAAGCATAGTAAATGAGAGACCTATGAAAGTAAAAACCAAATACATAAGGGCTGAGGGCTCCCAAGCTGCCATAATTGTTTACAAGGTAGAATCAATCCAAGGGGCAGTTGCTCTACATGGTCCACTTTACAATGTGTGAGCTCAGTACTTTTTTTTATGTGCCCTGTGCATGGAACAATTTTAAGAGCCTTTATTCTCCTCCATGACAGTTTTACTAGAACAAGAACCCACCTGCCATAAATGGAGCAATGACTTTATCTTTCATTTGAGTCTTCATGTTCGAAGCCATGAAAATTAAATCAACATTAAAGCATAGTGGCACATTTTTAATTTTATATATTCGGGACGTGAAGGATGTTTGAAAGATGTGTTTCCCTGAGTCTCTCAACATGAAATTTGAAGATCTACTTCATTGTTAATGTTTCATTCCCTCTAGTTAATTCCTCATAATTACATTAAAACGAGGCATAGATACATATGCCATCGGTGCCACAGAGTGGACTAATACAGCGAGATTAATCTGTAAGAAAACATGTATGGAAGAGATACATTTCCCTGAACAGTATGCCTAGGTCAGAAACAAAGATTTACAGAGGGCAAACCACACCCCCAGAGCATCTGGATATTTAGGGTTTTTTATAGGAGAAGGATCAGAGACTGATCCTGAGAGACTGAGACCAGTTTCTTATCTAGGAAGGACAGATGTGGCTTTGAAAACAAGGAGTCTCCGAGCTCAGCCTCAGGCACCAAGTCTTCTGGGTAGATAACAGACTTGGTGAGCCATGTCCTCACCAGACAACTGAAGAGGGTGGAAATGAGACCCCAGGGCCATCTAGAGTTTTGTCCATCTAGGAGCAACATTAAAGGTTCGTATAATGAGTTTCAACAGTTGTCAACAGTATGTCCGAGGTTGTGGGAAGGACCCTGAACACTAACAGAAATTCTGCCATGCCCCTGGGTTTGATAAGGACAGACAGGGAAGAGATCACCCTGAGGCTCTGAGAAACTTTGGGTTTTTAAACAGTGCTGGGAATGTTTGAATATGTAATTAATCTATTTTTCATTATGAGATTGTGCTGGTTTGACTATGCTTGGCCCAGGGAGTGGTACTATTAGGAGGTGTGGCCTTGCTGGAGGAAAGTGTCACTGTAGGGGTGGGCTTTGAGACCCTCCTCTTAGCCACATAGTAGACAGTCTTCTAGTGACCTTCAGATCAAGATGTAGAACCCTTGGCTCCTTCTCTAGCACTGTGTCTGCCTGGACACTGCAGTGTCCATGCTTCCCACGAAGATGATAACAGACTGAATCTCTGAATCTGTAAGCCAGCCCCAATTAAATGTTGTCCTTATAAGAGTTGCCTTGGTCATGGTGACTTTTCATAATAATAAAACCCTAACTAAGACAGAGATGGTCTTTATTCCACGGGGCACAGTGGTGGGACATTATTCTTTGAATGTGAAATTTCTTCTTGTAGGCTTTTGTAAGTCAGCATTTGGCCCTACAGTTAGTGGGATTGTTTTGGAAGTCTGTAGAACCTTCAGGAGGTGGAGCTTCACTACAGGCATTGGATCTCTGGGTACAGGCTGGGGACTTTACGGTTCACTGCTTCTTGTCCACTCTCAAGTTTCTGACTGCTTTTGCAATGTGACCGGTTGACTCCTGCTTCTGCTGTCACACCCAGCCCACCAGGATTTACTTTATCCCTCCTTGAACTATAAGGTGAAATAAGCCTTTTCTCTCTTGAGTTGCTTTATGTCAGATACTAGGTCACAGCAACAAAAAAACAAAAGAAAGAAAGAAGGAAAGAAAGAAAGAAAGAAAGCAAGCAAGCAAGCAAGCAAGCAAGCAAACAAAAAAAGCAATTCAGGCCTCTTCTCACTTCTTTCCTGGACATCCTTTATGTATGAATGTGTGTTTGTATGCTTGAGGGTATTTGGATCTCTTTGGGACTCTTGTTTTTCTTTCTGTTCCCAAGACTAGACATTTCCTTCAGCCTGCTCACACATGCTCTTATGCCCCCATCTTAGTGAACTTTTCATTTTATTTAACTTCCCAAGTTTAGAATTTATATATATATATTTATAATAATAATAATATCTCCTTTATATCTAGTCATACATCTTGTTGAGAGACATTGTTCTCACATTTTCCTTTAGTTCTTTGTATGTGGTTTCCTTTAATATCGTGGACATATTTATACCTCCCCATTCAAATCGTTTGGCAAATAAGTCCAGCTGTTTTCTCCATTGGGACAGTTTCTATTAAAAGCCACTTTGTCTAGGTTTGTTTGTGCTGTATTTTCTTGTTTCTTTGTATGCTTTCTAGTTTCTGATAAAATTTAAATATTAGATAATGTAGAAGCTTTGGAAACAAGAGCATCTTCCTTATCCTACATCAAGATGTTGTTTCTATCTATTGCTATTATTCTTGGAGCTATTTGGTGTCAAGTGACCTCCCTAACCTAATATTGAGAAGTGTTTCTGTCGTATGGCAGCTAGAATTTCCTCTCAGTTGGTTTAATAGCCAGCTAATAATTAGATAGATTTTTGGTTGTTGTGGACTGCATTTTTCAAAGTCTGGAAGTCATAATCTGGAAGATACCCCAAAGGATTGGTACCATCACAATTCACAGTACAGACTGTGATGTTCTCAAAAGCTATTTCTCAGTTCCTGAAGCATACTTTGGAGTAGTAATGTCCAAGTGGGTGAGTTATTTTGGTCTTGTAGGGTGTGCGGCCTCTTCCTCCAGGCCCAGATCATAGCCACTGTGGGTCAGTGGCATCATGGTTACAAAGTTCAATATGATTTCAGTCTGTAATCACAGTATACTCAGAGGTAATGGAAACCTTCATTCATACCTTTTAGTTTTAAGGGCTAATGCATCTACTGCAATCTTTTTCTTGGTTGTGTCTACTATGTTGGATGAGAACAAAAGAGGGTTACCCAGATATCTCTGACTCCTGGAAAAACTATCCAGGTTATCATGATGCTTTGACTAATCAGAATCATGTATAGAAGTCAACTTCCCTGTGAAAATGGCAGAATTGGGGCCATGGAGTCCGGAGGCCTAAAGGAGGGAGTTACAGTGACAATTCAGGAAGGGTTTCAAGTCACCATTAGAAGGATTCATTTGTTTGCAAAACTAGAGTCCACAAAGAATGTCAGAAACTGCCCAAAACGTTGAAACATAGGTTTTACTATTCTAACCTGAGAGGTGGGACTCAGGAAACCAGTGTGGCCAACAATTTCTTCTTCTCAAAGAAAAGAATAGCAGACCCATCTAATATTAAAAGTGAAGAAGCCCTAAGTTATTGGGTGTGTTAAAGTGAAGGCATATGTGTTTCCAGCAGAGATTGTGAGGAGTGAGGGACAGAGAAGTCACAGGAAAAACAAGGTGCTCTTGCTCACGTGAGATAATTGAACCCGAGATGCCGCCAATGATAAGATGAGCAGAAAGGAGAGCTACTGCTATGAGGTACTGTCTTATTACTTAAAACGTTTTAATCTTATTTTAAAAATCTCTTAGGTTAGACACAAAATTTTATTATATTCCATTCTTAAAGGGGAAATATAAAACATACAAGTGGATTCTATGCTGAAGTAAAGTTACTAGTGAACGAAATTAAGAGGTTTCTAAAGCATTCAGAGGTTCATGCTTGAATCACTTCTCAGGCATCATCAATGGTCACAAATACATCCTCTGAAGCATCAGGCTGACTAGGATGCAGCCTTTCTTAAGGGTGTCACTTCCAGGACTTACTTCCAAGCTGCTGACACTCTCGTGAGATTTGATACTTTCAGACTTAGGAGGAGATACCACTGGGAAGCTTTTTTATAAAATCAAACTTATGGTGCCTTCCTCAAGTGCTCCTTTCTTGGCTTATCACCACCCAGTGTCAAGGTGTTTCCATAATACTTCAGCATATCGTCAGCAACTCTTTAACTACGTTCTTCAAAGACCTAATGTGGTACAACCACGCATTACAACTCAGCTGTGCTTCATCTGTGTGGTGTGATGTGGTGTGTGTGTGTGTGTGTGCAAGTGTGTATGTGTGTGTAGGTGTGTGTATGTGTGCATGTGTGTATGTGTATGTATGTGTGTATGTGTGTGTGTGTAGGTGTGTCTATGTGTATGTGTGTGTATATGTGTGTATGTGTGCGTGTGTGTATGTGTATGTATGTGTGTATATGTGTGTGTAAGTGTGCATGTGTGTGTGTCTGTGTGTATGTGTATGTATGTGTGTATATGTGTGTGTATGTGTGTGTAGGTGTGTGTGTGTGTGTGTGTGTGTGTGTAACATGTCACTGAACTGTCTTACTCTCATAGAAGACTGCATCCAAACTTATACTAACAATGCTTTGGTTCTCCTTTACATAACAAATCACCATTAACAGCTGGTTAAACACAACTAATTCATTATATTAGATTTCTAGAAACCAAAAGTTCATCTCAGCTCAACTGAGTTCACTGGTAGAGTTCTTAGAGGGCCAAGATCAAGGTGCTGACAGGACTGCACACTCTTTGAAGGTCATGTCTCAGGCAGTTTGAATATTCAGAAATGAGCTCAACCTAGACTGTAGGCAGATTTCTAGTCATTAGATAAAAGTCAGCATTCCTCAGGAACTTGTTAAACTAGTTCCCATCTGCCCCAAAAAGTCATTTCTTCTACCTCTGGCAGAAGGAACATATGACAACCCAGGACTCCTATCAGCATATTGAAGCTCAGGCTGGCCTCCAGGCTCCTTCAGTATCACAAGTACATTTCAAAGTCCAAGTCAGGGGCAAGCCCTTCCCTGGCCCTTCCCCGGCCCCAGCTAACATCCTTATAATCATATGATTCTTCCATCTCATACTTTCTATATCTATTCCCACTGTTGCCTCTCTCTCTCTCTCTCTCTCTCTCTCTCTCTCTCTCTCTCTCTCCTCTCTCCCTCTCCCCCTATACTCTATTCTCTCTCTTGGTATTTCACTGTGGTGGTTTGAATGAAAGTGGTCCCCATAGGGAGTGACACTATTAGGAAGTTGGAGAAAGTGTGTCCCTGGGGATAGGCTTTGAGGTTTCAGATGCTCACTTCAGGCCCAGTGTGACTATTCTCTTCCTGCTTCCTGCCAATCCAGATGTAGAATTCTCAGCTCCTTCACCAGCACAATATCTGCTTGCATGCTAGATGCTTTCCACTATAATGACAGTGTACTAAAACTCTAAACTGTAAGCCAGCCCCAATGAAACGTTAGCCTTTATAAAGTTGCTGTGGTCGTGGTGTCTCTTCCAAGCAATAAATAGTTAAGCCAGCAACATGTGACAACAAATCAGCCAGAAGTTGGTATCAGGGACTGGGGTATTGCTGTGATAGGCCTGATTCTGCCTTGGTTTGGAGGAATGTGGACTTTGAGACTTTGCTTTAGGAAAGCAGCTGAATGCTTTAGTTGGGGCTTAGTGGGACACGTAGGAACATGGAAGACAGTACTGCTGAGAGTGATTAGCCAGCTCAAGAGGTTTCAGAGGAGAAGAACATTAGTGTGTGGCCTAGAGACTGTTCTCCTGATGCTTTGGTAAAGAATGGGGCTGCTTTTGACTTTTGTCCAAAAAAATCTCCCTGAGGTTAAATTGAAGTGTTTGGGGTTAACAACTTTGGCAGAGATTTCCTGATAGCCTAGTACTGACTGTGTTTCTTGGTTATTGGTGGCCACACTTACGAAGATATATAATGAAAAGGAGCAAGCCCATAACAGCACCCCACCTTGGCTTCTGCATCAGCTCCTGCCTGACTCCCATTGATGATGATTGTAGGGCAAGTGTAAGTCAAAAACCTACCCATCCCCAACTTTCACTTTGGTCATGGCGTTTGGTCCTAGTAGTAGAAACCTTAGCTAACTCATCATCTTCACCATTCTCTCCTCTCTCCCTTCCCTAGCTCTGGCCATGCCTAGCCTTCAGACTATTCCAGGTGCCCCCAGATATGCCCTCCTCTGTTCTTCACTATAAAAACCTTCCCCTAATAGTGGAGCCATCATGCCAGCAGTCTCTTCACCATGCTCCCTGTCTCTTTTCTGTGCTCCCCGTGTCTTCACTGTGCTCCCTGTTCTTTTACTGTGCTCTCTTTCATACCCTGAAGGCTTCCAAGGAGAATGCAGCTCACATAGGTTTTTGGCAAACTCTCATAGGTTGTTTGCTTTTGCAGTAATAAGATGGGTTCTCCTTTCCTTGATGTTTAAGCAAGGTTGGGCATCCTGTATACGTAAGCGACAAGTGAGAACTCATGTTTCAAATCTTTGGCTTTTCCTTCTGCTGTCTCTCTGGCCTTCTCTGGTCTAACCTGGCTGAAAGCTTTATTCTTCATGTCTCATCTAGAGAATCCAGCACAACGCCTTCACCTTAACATTATTGGATGAGCAACCTCAATTAAATCCTGCAAAGGCTCTTCACTATTGCAATATTCCATCAATAACTGATAACAAGGGGCAAGGTACCAGACGTCAAACTTCTGCCTGGCGCACTTGGGGTGACTTTGTTGTTTAAAATTATATACAGTGGCAAGTTTAGACCCTCTGACATTTTTCACGCCATCATGATGAAATGCTACATTTAGTGACCTGTGTTCTTAGTGTTGTTTTACTGTCCCTGTCATTGCCAAGCATGTCAAGGGACAGCAAGACTGTCTCAGCATCTCCTTTTTAATGAAATTCAAAGCTTCCTTTTCTTTCCTCAATTCAATTGCTTGTCACTGGAAAGGAAACAGCTTCCAATTAGTTAGAAATCTTGACAAATTGTTGTTGCACATTTTAATAGCAGCCGGGTGAAACACACAGATTTGATTACACCAGGCTCACACCACTTTAAAATTCCATTTGTTTACAGTGAGAACATAGGCATTGTCTTTTGTCTTCTGATGCATGACTTGGCACGTGGCAGCAGACAATTTTGTGTGTATTTGTGTAACAAAACAAAATCACTTCATTTGATTTTTAATTTCTCCTTCAGCTGTTGCTCTGTGCTGTGGCTAGTGTTTTCAACAGAAATATTTTTGACACTCTTATCAGATTGTACTCCTTGCTTATGTAGGCTTTGTTGCTTGGGGGGATGTTTCTCTCCCCCCCTTTCTCTCTCTGTGTATGTGTGTGTGTGGTGGGTGCATGTGCGTGTGTGTGAGTATTCACACGTATGGGCATGTAGGCATGCATGTGCATGTGTACATCCACGCATATAAAGATCAGAACTGGTTTCTTCGTCAGTTGCTCTCCACCTTATATATTGAGGCAAGGTCTCTCATTGCAATCTAGAGTTCCCTGTTTGTCTGGCTAGCCTAATTAGCCAAATTGCTCTGGAGATCCCATCTCTACCTCCCAAGCTCAAGAAATGCAGTTGGGCCCTCACCATTGACTGGGCATTTATGTGGGTGCTGGGGATCTGAGCTTTGCTTCTCAGGCTTGTATGAAAAGTGCTCTGCTCACTGTCTATCTCCCAGTGCCCTGGCATATGTGCTTTTGAATAAAACAGTAATACCTTATCTCAATGTTGACATTGATCCAAGAAAATTTTAAAAGGTTGATTTATGTATTACTTTATGTGTATACACTCATACACATAAAGTAATACATAAATCAACTGCAGGTACATAGGTATATGCTTGCATGCCTGGTGCTCATGGAACCATAAGAGGGCACCAGATCCTTTGGATGTGGAGTTACAGATGATTGGAAGCCAGCATGTGGGTGCTGGGAACCAAATGTGGCTCTTCTGCAAGGGTAGCATTTGCTGTTAACCATGGAGTCATCTCTCCAGCCCCTTATTGTGCAATGTTGTTGAAAATATTGACCAGCATGTAAACCCAGCCTGGTACACAAAGCGGCAATACAAGCATTTGTAAGTCAATAGTTGTGTCACAGCTGTCACCACAACAGCAGTCACCATCTTGACTTTCAATGCCATTCAAACATTCCCATCTCTGAGTTTAGGGGGCAAAGTGTCTGGCCATCTAGTGAATGAGCACTCCTTTGGAAATCGAATATCTCCCAGCACCAGTTCTTTATTGTTTAAAAATGTAACTGTCTGAGGCTGTCTCAGGTGTATTGACTTTCCTAAATAAAAGTCAGAAAACATCAAAATTAATGACCAGGGCATTCAGAAAGTAATACCATGTTGGAAGAGAAAACTTTGACAACCTGAATGTCATTGCGTTTTCTTAAGTGTGCCATCTCCTATATGCACTTGGGTTTCTGCAGTTTAAAGCATCCATGTAAACTAACTCTCTTATGAAGAGAGACTCTCTCCCCATCCTCTCTCTTATGAAGTCTGAGGACCTTTTTCATTGTCTTTTTGATACAAAACTGAGTTGAGTGCAAAGGCCAAAGCATTTACCTCAAACACACAAATGCAATAATCCCGATAAATGAATTGTCATGCTTTTTTAAATTGATGAATTGATGCAAAAAATGCTAGAATGAACAAATTGCCAAAGACATTTTCAAGACAGGTTTTTATTTCTTTTTGTTTCAGGATTTAGTGGCTCAGCCAGATGCTACCGTAGTACGGCTAAGTACTCTGATCATGCTACATACATCCTGGTCAATTTGAGAACTTTCTTGTTGTTTATTTTTCGCTTTGTTTTGACAGAGTCTTACTAGGTAGCCCAGGCAGGCTTTGAACTCATGATCCATATGCCAGTCTTGTGTCCTTCCGTAAGCACTCCCTAGGCATGTAAGTATTTGAGACAGTGCAGTCTTGGTCCTAACAGAGTGGGTATTGGCTGGTAATGCCTTCCAGGCATTAGCTCACAGAAAGGTGGGTTGTTGAGCTATTCTTGGAAGGTGGCTTAAGATTTTTCCGGCTTTAAACTGCGTGTGTGCAACACACTGCACTTCTCCAAGCCTCAATTTCTTCATTTATAAAATGAGAATAATAATTCCATGGGCATTTTTGGCACTGAGATCAGACAAGTCTGACAGCCACTAGACGTTCAAAGACGGTTAATTCTTCTTCTGCAGTCAAATAAGAAATCATTATAATGACAATATTGGATTCACAGAATCATAACTTCATGGAACTCCATTGCTAGAAAAACATTGAATAGACATTATCAATTTTATTGCTCTCATTCAATAATGCGTATATTAGTCTCCTAGGATAGCCAGAACAAATCGCAGCTAACTTTAAAGCAGTAGTAATTTCTTCCCTCACAGTGCTGGGGGTCCTGGCTTGAAGATAACACATTTCAATTTTTTCCTGTCTTCACATGGCATTTGCCCTGTGCCTCTAGTTCTCTCAGAAGGACATGAGTCACTGGATGGACTGGCCAATGAGTCTAAATTTATCTTCATTTAATTTCAAGATGCCTAACTAATTCTATCTTCTTGTCCAAATGAAGTTTCCTTTTGAAGTTGGGGTAGACATGAATTTTAGATTGGGAATCACCTTTAAACAACAGTATTTTTCTGAAATAACATTTAAAGTAAGCCCATCTTTCATCTTACATGTTTTTAGAAGCCGGGAATGGTGATACACATCTGTCATCTCAGAATTAAGGTAGAAATTGGAGGATTAGGAGTTCAATGCCGTGTGTGTGTGTTGTGTGTGTATGTGTGTATTTCTTGAATCTTAAAAGATTTCACTTTTTTCTACCCCTGTTTTTTTCAGAAGTGACCTGAAGTTATGGCCTGGTGAGGTCAGAGCCTCCCAGATCACTACCGAGGGAAGAACTCTGCCAGCAGCTGACTGCAGCATGCCCATGCCAAGCAAATATAAAAGAGGTACAGACTGAGAGGGATCACAATGCAATTGTGCTCAGATTCTCACAAATCCCTAATGTGAGAGGTTCTTGGTTTCCTGTAAATTTCAGTTCCAGCTCCTCAGCCCCTGGATCCTTGATGACTTTGCTTGTCTCTCTTCTAGTCTTTCATTAACTGCTGAATTCTCTTCTTGGACTGCCTTTCAAATTTCTATACCAGTGTCCTACTGGTGCTCTTGTGTGCATGTTAGTAATGACACAAGATGATTGTGACCATCCCCACAGAGACAATGTCACACTATGTGCAAGAATAGAACTTGCCTCTCTCTGATGCATCCTGATCCTGCAAACACCAAAGAAGCCTGTCCTATCATGGGAGCACTTTTTTAAAGAGCCCTTGCAATCTGGAGCATATCTAGGGAATAGGTAAGGGACATGAAGAGTCCAGAGATTATGGCATAGAAAGAACAGCCAAAAGATGATGGCTGTTGATACAACAAAGTTAAAGACGGGAGAATTCATGGAAGTCCTCCACAGAAGAGACTTTGCTATATGTAGGATTCAATCCCTGGTGGCCTATGTTTACTGTCCTGTGGTCCTTCCACATCCTAGCCCACATAACTTGTCAAGACAGAAACTTCACCACATCGCTATCTATTGTTATTCCCCAGTTTCTAAGCCAATTAAGTGGCTCTGGGCATAGCAGAAGGACCCAGTAGGGTTCTCATCTCAGTCAGATGGCATTCTCAGCAGCTGGATACGGCAAGGAATTAGGGACCATCACCAGCAATAATGATGATCCCTGTGCTAACAGCTCACAGCCCTGATGCTCATTCACTCAGTCTCTCCTCTCAAAGTCTTTGCTTATGACAGTTCCCCTCCCTGGAGGTTAGTTAGGTCCTGTAAGACCTGACTTAAGTCTTCTACATATAAAAGCTTTCCTTGAGGTCCACCTCTCATTTGTCCTCAGATGAGTTGGTTGCCATAGGAGACAGTAACGTGTCACACAAAAATGTGTCCTGTACCATAGGATTATTTTGTACTGAGAGAAATTGAGAAGCAAATCCAAGAAAAGCTCTCTGCCATAAAGTAGGTCATATGATAACGAGGGTGCCCTTACTCTTGTCTTATGAAGAGGGATAAAATTTGACCACCACAGCAACATTAAACCCTTACTGGCCTGGAGATACACCAGACAAACCCACAGGACGAAGTTTAGGACTCCGTATGTAGTGTTCCCCTCCCTGTGATTTACCATCCTGTAGTCAACGCCTCTTTAGTCACTTCTCAACAATACATAGATATTTCTTCTTTTAAAGATTTACTTTTATATTTTTTTATTTTCTTTATTTGACTGTATTGCCTACATGTATGTATGTGTGTGTATGTATGTATGTTTGTATGTATATTGTATGTATATTGTGTGCATGTCTAGTACTCAACGTGTCCAGAAGACGGTGCCAGATACCTTGTAACTGGAATGATGAATGCCTGTAAGGTGCCATGAGGGTTCTGGTAATGAAATCAGCTCTGAACATCTTCTTTAAGAGTTATATACCTTTTCCTTGGTAGCTGCCATGCATCCATGAGAAAGACATAGCAACTGTCTTCCTCTACTTTTTATTAATAGGGCCCTGTCTTGGCAAATAAATCAGGATAGAGAGAAAATCATTATTATTTTTCTCTATAGATACCATTCCTTGTATTAACACAACACCCTGTATAGAAAAAGACCTTAGACTGAGAGTCAATCACTGAGTTACCCTTTGACCTTTCTGTTGATCTCCCTTCTCAGTCAACAGGCTCAGACACTCAAGCCTTGTCTTTGTAGTCCTTTTCTTTCACAAACACCAACTCATGTAAATAACTGTCCATTCATATGAAAACATGTCCCTGTTTAGATTCTTATGTTCTGCTAACGGTGACAAAAACCAGAGTACACACAGGGCCACTTAGGGGTCAAGCAGCACACTGTGTTACATATTATGGAAATTACACAATCCCTGATTTCCACACAAATTATCAGTTTTGTTCAGGTTTGGGAAAAATGAGAGGGCAGGGAACTGTACAGAACAGTGGTGGAGACTCCCATTATATTCATGGGAGGTCTAGGAGAGAGCAGACAGGAAGCCCTTCCTGGCAGATGCTTGTTGTTGAGCCATGTCAGGAAGGACAGGAGCTCTGGTGAGTGCTGGGGAAAAATGGTGATTCAGTAATAAATATGATTGTGAGGTATCCTAGAGATTTTCTGAATTCTTTAAAGGTTGCTTTGACAAGGTCTGGACACCTGTCTCACTAGAGAGAATTGGCTGAGCAGAAGTATGCATTATCATTGTTTATGTGACTCTTTGTAGCTATAATCTGGAGGTTTGGTTGGATCTGGTTACACTTTTTGCATTAATTATGTTTTATTATATTCTACTGTGTTGCTAGTCTACTTTCCCTGTTGGTTGACCATTGGGTCCTTGAGGAAAGACTCCTCTACTTTTGTTATAAATTTCTGTAGCCCTGTCACCTGACACAGTTCCCAAACTTGGACAGCAAGTAGTCAGGATATGGCTGTTGACTACAGAAGTGTCTTCAGTGAATACATGTTGGGGGGAAAGGCAGAAAGCACAGGATGCTACTGCAACACAAAATGGCTTTTTATCAGTAGAAGAAGGAGGTATTGTCAAGGATGTCCTGAAGTAGGTATGTATCTCAGAGAGAGAGAGAAAGAGAGAGAGACAGAGAGAACTGGTTGAATATAGACCACAGGCATGATCATGAAGAAACTGGCTGCTCAAGAGGCTAAGTCAAACTAATGAGTTGTGGAGAGCTTTTGGGTCCCTTCTGGGAATTTGACATTGGGCTAGGACAACAAAGAAGGCTCAAGGGCAAATACAGCTGAGGAACGTATTGTATTCCTTGTATCTGAATCATCCTCATAAACCCCTAGACATAGTGGCAACGGGACTTTGTTTATTGCCTTGTTTGATTACATTGATTATTGTCCTGTTTGTTCCTTGACTACTTTGTTTATGCCTTTAGGACTGACCATATTCTTTGTGTGTATCTAGAATGATATAAAAGCAGACTGGAAAAAAGTAAACTCGCCTTCAGCTTCAGAACTGGCTGGGGTCATGTTATAGTGTTGTCTAATCATCTTTTTCTTTTCTGTCCTTATTCCCCACCTGGAGAATCTGTTAACTGACTGAGCTGACTTGGTCAATGAGTCAGTGATAAAACATATTTGTTTAGAAAAAAAAAAAAAAGGTCTCCAAGAATTGTAGCTAAGAAGCAGCAAGCTTCAAACTGGAGTTGATCAGAATGCAGTGGTGTCCTGGAATATCTTTACAGAAGCTACAGGAATCATCCTTTAAAGGCTGTACTGTTTTATTCCTGAATGATGTTCAGAAGACTGGAGGCTTTAATGGGCAACATCTGCAGGGAAGGTGTTACATGATAGAAGACAATGGCTGACCATGTGAGAGAAAGGCTGTGATCAGGACCTTGTCGCTTGTTCAACACCCTCTCTGTGCCTCTGGCCAACTACACGTTGAGGCTTCTTGTCTTTTATTGCTTTTGCTTCTAAAAGGGACTGAAGGAATTCACATCTACAAGAGGAAAATTACTGAGCAAAGAATGAAAGGTCTTCTGAGATGGATGAACATTCTCCATTAATTTAGAAGCCATAAATAGAAAGATGAACAGGACTGTCTCATAATGTCAGAGTTCAAAGGCACTTTTAAAATGTCTTTAAAGAAAAGCCGACCTTTCTTTTTTATTATCAGAAAGTTTTCGAAGGGCAGTCTGGGTCTTGGGTCATTTCATTTTGACATGGAAGTTCTTTAAAACAATCATAAGGCCAGAAAAATTTTAACTCTGAAGTAACCAAGTAAGCAGGCTCAGCAGCAGAAAAATCAGCAACACTGAGGCATTGGGATATTAAAGGATATGTCTCAAAAACTTCACAGAGCCCACGTTGATGGGAATAGAGCCCGCATAGATAGGAGATATAGCTTGCAAGATATGACTGGTGAAGTTAGCATCCGTAGATATTTTCTCTAATGTACTTCTTGTCATTTTACAACATTCCGTTTAGGAAACTTTCTTGAGTATATCCCAATGGCTCTATGCCTAATATGTTTGTTGGGTACAGATAGGCTGACATGAAGAAATACAGATGCTGACCACATTGAACTCTCGTGAACATAAAACTTCCTACCAAAAGCTTAAACTTCTCCTTATTACTTTTGTTTAAAGTATAAACCACTGAGACCAAAAGTCATTTAGTGTAATTCAGGCACCATCACTAACAAGGTACAGATAGTCTACCACAAGCTGGATCCCTGTTTTCATTTCTAGCCAAATTCTCATTCAACTTCTGTCCCCTACTGCTTTGCTCTCTGCAACTATAATTTTGCTTTTTGAAACAATGCCCTATAAATGGAATTGCATACCACATAGCCAAGGCCTCTCTTAAATTCATACAGTTGATATAAATAAAAATAAATAAATAAATAAATAAATAAATAAATAAATAAAGTGTCCATTTTGACTTCCTGGTTTCTGTGATGGTATATACTGATCTAATTAACCTCAGAGGACCTAGCATCACCTAGGAGCCAACTGTGCATAGATCTGTGTGTGTGGTTCTAGATTTGATTACTTGAAGTAGGGCAGATTTACTCTAAATGCAGGTGGCATCATGGTCTGTGGTCTTGGACTGAATAAGGAGAACGAGAGACCATTCTGCACTTTGCTTCCTGACTGGATGCTATACGACCAGCTGCCTCATGCTTCTGCCACAGTGACTCTCCCAACGTGACAGATTTACACTCAAACTGTGAGTGAAAGTAAATCCTTCCTTCCTTTTAAAAGTTGTTTTTGTCTAGTATTTTGAGAAGTAACTAATATAGTATTTGTTTTCCAAAATTAAAGGCAGTAATACATATTTTTAAAAATCAAATTTCCATTGAATATTAAAATGGAAGTTTACGTGGACAGCCCTTTAAATATATAGATCTTTGTATTCTATTCCCAATATATTTAATAGGAATATCTCAGCATACACTTAAGAATTAAGTTTTTTATCAAATTCACCAAACTTGATTTTAATTGATCAACCAGATTTGAGAAACATTAACTTAAGAGATAAATTCATTATATGAGATCAATTGTTAGATTTTAAGTTAAACGTCACAACAGAATCAAAATTTGCAGTTCAGAAGAGTTGTCCTTGGATGTATGGCTACTTCTTGTTGGTCACAGGGCCTTCACCAAATGACTTAAACTTGCTTATTCTGGTTTTATTTCCATAGCTGTGGTAAAGCATTCTTGACCAAAAAACAACTTGGGGATAAAGGATTCTGTTGGGTTTCACTTCCAGGTCACAATTTGTCATGAGTGAAGTCAGGGCAGGAACTCATGCAATAGCTTAGTGAAGAAATTATGAAGGGATTCTGCTTTCTGCTCCCTTTCTTGCTTGCTCACTTGCTTATACTTAACTAGTGTTTTTATATTGGCCAGGAGTGCCTGTCTAGGGGTTCAGTGATCTGGGCTCTCCTACAACAATGTAGACAACTAAAACAGTCCTTCACAGACATGCCCTTAACTAACCTGATAAAGACAACACATCACTGAGATTTCTTTTTCAGGTGACTCTAGACTGTGTCAGGCTAACAGTTAAGGTTAGCTAGGACATTTCCAACCTTTGATTGTTCTCTTCTGCCTTTCAGGTTTAACTATGTCTACTTCAAGAGATTTGGGGAGGTAAGACACTTATTCTCAACCAGTACACGATCAGCATACTTGGCCCACAATGAATGGAAGTTGCTTGCACTGCTGACACTGGTATCAGTATCAGGAGAGGCATCCTCATACTGCTTTCAGCACCTGACCCTTCATTTTCTAAATCTTTGCATTTTGCTTAATTTTACTACTTCTCTGCCTTCCCTCTGGAGAGGAATCAAAGTCAAGGGAATCAACTTTTGTAGTGGCCCAGCTATTATTCCTAGGAGTGCAAACCTAAGGGGTACTCTTGGGCTGTCTCTGACTCTCACTGTTAGTGTGACAACCTCAAAGATGCCAAAGGAGACAAACTGCTGGAAACTCACCTTTCTTGTCAGGAGAAGATATTATTAGCCAAATATGAGCAAGCAAGGGGGTCAAGATGATGCAGAAAGTTGTGTTTTCTGAATAATTAGGGAATATGAAAAAATTAACTTTATTTACAGCTTCAACGTTAGATGTTTGGTTTCAAATGCTTGATGTAGAACAAAACTAAAAACTGGTGATTGGAGAAAATAGGATTCTTCCACAGCTAGTCCATACGCCTTACAAAAGCAATTCTGAAATTCTCAAACCATTACAAAGTTCAGGGAACGGTGGCATTAAAGTGTACAGGCAAGATTATAACGTATCACAAATATTAAATTTCAGTCTTTTATTTTTCTGTGGTACTGACAGTGAACCAGAGACTCTCATTCCAGGCAAGCACTCTGTTACTGGGTTAAACCCTCAGCCCTCTTCTCAGTATTTGTTTTGAGACAGGATCCCACTAAGCTTCCCAAGCTGGCCTTGGTCTTATTCCATAACAATGGAGTGCCTTGACCTTGGAGTTTTCTTGACTCAGCTTCACAAGCAGCTAGGCTAATAGGCTAGTGCCACCAAACCTCATCCTACAAGTTTGTCTTAAGAAGACATGGCAAAGGAGATGTATCCTGAACACACTCATTGTTCAGCAGTAGCTTTTACTTAAGTTCTGAAGTTCAGAAAAGTGAGAAATGGCTGCACTTAAAGATACAGAGCAAAGCAACTCCTATCCTCAAAGAGTTATGCAACACAGCTAATATCAAGGACCAAGGGACATCAAAAGACAAGCACAAACCTCATGAGCCTTACCTGTTCTCAGCATCAGCACTGCACTTTGGGGACATCAGTTCAAAGGATTTGGTAAACTTCACCACCTGTGTCATACAGAGAGACAGCAAATTCAAGTCAATTAAAGCTTCCCCACAGTTCCAAATGATGCAATAACCGTTTTCATCTCTGTGATGATCATTACAATAATTGGGGATTAAAGAGCCATTTCAGTGGAGAGATCCCAAGAGAAGAAAGGTCTAATGCACATTTTGTGCTTGACTTCTTCTTAGCAAACATCACCAACACCATGGGTATCTATTTGGTACCTGGGCTTGCAAGTTTGGTCATTCATTATCTGTAATTTCTTTTCATTATTTTGCCTAAAGTGTATCAAGTTCTTTCTTCTTAAAAAACAAAACAAAACACACTGTAGGGTTCAGTCTGCCATTTTATTGCAAATGAGGTATGTCTTAGTTATATCCAATCCTTGCATATGGGTAAATATTTACAGGATGTGGGTCAAGCAGATGATCCCCAGACTATTGAAGGGAAAGCAAGGCTTAGAGGAGTTAAGTGGTTATGCAGGAAGACATGTAGACAGTAGATTACAGAACTGAGATTCAATCCATGTTGGCTTGATTCCTTGGGCAGTGTACCCACTACTCCAGACCGCCTTTATCAGCAAGAGCAAGTAAGATTTCAGCTGTTAATTATGTGTGTGTGACTTGCTCAAAAGCAAATTTGACAGATAATTCTGCCATTAAAGACTTTAATTCTATGTTGAGCATGGTAGCACACACCTTTAATCCCAATACTCCTAAGACAGAGGCAGGCAGATCTCAGGGAGTTCCAAAGCTGGTCTGCCCTACATAGCAACTAAGGCTACACAGTAAGACCCCATCTCCAAATAAATAGATAAATAAATAAATAAATAAATAAATATTTTAAAATTCATTTCACTATTATTTGAATACTATATTCATAGTATTTGTTGACTATATACTATGTCCAAATATGAATAAACACAGATTAAAAATAACTTAAAGTAACTTGGCTTGGTACCATATTATATCAATCAAATAATAAATCAATAGAATCTCTTCAATTGTTTCTGGTTTTAGAAATCAAGAAGAATATATCTTTTCATTTTCTGACCCAATAAATAAGTTTGAATTCTCTAATATCAGCAACAATAATTTATGACTTAATTTTACTACTTATAGAACATTAAACTTTCTGTCAGGGAAGGTGTTAACTTTGGAAATACTGACAGCAATGTAAATGTAAATGGATTTTATGCAAGGAGAGAAGCATGTGATTGCTGTACAGCAGAAAATCAAAACCCAGTGCTTCCTATTTTGTTGACTCAGATGACAGTAATCACTTAAAAAAAAAAAATCTATGTAATATAGCCATTTGGGCTAGCATTGTTTCAACTCCTGTCTTAGGGTTTCCATTCCTAAGATAAAACACTATGACCAAAAGTCACCAGGAAAGGAAAAGGTTTTTTTCAGCTTACAACTCTCAGGCCACACTCTTATCACTGAGGAAAGTCAAGGCAGGAACCTGAAGGCAGCAACTGCAGCATAGCCCATAGGAGGGTGCTGCTGCCTGTCTTGCTTGGTCTGCTTTCTTAGATTCCCTGAAACGACCTACCCAGGACCAGTATGATAAAGACATTTTCTCAATTGAGGTTCCCTCTTCCCAGATGAACCTAACTTGTGTCAGGCTGACATAAAAACTAGCCAGCGTAGTCTCTGTTTTAGAATCAGATTTAGTAACTTTCTGTTACTCTCATTAAAGAATTCAATATATTTTCTATATGCATACTTTATATTTTTGCAAAGTTAGAGCTTTTTAAAAGTATTTATTTTTATTCATAATTATAGCTTCTCTCTCTCTCTCTCTCTTTCTCTCTCTCTCTCTCTCTGTGTGTGTGTGTAGATATGCACTGGGTTTACACTTTAAGAATCAATCCTGAAGAATGTCCCAAGCATAAAGAGAATAAAGATATTTTTAAAATGTATTTTCCATCTGGAAGCATTTTATAAGATAGAATGGGGAAGTTTAAGCTACAGAAGCATAGGCATAGAATCACAAAGAATATAAGACATATAAATAGCTCTTGATAGAACTTGAGAGTGTTTGATTCTTAAAATATAAGCAATGAGCATTTAAAAATACTAAAATGAAAACAAGCAGAAAAACACCAACCCCCAAGGCAAAACAAAACATCCTAAACAAAATAAGTAACAACAAACAAAAAACCAAGGCCAAGGGCTAGAGATTGTAGTTTGTTTGGTAGAGAACTTGCCTCACATGCAGCCCTGGGCTGGATCTTTAGCTTTGCATACACTAAACATGATGGCACATGCTTGGAACCCCTGCATGTGGGAGTGGAGGTGGGCAGTAGAGTGAGAAGTTCAAGAAGTCCTAGAGAGTCTGAAGTCAACTAAGGAGTCTCAGCCCAGCCTGAGCGACACCAGACCCTTAAAACCTAAAACAAAACTATAGTAAAACAGGTTCAAATTTTATTTCATTTGTTTGCTGTTATAAATACATGTTTCATGAATAAAGAGAGAGCTATGGGTACATGTCAGCCCATGAAGCCATGATAAAAATTAGCTATAATGTACGAGGTGTGGTGGCACGTGCCTTTAATCCCAGCACTCTGAAGGCAAAGGCAGGCAGGTCTCTATGAGTTCGAGGCCAGCTTAGTCTATACAGCAAGTTCCAGGACAGCCAGACCTACATTTAGAACATGCCTCCCCTCCAAAAAAAAAAAAAAAATCAGATGTAAGATTCATAAATAAAGAATTTAGGGCTAGGGTTCAGTGCTTGCCACATGAGCTTAAAGACCTATTTTTCACTCCACAGAATGTGTAATAAAAGTACTGGGTGTAGGTACATACATTGGTAGTTCCAGCACTGTGGAGACAGAGACTGGCAGATTCTCTACAGCTTACTAGCCAGCCAGCATAGCCTGCCTGTTGAGTCCCAGGTCAATGAGAGACGCTGGCACTGTCTCTAAAACCAAAGTAAGTGACATTTGAGGAGTAAAAGCTGACAATGTCCTCTACATGCATGAGTGCATGTATATTTGTACATGCATGTACACACACATACACA
>JADRCH010000029.1:770772-827762 GCA_019843965.1 Rhynchomys soricoides | reverse complement strand
AGAGAGAGAGAGAGAGAGAGAGAGAGAGAGAGAGAGAATGAATTTAATCTTCATACTTGCCCCTGATTTCTGGGAGAGAAACCTATAAATTCTTGAAATGTCTGATAAACAAGTCTTTGTACTAGGAGCCAAATATCAACAACATGATTTAAAATGGCACTTTGAGCCACACCAACAGTATGATTTTGGGGATATGTGTGGAGTGTCTGGGGCCACGTGGTATCATCTGACCTCTCAAAGAACAGAGATGAAAGTTAGCTAAATAGATGGATGGCCAACTGGGTTCTGTGATAGAGCCCCAGTTAAGATCTATACACTAAGGTGTATATATCTTATCTCTCTCTCTCTCTCTGTGTATGTGTGTGTACATGCATGTACAAATATACATGCACTCATGCATGTAGAGGACATTGTCAGCTTTTACTCCTCAAATGTCACTTACTTTGGTTTTAGAGACAGTGCCAGCGTCTCTCATTGACCTGGGACTCAACAGGCAGGCTATGCTGGCTGGCTAGGTGACTTGGTGGACAAAACTTTATGTGTATTGTCACATTTCTTTGCCAGTATATTCTTTTTCTTAAGATTTATTTTTATTTATATGAGTACACTGTATCTGTCTTCAGACACACAAGAGGGCATTGGATCCTATTACAGTTGGTTGTGAGCCACCATGTGGTTGCAGGGAATTGAACTCAGGACCTCTGGAGGAGCAGTCAGTGCTCTTAACCACTGAGCCATCTCTCCAGCCCCTCATTGCCACTATATTCTTTAAGTCTTTCTAGCCAGTCATTAAAACAGAGAATGGTCTTGGGAGCTCCTAAAGTTACAATTAGTGTGAGAAATAAAGATATTATTGTAAACTGTATTTTTTAACAATGTAAACTATGTAACTATGTAAAAAATTTACTTACATTCTAATTCTTAGGTTCCTGTATCTTTAGGAGAAAAAATAGTCATAATCAAATATTGATACTGGCTGGGCTTTGTTTAAACATTAATTATCTATTGATTATTAAGGACCACACAAAGCAGGGAGCTATCAAATAAACACAGTTGCTAAACTTCAACATTCAGAATGTGAATTTGGCTTCTTGGTTGGCCTAAGGATGCCCACATAGCTGGCAAGGCATTACTTCTGGATGTTTCTGGACGAGGTTAGTAAATGAATCAGTACAATGAACAAAGGTCATCACTACCACCAAGAGTCTGGACAGATGGGAAGGGGAATGGTGAGTTCGCCTAAGCTAAGATGTCTATCTTGTCCTGCCCTGAGACACTGGCAGAGCTGGTTCTGTCTTTGGCCTCAGATCAGGACTCACACTATTGGTCTCAGTGGCTCCTGAACTCACACTGATGCACACCACAAGTTTCCCTGTTCTTCAGCTTGTAGACGATAGATCAATGACCTCAGGCTCCATAATCTCAAGGGGCCAATGCTTTCCTTCTTGTTCTCTCTCTCTCTCTCTCTCAATAAAATAATTTAAAATTTAAAGCACAGGATCAGACTTTTTTTTCTTGATGCCCTCATGGGATTTCTTCTTTTAGATGAAGGGAATTATAAAACGTTTCCCTTTACTTTGGTTGTTCAGAAGCTCAAAGCAACGCTCTTTATTCTAAAGTCTTACCTTCACATAACACACTTCAGATTAAAATTTGTTGATTTGGCTTGGCTTTCTCTTTTTCCTTTTTTGCTTGGAAAACCGCCCATGATATTGCACATACAGAACATGTCATAGCGCTTGGCAATATGTGTTCACTTACATTTTTACATTTTCTGGTATGTTATCACTGCTTTTTGTTGTTGTTGTTGTTGTTGCTGAGACAGTGTTTTCCCATGTAGCCCAGTTCATCTACAAACTCTCAATCCATCTGCTTCAGCCTCCTAAACCGAGACTATAAGCATGTGGTACCATCCACGGATCTCAAACGTTTTAAGTTCTTTTGGTACCGAATTGAACAAGACTAGAAAAAAAATGAAGTATTTAAATCTTGAAAAAATATTCAAATGTGGATAGAAATGTTTTTATAAATTAAATACTTGTATGAAAGCCTTGTATGGGCTACTAGGTTGTGTAGAGCTATTACCCAGGGCTAGGACTAGAAACCTGAAATGGTAAGGAAGCAGAGTCTAACACTTACTGGCCTACAGCTAACAGCAGACAACGTAAGAATAAAAAAGCAGAAGGCCTGAGTCTCATCATAAAATAAGTAAGTACAGTGATGAGACTATTAAAGACAAAACCACACGGGTGTACGCCAAACAAGTTAGGGAGGCATTGAGCCATCAGCCTTGGGCCCACAATGTGCCTGAAGCTGTTTTGGATCCAGGCTGTCTGATTTTGAAGGTTTCTGGTGCAGTCTAGAATCAGCTACTGCCACAAATCTAAGTCAAAGCCACACATTCAGGAGCCCAGACTTACAAATAAAATCTCTTTATATAGTTTGTCATTTATGGACAACTTGAAGGCTAAAACTATAGCTAAATTTGCCTCAGCAACTTGTTGGAAAGCCATAGTTTATACTTGGACCTTTGTGCACACTCAAGATGAATAATTCATTAAGAAGTAGCAGAATCCTGGGGATGTAACCTCATCTGCTTGCCTTCTATTAGAGCAGGTGTAGGCAAAAGACAGCCTATGGGTCAAATCCTTATCGCCACTTGTTTTTATAAATAAAGTTTCACTGAAACAGAGCCATGTTCATTTTTTATAACAATAGAGATAAATAATTACAGATAATACTATATTGCAACGGAGCCCCAATATTTACTAGATAAACCTTTATAGAAAATAAATTTGGCAATATTTGATCTATAGTAGTGGTTATCAACGTGTGGGTTGTGACCTTCTTGGGGTCACCTAAGACCATCATTACTATTTATATTATGATTCATATCATTATAAAATATTGATAAAAATAATGTTAAGGTTGGGGTCACCACAATATGAGGAACTAGATTAAAGGGTGGCAGCATTAGAGAGGTTGAGAACAACTGGTCTAGAGTTTTCTGTGGGCCAGGTTATCACCTGCTGAGTTGTTAAAGGGTAATGATAAATTAACTAATGATCAATAGATGTAATTGATCTGTAATTCGGAAAGAGGAGTTCCTGGAATTATAATCTTCTAAGAAAAACTGTAATGATAGAAAGTTATGTACCGAAGTCAGTGGCAGGGAATGTGTTTGGGGACAAACACATGTCTTGGCTGTCATAGGACAAATATCTTTTAATTAAGCATGCCATACTGGGACAAAAATAGTGCTTTCTTTCACTCTCAGAAGTGTCTCTAATAACAAATTCATGGTTTTATGCTTTAAAATGAATCTATCCAAAGTACAATGAATTTAAGCTAGGCATGGCTAGCAGGAGACATCTGTGATCTCAGTACCAGGGAGAGTGAGGCAGAAGATTAGACCCTAGGACAGAGTTGGTGGTGGTGGGGAACACAGGGAGAGGGAGACAGAGAGGGAGGGATCGAGGAAGAGAAAGGGAGATTCATTTGAATAGATAATTGTTTGTGATCAAATTAGCAAAGCTGCAGCAACCATAACCAAAACAGCAACAGATGAAACTATAAATTAAAGATAACAGAATTTACATTGTATTCATGATTTGAGGCAATTCTGAATCTTAGGTTTATTTATTTTATAAAATCTGGTGTATGAATTCAATTCTGACTTTATCACTGAGTACGAAACGAATACAGACATGCCTGTCAACATAAAGAGACATGAAGGCTTTCCTAAGGGAAGTACCAGCAGCCGCTCCCAGATAAGTGAAGCTGAAGGAGTGGCTTCATGTTCCTCTTGACTTGATCGGCCTGGTGACTGCACTCTGAGAAAACCACAGATGCCAAGGGAAGGGAGTGAGATCCCTCTGAGAGTCCCCTGCTTGTTCTTTGGGAAAATTTCATGGCGAGAAGAAGCCTTTTTAATTTGGATATCTATCAAATGGCACATAGTCTGGTTCCTTTGTTCTTCCCACTTAAAAACAACGCTCAAACCCAAAACTATACCCAAGTAGATATTGCTGCCACCAAAAAGAAAATTACAACTAGTTAATCATCAATTTAAAAATTTTGTTGCCAAAATGGTGGTGGTAGTGCGCACCTTTGATCCCAGCATGGGGAAGGCAGAGGCAGGTGGATCACTATGAGTTTGAAGTCAGCCTAGCCTACAGAGCAAGTTCCAGGATGTCCGGGGCAACACATAGAGACTCTGTCTCAAAAGACAAAAACCAAAACAAAAAACAAAAGCAAAATTTTTTCTTACTTTTAAATATTTTCACAAGATGAGTACTCAAAAAGGCCAAAGACTGCCTACAATGATCATCCACTATGCCCTCTCCTCACAGAGTCTTCCCTTATGTTAATGAGCTTTTGCTGTGTGTTCAGTCAGCCTTTACGTTCCAGGCACTGTAATGGGCTCTGCAGATAGAAAGGGATATAAATGCCCTGCCCTATAGTACAGCATAGATCAGGAAGCAATTTACAGATGCATAATTCTACCTTGACAGATGCTCCAAGGCTACCCAAGCATGCAGGACCATGATCGGATCACCATGTGGCTGCTCTAAGCCAAGCAGAGAGGTCGTTTTCCAGGCTGAGGCACTAGACCCCTCTATTCTGGCAGTAAGTAGATAGTAAATAAACACAAAGAGTTCAATGGAACCTATTTCAATAAAGAGACTAATTATGGGAGTGTGTCCTGTAAAAATAAATACTAGGGAGCAGTGAAGTGCCCAGTGACTAGTGACTCTGAAAACAGTGCTTCTACTTCTGAGGCAACACGGAGAGAACGGAAGAAGGAAGTGACATTGTTGGTTTCCTCTGGGAGCTGAGATTGTCGGGAAGAACCATAGAAGAACACAGCCTCTTTTATAACAGGGCAACAGCACCTGTTAACAGACAGCAGCACCTCTGTTTCTAAGCTCTGTGCTGATCTTCTCAGTCTGGGGGACTCAGCTGGAAGCCAGAGGATAAAGCAGCTTAAGTATCATGCTGTGTAGAGATCAGTCTTTCAGGGCACTGAGCCAGAGAGCAAACCAACGATACATGGTGCAGAAGGGGATCGAAGAGAACAGTCAGTGTGGGCGGTGTTAAATTTTATCCACACCGTAAGCCCAAAATAGTTCCGATAAAGAAACCTCTAGCCAGTGTTTTAGTAGTGCCTGTGCTCAAAAGATGTTACTGCCCTTCTGTATTACAAAATACGACTATCCTCCAACCTCATGGCTCCCATAAATCTTAAGCACCTTTCCTTTTCTCTGACACGTTCCTCACTGATGAGCATCCCCCCTATGGCAATAGCCTGAGGAGCCATCTCCTTCACTGCCCAGTGCCTTTGTTTTTCACAGAGACCCTATATGCAAACATAGGGATCCAAACACATTCTCAGACTGATTATAGGGAAGTGAATGGATATGAGAGAAAGAGCTAGAACACCAGAGAGAAAACCCGAAAGTTAACCTGGAAACAGAAGTGCTGAACCTTGAAGGTTGAACATTATTGCCCAGCCAACGGACAACAACTAAATAAAATGAAGCTTAAGAAAAAGCAGATGCGTGATTAGGAAGATAAGTAGAAGTCATCCATATTGATAGTTGATTGAAGAGAATCCCACCTTTGCAAGTAAAGATGAGAAGAGGAGACGGTCCCATGTGAGACATTAGTAAAGACAGTGATAGAAGAAGCACCAGGGTGGAAGAACTAGAAGTAATGTCTGAATACAGACACAAAAGAACGCCGAGATGTGCAAATATAGAAGGTAAGGAAAGGACTGGAGACTGCTCTGTGGTTTGCAACATGAGCTGTAACATGATGATTCTGTAACTGCTATAGAAAAATCCAGAAGTAGGAGAAACTTAAGACAGAACAGGGCAGAGATGGCCAGCAGGGACTTGACCAATGTGTGAGTTAAGTTGATACATTAATAGATATTTATTAACAAAGTGAGTTAAGGTAAACCACCTTAACTCAACCAGCTCAAAAAATACATGTTTGATTTCCAATGAAAAGCTAATGTACAAATATATAATGTTTAATGTATAACGTATTAATATTAGAGGTTGACTGTGCACATGTTTATGCAAAAATGCTCATTTAGGTGATTATCAGAGAATTTGAAGAATATGTCTTCCATTTTGTACTCTAAAACTCACTTGAAAGGGAAATAAAACAAAACTCAAGTTGGCTCCCTTGCAGAAGGAAATTTTTTAAAAAGAGGAAAATAGGAAGAAAGTGATAGAAAAGGAAGCCTGAAGCAGTATTTGTAACCCACTCGTGAGTGCGGGGTTGGAACCACACACAGGTTTAGCATAACTGGAGACATTCATCTTCTGCCACTTCCCCTCAGATGTAGGACAAGTGAATCTCTCCCAGCCATTGGCCTCACTGAGTGTTTATGCACACAAAGGCCAAGGAATTAGGACTCATTTTAAAAAGCCAGCTTGCATGGCTAGCTCTGCTTCATTTAGTAAATGATCTCCAGAAAGGAGCCCTGAAGTCATAGACTTAGCTATGAAGTATCTGTTAGCATGCTGAACAAAGAAATAGCTGCCAGCCATCAGGATGACCAGTACAGAGAGAACACTGAGAAATAGCAAAATTGAGATGGTGCCTGAGGACCTAAGGCTGCAATTTCTACATTTGCTTTTCTTGTCCAAGCTCCAGAAGAAATAGGGATAAAAGTTAAGTGCATGAATTGGAAGCTAACAGAAGTGACAGGAGTCGCTTTGACGGTTCCCAGGATGGAATATGTTTAAGCTGACTCTATTCACTTCAAAAGCCTAAGTATTTCCTTATGTTGACAGCAGTGTCCAGATAAGGTTTTGTTGTTGTTGTTGTTGTTGTTGTTGTCCAGTTGACAAAGTCACTTAAAATCAAAAGACTGAACCACTTAAGCAAAAGAGAGTGAGATTTTAATTTTGGTATGGGACTATCTAGAAAGCTATTCTTTGCTTCTATTTTTTGTACTCAGTGAATATCAGTTTATACTTGAATGCCCAAAGACCGTGACTACAGACTCTAGAAGCCCTCTTTAGGAGAGACTTCCATCCCTGACAAAGGGCAAGTACGGGAAAAGGAGTTTCCTCTTCCTCTCCTGAGATAGTGAGATTACACTTTTAAAACTGAACAACATAGAAGACATACCCTATCTAATACTAAACTATTGTAAAATGGTAGAAGTTAAGACTTTGTGCTTTCATTGCAGAGATAGACAAGCAGCCCCAAAGAACAGGAGAGAGAGAGAGAGAGAGAGAGAGAGAGAGAGAGAGAACAGAAAAATCAATTCTAGGGGAAGACAGGAGAATCATAAATGTGAAGCCACCCTGGGCTAGGTGTATGACTCATCCTCAAAGGCAATCAATACCAGATAGATATAAATAACATGTGCATGGGCATGTGCTTGTGTGTGTGTGTGTGTGTGTGTGTGTGTGTGTGTGTGTGTGTATGACTGCTGAAACCAGAAGCAAAGATTTTATAACAAACCTTAAAGCACAAATCTAAAAGGGACGCTGATTAACATGACACATGAAACTTATGATAACATACAAAATCAAAGGTACCCGTTGAGAAGCTATTTGCATGTGAGTCTGGGGTGCACAATTGCATCTATATCTATATGAGAGGCATTGGCGTCTCTTGACCCAGATCACTTCTCAGAACTGATTTGTAGGCAACACATCTGAGACATGACATAGGATGTCATGTCTCCCCCCAAATGCTAAGCTTAATACTGCTTAGTAAAGAAGGGACTATGCTGCTGATTTTTTTCTTATTGTAAGAAAATATGTGATGAGAGGGGAACATAATGGAAGAAGAGTTTACTTTGGCTTTGTTTAAGGGACATAGCCCATCATGTTGGGGAAAGACCTGGTGTCAGGCAGAGAAGTCACAATGTCAGGAGAGAGAGCCCAACAGATCACAGTTAGGATCCTCCAGTTAGGCTGGATTTCCTAAGGGTTCCTCAACCTTCTAAATCAGTGCCAACAGCAGACAGAGGGCTGAGTGTTCAAACACATGAGCCTGTGTTTTACAGTTCAGATTCAAAGCACAAAGGGGCCACATCCCCCAGAGCAGCTTCTGCATAACACAGCCCACTGCCAGGTATCATGTTTCCCAAGTTCAGGGACCAGCACCATTGCCACAGTTGATAATATAAGGCTTATATTTCTGTAAATATAGGCCTTGATTTAGCCTCAGTTGCATGTCCAAACATGCCCAGCCCTTGATGATGCGCTTACTTATCTTGCCATCATTCATCCCTTGCACGGCTAGATTACAGCTGCCTGTGTTCTCCAAGCTCTTGGAACTATACTCCCTACACTGTTACTTGCAGACTTGAATCTCATTTGCATATTTGAAAGCATATTTGAAACCACCTGTGATTAAATAATTGAATAGGAACTTGCATGGATTTTAAATTACAGGGTCACATCTTCCCCCTGAGGATTGGTTAGATATTGCTCCATTGCCTTCTAGCCCTGGGGGACTGCAACTAGGAAGCCTAATGTCAGAGTGAAGTTTTTTCCAAAGCGTCCCAAGTTCCTGCCTAGATGCCCACAGATTCGATTTCTTTTTTTCTATCTCTAAATTCCATTAGCATCAGATGTATTCCAGTGCAGAGCAGTGAGTACTGACTTCTCCTGAATAGTGTTCTTTCAATCTGTAAATCCAACTTTGACTTTCTTTCACTAAAACATCCTAGAGTTATAAATCCTGAAAGCCTTTTCTGTCCCATTTGCTGAGTTCTCTTCAGAGGCAGTGAATTACCCTTTCTTTGAACTTTCATTATGAGTCCGCTCTTATCGCCCTCTCTTTGTTATAATTTACTTTTTTCCATTTCCATTTTCAATTTTGTTCTTCGTGCTCCTTAAAGCATTTAGAGCTGTCTTTTATTTTCTTTCTGGTTTTCTAAAAATGTAATATCCATTCCTGTATGATTTCACATTTTCTTCTTCCAAGCTCTACCAATGAAGTGGCCTGTCTCCTCCTCCTCTTCCTCTCCCCTCCTCCTCTTTCTTCCCACCCCTTCCTTTCCTCTCCCTCTTCCCTTTCCTCCACCCCTCCCTCCGTCCTCTTTTTTCTCCTCCTCCATCTCCCCCCTCTCCTCCGCTTACTCTTCCTTCTCTGTATGTTTCTGACTTCTCTGCAGCTCCTTTTTCAACATTTATTTTTCTAGCTAGACAGTGTTCGTTTAATCTCATTTCATGAAAAACCTTTATCAGTGTTTCTGGAATGCGCTCTGTGTCAAGCCTTTGGTTGTCTCATTCATTTCATGGCATCTTTGCAGACATCCTATGCTCTTTATTATATGCTGAATTTTTAAATTAATTATGGAGGGGGAGATTTTCTTAAACAAGAGTCTACCATGTACAAGCAGAGTTTGAATTACCATTTATTTTTGTAAATCAAGTTTTATTGGCAGGCAGCTACACACATTCTAATTTATTGTCTATGACTGATTTTCTGCTGTAGTGGCAGAGTTGAGTAACTGTACCAGAAACTGGCTAGCCTGGAAAACCCAAAGTATTATAGAAAAAAAATACTTGCCAGCTCCTGGTTTGGGAAGTCAACTCAGTACTGCTCAATGGTTACTACCGACAAAAGTGTACAGCTTTAGTGCCATAGCTTTGTCTCTTACAGAGACATAAGTGATTTCTCTCCAATGCAAAAGACAATCTCTCAACACACAGTTTGTGGCCTTGATTTGTCTGTAACAAGCTTTGGTTATAACCTCAAAATCTTATTTGGTTTTTTCAAATGCTTTTTAGACCTCTTTTAGCAATGTATCAGTTCCCTTCTGAATTGAGTTTAAGTGATCCTGCATTTATTTAATATGTCGTAAGATATTAATTGTTCTATATGTTTTAAAATTAAAAACAGGTTTAAACTAGGAATCTAATGTTTAAATTTTTTTCTAAGTTGCCAGCACTTACAGAATAACCCATCACTCTCCGACTTTGTTTATAAATGTTTCCTTTGTCACCTAGGTGAATCGAATACAGGATGAATGATTAACTAGAGAGGGGAATTGGTATATTGATCGCAAACTTCTAAGGTCACAGATACAACTATACAAAAGGAACTTACATTTTTTTTTTTTAGAAGTCAACTATATCTCTTCTTGAGCCTCAATTCTGCTTATTTTGACAGAAAGCAAAAAATAATACCACAGTTAAATGCACCATGCCAGGTTTTCTCAGTAATTTCAGATTTAAACACTTATATGGGAACTTCTGTAACCTGCAGCCTCCTGGGTGCTCCGGAGAGAACCGGTTGCTCTTGATCTCTTCCTTGCTATGGGGTATGACACTTCCTAGCCTCAGTAGCATCCTCCCTAGTCCTGAAATCTAGGATGTAGTACGCCACCTCCTCCAGCCTGGCCAGGAGCCCTCTTCAGGTGCTAGCCTTCCTGTTAGCTTCTTTAGACATGGAGAAAACTACATTTGTCTTTCCTGCTTCTCAGCGGCTTTAGAGAGCCTGTAGGGCATTCCCCGCCCCTTGGCTTCCACTAATGCTGACATCTCTCTGCCCCTCCCTTACCATGTTCTCCGGGACACTTTTAGCCATCATCTACTGCCTCTTCCTCTACCATTAATGTATGGAGACTTCAACAGGGGGCAATGTGTGGAAGACCTGAGCCTGGGACAGTGTGAGGAAGACCTGGGCTTGATGACACTGTGAGGAAAACCTACTATTCCACATATATTGCTCTCCTACAGTCTGATCGACTCAAGAGTCAGATCTTCTAAGGCTTTCTCTGTTCTTTTTCTAATCTCTTGCTTTCTTCATTATTTTTAGTTATGATTCATTTAGCATTTAGATTAGAAAATCCTGGCTCTTACAAATGACAATTTTAGTGTTTTGCCATTATTGTTGTTTGTGTGTGTGTGCATGCGCGTGCACACGTGTACGCACATGCATGTACACTTCTCTCTCTCTCTCTCTCTCTCTCTCTCTCTCTCTGTGTGTGTGTCTGTGTGTGTGTGTTTGTGTGTGTTGTGGGAGTAGCTCCTACTTTTCATATTTCTTGCTTGTTGACACAGGATCTCTCACCAGCCCAGAGCTTGCCTGATAGGCTGACTGGTCTGTGGACCTGAGGGATCCACTCGTCTGCCTCCCCAGTGCGAGGACGAGTGTGAGCAAGCAGCCCTGGCTTTTTGGTGTGAGTCCTGCTGATCAAACTCAGGCCCTCCTTTGAAGAGAAGCACTTTGCTGACTTAGCATTCTCCCCTGCCCCGAGTGTCAGTGTTTTAGAAAAACACAATTACAAGATTTTAAATCCCATTTGGGTGCTTAAAAGTCCAGTGTTTAGCCATTATTTTCTGTATTCGATATAGTTCATCCCTGAAACTTTTGGCCAAGGTGTCTGAAGAATCAGATAGGGCCTTGAGAGGGGGCCTTCATCCAAGCTTTTCCCTTTTGGCTTTACCCCTTGTTTAGCTATTCTTTTAAACAAGGAGTTAAAATGTTTCAAGAGCATTTAAATAGATATTCAGGCAAGGTCGTACTCACTGTTCCTCTTTGTTGCCCTTTCAATGAGTTTTATGCCTATAAATACATATTTATGTTTCTGTATAAATTTTCAGAACTAAAAATTATGCTGTCAGGTTTCACATATGTGTATCTATACATTCGAAACAATCAATGCAAAGTTACAATACTCATTACAGTTTTAACCTTAGATTCTCATTCTTTGAGGAAAACAGCCTTAAAAGCAAAGAGAGTATCTTTTTTTGTTTTTTGTTTTTGACACTATCTTTTCTAAGTTCGGTATTGTAAAATACCATTCCCAGAGATGTTGAAATAACTCTTAACTGCTAGACAATCCTTGGTCTTTCAACTCACTGAGCAGACTCAGGTACCCTCTGCCCAGGGGCTGAGGGGGCTTTACTCTGGCCTCTGCTTTCCTGCCTGTCTCTTCTGAGCATTGAGCAACATTGTCCAGTGCTCATAGGAGAGAAGTTTGATCTGTGCTGGGTAAACAAGTTCAAACAAGATGGGGAGGGAGCTGCACCTGGCCTTCTAATTTAGCTGTGTGATGCCTGGGAATCATTGTGCACACAAGAGCAATCATCTGTTAGCTACACAGAGCTGAATGGGGCTCTAAGGTCCCCACCTGCTTAAAAGGACTAGTTTACAGAGTAAGGACAAGAAAAGAAGGAAAATCCAAATAAAGGAAGGAGCCTCTCATATATAAAATGTTCCTTCGGGGGGGGGGGGGGGTAAGGTGTAAATACAGCCGATCTGCAGATGAACTCAACTGTCTTTGACCCCCTCATGGAAAGGAGAATAACTTACTGGTGATTCAATGTCTTCCAGAAGTAAGACGGAACAGCGTTCACATTTCAACAGAGTTTGGGCCCGATGCATTATTTTCTTGACAATCTTTTCCAGGTCAGTCTGTTCTTCAAAGAGATCATTGACCACCTCCAGCAAGGCCTGGAGACAGAGATGGATGAAGTTAGGAAGTATAAGGCAGAAAAGCATCCGACTTTCCTCCCTCAAAACTCCAAGTAGTATTTTCTCTAATAACAAGTATTTCATGTGGCTAATTTTTAAAACATTTATGGCTGCTCTAGCATAGCTTTGCAATTTCACTTTATAACATACTCTGAAATACAATCAGAGAATGGAGTAGCAGTGTAACGGTAAGCACGTAGTCATGACATGTGGGTGCTTTACCCGCTACTGTGGCTTTTCTTCAAGATGATTGAGTACAAAACTGACATTTTATAAATAACAAGTATTTGGATCTCTTCAGAGCTTATTTATTTCAGAAAACGCCAAAGCAGCATTTCTTCGCTATTAAGAAAAAATAGCTTCATGGCTCAATTTGATAACTATTTTCACTAATACATATCTCTTCCAGAATTCTAAAAGAATCAAACAGGTAAATGTTATTACGGCTCTGAGGATATGTGTATGTGTGTGTGTACGTGTGTGCGTGTGTGTGTGTGTGTGTGTGTGTCGCTTGTGCTTATGTGTGTAGATATGTATCTTCTCACTTATCTCCTATACAAGAAGAAGAAATATTGCCTCACTCTCAACAGTCCACTAGAACATTTAGATATTACTACTGTATATCTCAGGAAAGAAACCCTCATTAAAATTACTGTTAAGGTGGCAGGTTGAAAAGCGCATAAATTAATGGAAAAGATTAAATTACAAGTTGAACACTGTACTCATTTCAAAACTACGTTGCGGTAACCTATTACTCTCTCTAGCCAAGGGGAGCTTGCACTTTATGTGCTGAAGTAATATTTGTTTGGGATTTTTAGTGGCTTTCTTTTTTCAGAATTTGCAAAACAACTAGCTATTTACAGGTGGCAGAAATTAAGTTTCTTTTGGAGCCATCTTTAGAGAATTACAGGGCCACTGAATTGGTTTGTGCTTTGTTCAGTAGCATTAAACAGGATGTTCATTTGCCTGTGACCTTTCAAAAAAAGACTCCATAAATACACAGGCTTGAATTTATGCACCATAATGTTGATCAACAGCCCAAGGGTGTGGCTGATTTTCAACAGCAGGAATGACATGTTCTGAAATTTCATTTGTCCTGAAATAATCTGAAACAAAATTTCTTCTCTGATTCCCTTGAGATAGAAAAGCATTTGAATGAGTTAAAGGAGGTCAGGGACAGGAGGGAAGCTCCTAGGGAGCATCCTTTTTGAAGACCACAGCTGAGGATAAGGATCACATTGCTCCATGATTCCAAAGCAAAGAGAAACACCAGATTGCAAATACTATGTTAATTGAAGCGGCCTCTTTGGCATTTGGACAGCAACTGCTGTGAAGAGCTCAATATGCTGTGACTTCATGTTCAAAGACTTTAAATGGAAGACAATTCTGACCCAGAGAAAAGCACACACTTGGTTTACCAGTACCAAGCAACCATGAAAACGCACATACAGGTAACATTATACAGACTAAGCAGGTTGTGCTTGTGCATTTAGGAATGAATGGAGATATATATATATATATATATATATATATATATATATATATATATAACAATAATTACTCAAAGAATTTGAAAGACAGCAAGAAGTGATATATGGGAGAGTTTGAAGGGAGGAAATAGGAGAGGAAATGATCTAATTGTAATCTCAAAAAATAAAAGAAATAATTTTTCAAAGGGAGACTATTGTCTGAGTAATTACAAACAAATTCCCTGTTATTAAGAGGGAAACATCATTACCTTAATCACTCAGATTATTTCTTCAGATAGATCATATTAACAGAACAATTATTTAACTTTTCAATTTGTTATGATTGTATAGAGAGCCTCTGGACCGTCTCCACAAGAACATTTCTCTCAAAGGAGAAATGAATACCCCCGGAGTCTTGCACTGACAAATCATATTACAGTGATTTCATTCTATCTAATTAAAAATTGCTGCTTTGCTAATGAATGGTGAAAGTTTTTACAAATAGCAAAAAGGCTAGCTCCAGGAGAGGAGGAGACAAGAGCATATCTAGAACGATCAAACAGTTGGACAGCCTGTGGGAACAGTTCCCAGGGTGATGGACTCTGCTTCTTAATGTCCCTTCTGGGTTGGAACAGCTGTGTGCCCCTTCCCTTCTCCTCTTGAGCTGACCCTTGGACGCTCCTTGCTCTGCTCTTTCTTCTCCACAGTCTTCCCAGATTACCTCAGCAAATCTCCTGGCTTTACACAATCTCCACACCTAGTATTATACCCCTCAAACGTAGGTCCATATTCCAAGTCTCTGCTGTCCACAAACTTGTGTGGAAGCCCAAAGTCTCCTTCGCTGCCCCCACACCAGCAAGACATGAATGTGTCACCATTGATTCGGAGCGAATTTCTCACGTCTCACGGCCCTAATGCCAGCCACCTTGTCTCTAGACCTCAATGGAGTCTTCTCACTCCCCTCCCAGCCTTCTGTCACCTGCCCATTATCCCATCTTCCCCTGCCCTTCCTTGTTTCCAAGGAGGCCAGGGTGGTTTTTGTTTGTTTGTTTGTTTGAATTGCAATGAGCTCAAAATCTCCTAGTGGCTTTCCATCGCCCTTAAGATCGACAGTTCCTGACTTGCCCATAGGCTTTCTCCCCAGTGCCCTGGGTTCAGCTCCTTCATTGGCTTGTCTTTCATCCTCTCCTCAGATTCCAGAAGTCTCCCTGTCCACCAACAACACAGGGCCTTTGCACCTGCTGTGTCCATGGTCTGGACACTCCGCTCGGGTCTTCCCGTGGCTGGGCCTCTAACTTCACTCTTCTTCTATTGTCTCCCTATAGACACCATGCCATCAGCTTCGAAAATAAATGTCTGCTACATCAACCCCATCCATAACCATGTCCATCCCTCCTTCTCACTTTATCTTTGTTTAATAAGAAGTTTTCCTTAAGGAATAATGCGGTTGTAGAAGAGGGCCATGGTATAATAACGTGATGGGTACCTGGACTAGAACAAAGAAAGACAGTAAGTGGGGAAGGAAGATGCGCTGGGTCCTGAAGAATATGTGAGGCAGTTGGCAGGTGGAGGGAGAAGAGGTGTTGGAGACCAGAGGAGAATGGAGGTAGAAGTGTGATAAGGTGAAACAAACAGCCTGTTATCTGGAAGCCACAGAAACATCGCTGGAATAGGAAATGAAAGGAATACACAAGCAAGACACGGTTGTAAAATGAACAGGAGACCCAGTTGGAGAAAGGGCTTGCTATGCCACCCAAGGAAGGTGGCTGAGTAGTCAGCAGTGTTCCTCTGCTTACTACCAAACGTCGCTGTGGAAATGCTTTTGTAAATATACTTTAATCCATTTCATTGGCTGGGGGATTTAATCCATTTTTAACATTTTCTTATTGAGTTTGATTCTGGGTTGCAACAATGATCTTCATATATGTAAATGTAGAGTGAACTTGGATCTCTGGTTGATAATTTAAGGCTGTATAAGTTTTTGGGTACATTTTACTATGTGATCCTACAATTCCTGAAGGTATATAAGATCACTGCCTTTTATGTCCCTTGATAGCCTACAAATCAGTGCTTCTGTGATGGTCCTACACGTCTTGGGTTGCTTCTTTCAAACAGAATCTGCAAGGAGTGAAATAGTGTTTGAATTAAACCATGCCTCTTGAAGAAACTAAACTAAAATCACCAGCAAATGCTGCTCTTTCAATGCTAAGAGCACCAAAGGTAAATATCTGCTGCCACACAGTATAGATGCGGGCTAATTTCCTTTTTAAAAGAAACCAGTTCTACTTCTCGGAAACAACATGAGAAAATTTGTATTTTCTTGCAACCGTAATTCATGTATTGTTTAAAAGGATCTTCAGCCCTGTGGTTGCAGGATCACATAAACAACGACGATTTTCAGACTAGACAATGATCGTGCGCTACTTTTAAAAGATGGAGTGACTCGCAGAAGCCAGGAAGACAGCGAGCTGGAAGCTACTCACCCTACTTCTTTCATATTCTTTCCTCGAGGCAGCGAAGAGCTGAGCGTTAGATATGGCGATTCCACAGAATGGAAGGTACATCTGCATAACCTGGGGCACAGAAAGCATTCAGCGTATTAGAGCATCCACCCTTAACCAAAGCCTACCTTTGGGGCTCTTTCCTTTCAATCGAATGAGCCGGACGTTGAGTTGTTAACACTCTCAGCTTTAGGGTCACATTTCTCAGAGTTAACATTAAATGGTGTAAATCAGTCTTTAACTGGGAAATTCACGTTTTTTCAAAACATAACGGGAATGAAACCAAAGATCCAAGAGCTATATAATATGGAAACTATGCTTGTCAGGACTTGTAATCCAACTCTTAAAAAATGAATGATAACGAAGAGAACTGGAATGTCCCTGGAATTTAAGGCACGGATTCACTCGCATTCATACTTAGAGGTGGCAGGACACGAGTGAATCCCTGTGTACATACACGTCTATAAAAGCTATCACAGCATGGCCTGCCAGCTGCCAAACTTAAGCATGCCTATTAGAACAGGTCTAGTGGGAACTGAGGGTCAGAATCCAGTGGATCCATTTGGATCAGGTCGATATGATTAGGCAAGAACACAAACTGGCATGGTTCTGCAGCAACTTGTTTGAGGAAGGTTCAGGGCCCTTGAGAGAAAATACCTCCAATGGGGGAAAAAATACCCGGCTGTGCCGGGCCTGACCTTGGGAAACTCTCAAGAGGAAGTCAAAATCCGAGGCTCATGCCTATCTCAGAACATCCGATTTCTAGCAGATGGGATATCCCAGTAAAAACTGAACCGACTAGCTCCCTGAACTTTTTGTAGTGTAAAAGGAATAAGTGACATTTATCTGAGACTTCTCTAAAACCCAGTGGAAATGGCATGGTTTGTATTGGTCTTTTTCTGTCCCCACCAAGGCACAAAGGCACACAGCAGTTCTGGAAGTGGCCAGCAGGGGCAGTGTTCTCTAACGCCTTGCTTCACTTGCCTGTGATGCCAGTATTGCGTCCTGTCTACCAGGCTTTATGTGTAATTTTTTAAAATCTGAAAATTTAAATATTTTTAGATTTAGTTTTTGAGTATGAGTGTTTACCCACATGTATGTGCATGCCTGATGCCCAGGGAGGTCAGAAGAGGGTGTCAGATCCTCTGAAACTGGAGTTGCGGGTGGTTGTGAGTCATCCTATGGGCGTTGGGAACTGGACCCAGGTCCTTCAGAAGAGTAGCCAGTGCTCTGAACTGCTGAGCCTTCTCTCCAGCCCCTAGGAGAATCTGAATCTTAAGCCACATCATTTTTTGTCCTCTTCATGACTGTTTGTATGAAATTTAACTATTCACTTAAACACTCTGAATCTACTTCCTTACCTGTACGAGACCAAGTTTATGGTGACTTTTAGTTCTAATGTTTTGTGGATCACATAATTAGAAAAATCATTGAGCTATGATATATTTGCTAGAGGTTACAGAGAACTCGATAAACATGCTTGCACCTTACTTAAAAAAATATCAGTGGTAGTAGGACTTGATATAGACAAAGCCCCTTCCATCGATGTGGCAGGCAGGATTCTGGGCATCAGGCATGATGTTCAGACTTCTCTAAGAATCATCTCTCTCTGATCCTCACAGATATACATTCTACCAGTGGCTGCACTTTTGTAAGGCAAGAAATGAGGTTTGTAAGCTTACAGAAAGCTCTCGGGAAATAATTCTTCATGGCTCTCCCTTCCTCCCCGTACCTCTCTCTTGTCAGCACATTTTACAGAGGCACTGCACTGTCAAGGATGTTTGCACAATGAATGCCCTCCAAAGGCAGAGACATCATCTCCTTGCTAGTAAAAAGCAGAATTATTTGCTACCCGATATCATAAAGATGATTTCTCCCACTGGTCAGGGGTAGATTGGGTTGTCTTGAGTATGAGGATACTCCTGCAAGGCCGTGTGCTCCACATGCAGTTATAAGTTTAAGAGGCCTGCACAAATGCTGATGCTCTGGTAAGCTTTCTTCCTGTTAGTAATAAACTAGTCTCTGTCACTGATCCAAGAGTCTTATATCTCTTGCCAGCATTCCGGAGACTGTGGCCCCGGTCCGTTCAGGATGGAGGTGTGTTACCTTTCAGGTGGAGTAGAACCTGACTTTTTAATGATCAACAAAGTCACCTAGATGGTAGTGGGGGGATGAATTTCTTATTTAATTCAGTCAGTTTGGGGCTGGAACCTACCGTTTTCACTTCTACAGGGACCTACCTAACGCTCGGAGAAATGTGTATCTCTCATGTCGTTACTGTGATGGTCTAGTTTAACTGCCGCAGGAGAGGAGACAGGGATTAGATGTTAGGAACTGTGAGATGATGCAGAGGTTCTGGTTCTGGATAAGAAGGGTTTCTAGTGGTAACCTGCCCTCAGGTGATACGCTGAGCTAATGGATCAAAACCAATCCTAAGCAAGGAATAGACCCTGAGAGACAACGTAAGATGATGCAGAGGTCAGAGTGGAATCTTTATGAAGAAAAATAATCTAACTTTACAAGTGATTACCAGCAGCCCAGACCTCACCCCCAGCTGAAAATTTAAAGGTCAAATCACACTTCTGTAGATAGAAGAGGAACTGTAAAAGAAATGACAGACCATTGATGACCTGCTAGATGAAAGGCACAATGTTGCCGGAACACAGAACTGGTGATAAGTAGAGGGACTGTCAAAGCAGAGCCCGTGGGTGAGGATCCTGTGGTGTAGAAAGTGGATCAGGCACTGAGAACGAGACTGTATCAAGTGTGTTCCCAGGGCTGGAGAGCTTGAGAACAGCCCAAGGACCCATTACCAATTAACAGCAAATCTCGTTATTTACTTTTGTTTTTAAAAAGGCAACTAAAAAAATCTTGAGTTTTCAAATAGTTGTTCTGTTTACTATAATGTTTTTGTTTCTTTCTTTCTTTCTTTTTTTAGATTGTATACTGTATTTTCCAAAAACAAACAAACAAACAAACAAAAACCCAAAAAACAAAAATCACTTAAATCACATTGGCAGGATTAGTTCTTATAGTCCTTCAATTCATGCCACTGTGTCTTAAAAAGTCTCTCCCAATTTAGTCCTTACAAATAAATAATATTGTCACAACCTCAGGAAAAGCCGTTCCACAATTCTCCATCTGAAACATCTAACAAATGTCACATAACCAATCCCCCATATCTCTGTGAAGCTTAAATTCAGCAGAGGTCAAAGGTAACAACCTGCTAATATAAACCAGTTGTGAAGCATTTAACACAATATTTTGAATGTCAAAAGATCCTAGGCTGTCTGTCTTCTTTTGTAGACTCTGACTTGTTAAGTTAATGCTCCTGCTGAAGCATCCAAACAAAAGCAAGAAGCAAAACCAGAATCCTTACTCCCTGTACTTGAGAGCTCCTGATCAGCCTAATTTAGCAAGAATTACTTGGCTGCCTTCTCAGACTCTGTTCTAATGATGCAGCATGCTCTGTAAGTCACACTGCCACTCCCTGCCAGCTTTCCACCAGCTTTAACTATCTTCCTAAAATGATTACTAACCAGCTCAGCCTCCTGCAATACTGGAGCTAGGTAGATAAGTCAAGTATCTGCAAGTGTGAAAGGCATTGATGATGGACCCTCCTTCATAACCAGCAGCCTGAAACCTGGAACTGAATGAAACTTCAGGAATTAATTACTGGTCAAAGACCAGGGTCTGGAGACATGCTATCCTAGACTTCCAGAAAGCTAAGACTTTAAGAGGCTTTCTAATAAAGAACAAAGCTGCACTGTTCTCTAAATGGCCTGTCAATCAACCTGCACAGCAAACTATCCCACAGAAACTGGCCCATTCTAGACTCCTTGGAAAACAGTGTGTAAGCCTATGTAAGTACGTGGGTTTGCACTGTGATTTCTCTGCCATTGTCTAGTCTCTCCCTTGAAAATGTGTCCTCCACAATGGTCCCCTTGGCCATTGCTCACTCTCAGCCAGCGAGAGTGTCCCCACTTTACCTCTTCTACAGTATACACATCACATGTTCAAATTCTTTCAACAGAGATCACAAAGACCATGGAACATGAACAATAAGGGCTACAATGTAAGTCCCAATCTGGAGTTAAAGGCCTTCTAAGATTTGACCCCATAGCTCTATCTTCTACAATCTAAGATTCAGCAAAAGTAAATGACCCCCATCCAGGCTCACTCCTCAAATAAACTACAAAAAACCTAATTCCACTGTGTTCTCTACCATCTGCATCACCTAAGATCCTTCCCCTCCAGCCTTCCTTAGCTATTTATGGCTATCAAAATGTAAATGATATTTTTAAAAATAATTTGGAGACTCAAGTTGTTATTTTTGGTCAGCACATGGGAGACAGAGACAGGATTGTGAGTTCAAGGCCCAGCTGTCTGAGAACCTATCTCAGAAAAAAATACATAGCTCAACAGATAATATATTGATTTTTTAAAGCTTCCTGTACATTTGTGTTTCTCTACATAATGCATTTAAATATCTTAGACCCATCTTCGCACCATTTATTATTATAAATCTCAATTTAAATATTATTTGAAAATCAAACCTTACAGAAACAATTTAAGTCAAGTAGAAAAATGTTATGTAGTGAGCAGCCCTGGAAGATAGAAATGCCTCTTTGTAAATCAAGGAGAAGACTGGTTTACTATGACATAATAAAATTAACATCTACAAGCAGATGCTGCCCGTTAAAAGGCACTGGAACTGGCTACCGTAATCTGTGAGGTTGTCATTGAACTACACCAGCCGTAAGCAGTCATTCAGATCCATCAGGATGGCACTGTTCTTCTTTCTCTCTTCCTACAACTGTACATTCATTAACTAGCTACTTGGCGTTTACAAAGGAAGGCTCTCAAGACCGATTACTAAACCTGTCACTCTCTCTCTCTCTCTCTCTCTCTCTCACACACACACACACACACATCTTTTTGTAAGTTACTAAGCCAGTGGTTCTTGATTTTACTCTTATTTCTCTGTACAGTCTAGTTTTGTGTGTCAACTTTTTTTTTTTTTTTTCGGTTTTTGAGACAGGGTTTCTCTGTGTAGCCATGGCTGTCCTGGAACTCACTCTGTAGACCAGGCTGGCCTCGAACTCAGAAATCCACCTGCCTCTGCCTCCCAAGTGCTGGGATTAAAGGCATGCGCCACCACTGCCCGGCTTTGTGTGTCAACTTGAAACAAGCTGGAGTTATCACAGAGAAAGGGGTTTCAGTTGAGAAAATGCCTCCATGAGATCCAGCTGTAAGGCATTTTCTCAATTAGTAATCAAGGGGGGCCCCTTGTGGGTGGTGCCATCCCTGGGCTGGTAGTCTTGGGTTCTATAAGAAAGCCAGCTGAGCAAGCCAGGGGGAGCAAGCCAGTAAGTAACATCCCTCCATGGCCTCTGCATCAGCTCCTGCTTCCTGACCTGCTTGAGTTCCAGTCCTGACCTCCTTTGGTGATGAACAGCAATGTGGAAGAGTAAGCTCAATAAATCCTTTCCTCCCCAACTTGCATCTTGGTCATGATGTTTGTGCAGGAATAGAAACCCTGACTAAGACATTCCCCCTTTCCATACTGTGTTTCTGATTTTCTTAGTTAAATTGAACTAAGTTATATTCAACTTGACCAAATCTAGTTTGGTCTAGTTTTTGGTCTTCTTCCAAAAAAACAGAAACCTCGAAAGGCTGTAACTTTCAGTGTTACTTTACTAACTTGCATGCTACTATTTTCTTACTTTATCTTGTTTTGTATATCATAATCATCATTATCATCATCATCATCATCATCACCATCATTCATCAAAGCTTGTTTAGAGTGGCCTGCAATCATGTCAACTTTTTCTCTCTAGAGTGAACTTCCTCCATCCTTCTGAACTCCCTTCCCATCTTTCTTTCAATGTTTGTTGCCCATGTTTGTGTAGGTAGCCTCTGCATATGTATACATGTGTAGGGCGCACATGTATGTGGAGGTATACATGGAGGCCTGAGTTCAATGTCTAGAGTCTTCCTCAATTGCTCTTCTCCTTTGTCATTGAAGGGGTCTCTCGATTGAACCCAGAGCTCACCAAGTCTAGGTAGCCAGCCTGCGCCAGCATCTGCTGTCTTTGTCTGTGCCATCTGGGATTACCGGAAGTCTACCATACCTTCTTCACTTTTGGATTCTAGGGATCCAAACTCTAGTTCTCACTTGTGGGGGGTGTGTATGTGTGAAATGGTTCATCCACTGAACTATCTCCCCAGCCCTACTGCCTTTCTTTTTTTTTCTTTCTTTCTTGAGGAAAATCTATAAGAATATCCTTTAGTATGGGTGGTGATCATTTTAATTTGCTTTTTCAGTTGGGTATACAATTATAGGTTTATAATTATTTTCTCCTAATATTTAAAAGGTATTTTATTTTACCTTATCAAGTCTACTTGATGCAAACAACAAAAAATAGCAGCCATCAATCTAATCTTCGATGATAATTTGCCTTTGTCTGTAGTTTCTCTTACACCATTATGCAGTTGGTAGCCATTTGTACTTCCTGAGACTCAAAGGCTTAATTGAATCATATAAAACCACTAATTGATAAATTATAGTTACTAACAGGGTAATTTTCAGCTTCACAGTGATGCAAGTTCAATACATACTAGGACCTAGCAAGATGGATCAGTGGGTACAAGCACCTGCCTCCAAAGCCTGATGACCTGAGTTAAATCCCTAAACCCATATAAAGATGAAAGGCGGGAACTGACTTCACAAAGTTGTCCTTTGGCCACATACTCATGGTGCTGTGTGTCCCCCCCCCACAAATACCCCCTGCCCATCCATATCTCACACACAGGGAGACATATACATAACAACAAATAAAAATTAAACTATATATATTAAGTAGAACCTCTTTGACTTTTGAGTTTCTCCCAGGCCAGCTATATCTTACACAATACTCTCGTGATAGAGCAGCAGCTCCCAGTTAGCCCCAGGAATGAAGGGGTTAACAGCCAACCTTCTATAATATACTGTGCTGCTAAGATGATGTCTTGGAAGCCAGGTCTACTAAATGAGTTTGTGAGCTAGGATATTTTCAACTTATAATAACTATCAAGACATAACCAAAATATCCACTGGGGAGCATCTGTACATTGGCCAATAACTGCTGTGGCTACAGACAATATTATACTTTTGTGACACACTGAAGTCTGCTCGATGTTCTTTATTAGCACTGGGAATGTTCTACACCGAGTCAATCATTGATGTGACAACCCAGCACTTCAGGCAAGATTTGACAGCACTGTGGATACCCAGTATGAGTGTGACTCAGGATTTCTGTTTCTGCATTTGTTTTTGAGGCAGAGATGCATAGATCATGCTACCCTGGAACTCCCTATAGAGTGGCAAAAATGCTTGAACTACTGTTTCTCTTGTCTCCACCTCCTGGATGCTGGGATTACAAGAATGTTTATTAATCTTTACAACCTTCTATTTGGCCTGGTTTTATGTGATATTAGGATCTAATCCTGGGCCTTCTGCATGGTAATTAAGCTTTCCACTAACATCTATGTCCTCAGCCTGACTTGGAGTTTCTAAAAAAATGTGCAGGAGAGGCAGGAAAGATATAGGTTTTGAAAAGAGGGAATAAGAAAAACACTGAAACAAGCGGTATAGGCAGAAAAAAAAATGTTCTTTTCGATCCCAAAGCATGACAAGAGAAACAAAAATAAAAACCCCAAACAGAACAACTGTACTGTACCATAATTTGCTCTTCTTGAAGTCCCTTCTTATTTTTAATATATAAATATTAAAAACATAATATAAAAAAATCTCCATGTGGCCTTCACCATCCAGTTTCTGAATGCCAAAAGGTCCAAAGAGCTTTAATGATGGAGAAGCTAATGAGTCTGTACACCCATGTGTGGCACTTTTCTGCTTGAAAGCACTTTGTGGATGCTGGCTAATTAATCTTTACAACATCCCACTCCAAAAAAGAGCTAAACTGAAAGTCATTAAACACTGTAAAAAGTCACATCAGCCTTGGAAAGTCATGAAAATATCATTAATAAGCATGAAATCTGAGCACAGAGCCTTTCATAGGTACCAGAGAAAGACAGCCAGCCCTTTTAAACTCGCAAACCACAAGGAAGAGCTGTTAAAGCCCCATGGTTTGGTTGAGTCCAATTATACATCATTAAAGAGTGGTGGAGGTCTACATTGGGAATTTCCAGGGGTTCAAGGGCCAGGACCTTTATGGACCTCATTCTTTCATGGTAAAACAGCTTGGAAACTGTATCACTGATGCTAAAAATTATGCCCAGAGTTCTTTGTGCCCCCAACAGACACTGGAAGGCAAAGCTTCCCTGAGTCCCAACCCACTCATTAGGAGGTGCGTATGTCTTCCAAGAGCCATCATTCAAATACAAAATAAACTCTTCAAGTGCAGTAAGTTAAAACAAATAGCACTTGGAAAGTGAAAGTGGCTATGTCACTTTCATGAAGTAGAACATGGTCATATCCTTTTTAAAGAATGGGACACTGAATGGCTGGAGAGATGGTTCAGTGGTTAAGAGCACTGACTGCTCTTTCAGAGGACCTAGGATTGATTCCCGGTACTTACATCCCAGTTCTCAACTATCTATAAGTCCAACCCCAGAGGATCTGATACCTTTTCAGGTCTCTTCAGCTACTGCATGCACATGCTACACAGACATATGTGCAGGTAAAACACCTATACATATAAAATTAAATGAAAGAAGAAAGAATGGAATATAGAAAGTTAAGGAATGAGGAAATGAGTTTAGAGATCTCTAAAGAAAAAATAAACAGTATAGGCATTTTCATTTCCTGCATCAGTGTAGCTCAGCTTTATAAATGAACTTCAAACACATAGCATCTTATTTGGGCAGTTTTATAAACATAAGTAGAATCATACCATAAGTGATCCCTACAACATCCCTTATCTTGGAAATTTTCACACCCCTTTCACAAAACTTGCTTCCTACATCTTGGTCTCTAAAATATCTTAGGTGGAGAGACTTTGGTTTTTCAAAAATTTCTAATACAAATCAGCTATTGTGGACTTTCTCACAAATATAGCTTTGGGCATGTAGACTGCTGTTCTAGTCCCACAGTAAAAGTTTAAGGATAAAGAAATGTGTGCATATTAAAAGATTTTAATTCTTATTTTATTTTATGCATGTGAGTATTCTGCCTACATGTATAGCTATGTACCACAAGCATGCATGGTGTCTGCAGAGGCCAAGAGAGGCCATCAGATTCCCTGGAACTGGAGTTACAGATGATTGTCAGCCACCATGTGGGTGCTGGGAATCAAACTCAGGTCCTCTGCAAGACCAGCTAGTGCTCTTAACTACTGAGCCATCTCTCTCTCTAGCCCCTGCCTAAAAAACGTCATAATAGCTGGAGCCAATGGTCCTCCTGAAAAAGAATCTGCCAATCTGCATGCTCACTACCAGCAATCAGAATTCTCGTCTACTCATATTCACACAACAGTGTATTTTATTTTATACAATAGCCCCTGCGACAACTATAATCAATACTTGTGTTGCCATAACGTACATTCATTTGATCACATCTGAGATCCCCCATGTTGCATCATTTGTTGCATACCTAACTTTCGATCTGATATCATCATCTCTTCCATTTTTTTTTTTAACGGTCTCTCTTCATCACTTGCTAATGCTTAGCAAACACTATTGTGCTCTCTGATGAGTAACTACGTTCCACATTTAAAAAGCACAAGAGCTTACTTGATAGTTAGCAGTTGTCCTCGGTCTAATACAGCCTTAATGGTCCAAAGACTACAATTGTTTTGTATTCATCTAAGATGAATAAATGTTAGGTCTGGTGATCTTGGCCTCTTTCCCCTGTCTGAAGTATCAAGACAGGCTACCTTACAGCTCTGCCCAGGTTATTTTATGAGCAGCTTGACCTACACATTTCATCCATCTATCTTTATAAGTCACATCTCTTGTAAGAAATTGCTTTGAGGTATAGTTTGGTCCTGGCATTTTTGAGTTCTGGCTATGAAGGTGATGCTGCCACCCTTCACATGCCAAGCTCAGGAAAAACTTCAGGAAGCTGCACTAGAGAGCAACTTAGAGCTTCCATGTTTGAGGCCAGGAAAGGTCTAATTATGTCATAATCTACATATAGACATTCCTTTTAGAGTACTCTCTGATAAGTCGGCCTGCTTTCTTTACATTTGTAACACGTCAACACCATTTCTTCCTATGAGGATCAGACCTTTTTATAGATCCTACATTTCCTATCAATTGAATCACACATTCTGTGGCCTTTCATATCTGGCTGCTGTCATTTTACATACTGTCTCAAGGTTTCTCCGTGTTGACGATAAAGTGTTTCAGTTCATCATAGGATCATACAGCATAGTTATTGCGTAAACACCCCCATGCTTCACCCCAACTAGTTCTTCTTCCCAAACCCTTGACATTTGTTTTTTGTTTTTGTTTTTGTTTTTCATAGACTCATTGCTTTGCCTTTCATAGATTTTTGCAGAGTTGGCATCACTGCATGTATATACTTTTTAGATGTTTTCTTCCACTTAGGAATATCTACTTACAGTGGCTCTATGCCTTCTCTTGGCTTGATAATCTCATTTCTTTTTTTTTTTTTAAATCAATGATTATATTCTATTCCGTTTATTTATCCATTCACCCATTAAAAGGTATCTTAGCTGCCCCAGAGTCTTGTCAATTATGAGTACAGCTTTTATAAGTACTCACATACCAGTTTTGGCACAAATGTATGTTTTCAGCTCATCTGGATAAATAGGAATGTGACGGCTGAGTTATATTGTAAATATGTAGTTTCTCAACAGAATGGCCAACCATGTCTGAAGTGGCCATACCATTTGCCTGGTCATCAGTGGCAAATGGGAATTCCAGGTGCTTTACAAACTTGCAGATATTTGATGTTGTCAATATTTTGTTGCTTTGTCTGTGGAAGTAAGTGTCTCACTTGAATTTCAGAACCCCCATCATTTATGATGGATCTGAGTGCCCTTCCCTCTTCCATCACTGTCTCCATCTTCTCCATCCTCCTCTCCCTAGTCAAAGGAGAATGTTGTTCTTCAAGTGATGTTGCTATTTCTGTCTACCCTATGAGATCTACATGGCTGTACTGGTTAGTTTTTGTCAGCTCGACACAAACTAGAACCACCTGCAAAGAGGGAACTTTAATTAAGGAATTGCTTCTATCAGCTTGGCCTTTGTGCATGTTTGTGGGGCATTTTATTGGTTACTAATTGACAAAGAAAGGCCCAGCCCCATGTGGTCTTTTTTTTGGCTGTCTTCACTAATTATCTTCATGATAATTCTCCAAGTTGTCTCTCCAGGACCAAGCTTTTATCCCTGTACATTGTCAGCTGTCTGCAGGCATTCAACTTAAATGCTCTTAATATATTTCAAATGTAATGTTCCAGAAGCAAGTTTATCATTAATTATTGTACTCTCAAAGACAGACAATTTCCTCAAAAATGCCCTGTCTGTGCCAAAGGGACCATTAATCTCAAATCACCACTTGTAAACCCTGCTAGCCATGTACAGGCAGAAGGAGGTCATAGCAACTGAACATCTTTTGAAACCTCCATTTCTCTTCTCTAGACAACAGTGTCAACCCCATTGCATCTGGTAACAGTCCGTGCCACCCTCCCCAGTATCACCACCCACTAATCTTTACTTCCCACCCAGAAAAATATATCGACGTAAACACACTGTCTGTCTGTCCTAATGGATGCTGTTAAATATTTTTACATAAGAAATAGTACACATGTCTTCCATATACTACAAACTAGAGTTCTTGTTACTTTTATGTGATCATCTTTATACCATATTTGGAATTTTAAAAAAAGTCTCATTAGTCTCATAGGAGAAAGTATCTCCAATACCTAAGACTGCAGCTTAGTGCTTTTTAGATGATTATAGACAATAGATAATAATCTTAGGAAAATAGTGAGGAAATTATAGTTTCTATTCTGAGAACACAAAGGGATTATTTTATCACTATATCTTTTTTCATTTTCCAAAAATAACTAAGCATCAAAATACAACAGAAATGACATGCATAATAAACTATATTATTTTAGATTTTCTAGCAATATTCTCCAGTGAGGTTTGAAACCAAGAAGTCTATGAAAACTATGCTTAGATCATTAATATTTAATTAATGTAACAATGCCCTAAAATGAATATTATAAATGGAAAAGGCTTTACCAAACATATAGCTTTGTTTATGCAACTAAAACACAAAGACTCTAGGTAGCAAACTCAAGATCTTAAGAATGGATAAAATTGGAAAAAAACCACAAAACGACCCTCCCCAAATCATTGGCAGTGTTTATAATAATTGTCATTATTCTAACTAGGGAAAGAAATCTCTAAAATCAGAATGGCCAAAAGACAAAACCAGTCAGCTTACAAAAAGACAAGAGACACAAATCACTTCTTTAAGGGAGAGAGTAATGTCTACTACACTGGTCATCAAGAAACATACAAATTATCATAATAAACCATCAAAGTGTACCACACTATAGCCACAGCAAACAAATTATCATAATGAACCATCAAAGTCTACCACACTGTAGCCACGGCAAACAAGATCATAAGTAATATGTGCTAATAATAATATAGAAATAACCACCCTCAGATTTCTCTTGAATGGAAGTCGCTGGCCCAGCACTTCTGAAAAACAACTCTGCAGTATGAATCAAATGCCTCTTTAAAAGTCAGGCTCTTTGACTTGAAGATCCTAAGTGTGGATATTTAACTTTAGAAAATACTCACTTTAGAAAATACTCAGTTTGATTTTCTCTTATCTTAACCACATTGGGAGAGGCCTAATTTTGAAAAGCCCAAGTCTTACATTTTTGGCCAGGTGGTTTCTCTAAGGAGAAAAACTTTTTCATAAAACTTATAAAATTATGAAGACTAATAGTTATCTAGAATAAGGGAAGAAATAATAATATATTTTTAAATTTAAAAAAACTCTGATATCTGGCAAAAATACATTTTTGTATTAATTTTCCTAAATCTTTTTAAAAGATGTGTTTGTATTTGTGTGTGTGTGTGTGTGTGTGTGTGTGTGTGTGTCTGCATAGATTTATGTACACCACATGTGTGCAGGAGCCCATGTGGGCTAGAAGAAGGTTCTGGATACCCTGAAACTGGAGTTACAGGTCATTACAAGCTGCTGTATGGGTGTTGGAAACTTAACTCTTCCTCTACAAAAGCAGTAATTGCACATAACCATGAGCAATCATGGCCCTTTCCTGCCCCTACTTTTTTCTAAATATTTGGCAGCATGTTTATTTTATTTTTGCATGTGACCATAATTGTTTTTACTATTTTTCTATAGATATACAAAAATGTAACTCTGAGGCTAAAGAGAGAGCTCGGTGGGTAAGAGTGTTTGCTGCTTTTTCATAGGACCTGAATTCGACCCCCAGCACCTATGTGAAGAAATAATAACTTACTCATCTATGTGTTCTTCTGTCTTTTGGTCCAAGGAAGGCATCCCAGTGTGTTTCTACACTACATCTTCAAGACTCTATATACAAAATGAATGTGATCCCAGATGGTTCTGGCTTAAGCAAAGAAAGAAAATTCATTTGTCTCCTGTAGGCTTAAAATTTTCAAAACCTAATTATGATTCTTTAATGCTTTCACCTTCCTTCTAGCCCATCATTCACCAGGGGTAGGGAGAAAGACAGGTTAGTAGGAAATGGGAGTTTTCAGACCCTTGGACATGTTTAAAAATAGCTCTTTGGGGTGAGTCCAATCTCCATTGTTGGTAGTCCAGTCCACTAGCACAACATCAAACATGAATCAGTAGCAGCAGCTCAATCCAGAAGAAACTACGAGGGAGCGTCATCAGAGAAGCTCAGCATCAGCGAAACCCAATGAAAACCAGCAAAGAGTTGCAAGATGAACCAATGCAAGAGCACTGTTCACTGTCTATTGGGTTATATTTATACTCTTTCCAAACATCATGTATCCTCTCAAATATCTCCTTCAGCAGAACTTCACGTGCCCTTTCACCAGGCAGCTTCTAGAAAAACACCTCGTGTCTGTTCTCAGCAAAACATCCTCCTACGTGCCTACTTCAGCAAAACCTCCTCATGTGGGCTTTACCTTCAAACACTCCCACAGCTTTATAGAACATAACTCAAAATAAAAATTTAACAATGTGAAAGAACTGTTTTCTTGGATGCTTGCAAAACAAAAACTGTTGACCCTTATTTTGGTTGGCTCAACCTAGGTTAAATGGGCAAATAAAAACCAGTTCTCTGGTGGGCTAGGACAGTCCCCGAGTTTGGGATGGATGAAAGAAGAATTCTCCAGAGGAAAACCAAGATGCTGAGTTCCACAAATGACAAGTGTCACAAATATAGTGTTATTTAAGAGTGCTGCCATTAACCTTCATTTCATGCACGATTTTCAGTGTCACTTTAGTTATTTGAAACTTCCCTGAAGTTTTGCATTTTTTCCTAAAACTATCCCTAGGCTTTTAAGGACCTCTGCAGCACACAGTGGTCATTTATGCTATCTACATTAAACAAATAGAGGGCTGTCTCTCAAACGGCATACTCTGCAAACTAGAAGTAAGTCATACAAGAACCCATCATTGACTAGGACAAGAAGTACAGGCATTGCTCGAGTCTAAAGTGTAGTTCATTATTTAGTAGTGGATGCAACTTGTGTTTACCTAGAGAAAAATGCCTGCAGATTTTTTTCTCATACCCTCTTTTGTTCCTTTAAGACAAAAGATCAGAGTGGGACCCACGCTTTCAATCATTGTCTCCATTTACTAAAACCAACTCTGATATGATGATCGATTATCTTAAATTTTATTTGAAACTTACATCTAATACCATAGGATCTGTGGCCATGATCAAATCAGATCCTGACCCAACTCAACACTATAGAAATGCTGACTACCAAACCGGTTTTCCCGAGCTAAATACAATGTTAGTTGTTGTGCTTCCTAAAACCAGAAGCTTTTCTTGTAAAACTTTGAGGAGTTTCATCCCATGCTTACCCCAACCCTTATTTACTGACTATGAGGGTTAGGTAAGGCCAAGGCTCAAGGAATTTACAAAATCCACTGTAAAGCCCGAGTGTGGAAAGTAAACTCCTTGATGCCAAACTTAATATTTTTTTTCTATCCTTCTCAGGGAGGACATAACCCCTGGCATAATGTTGCTTAAGAAATAATTGAGTCACAGTTGCACGCACGCATGCACACATGCAGGCAACCCTCCCTTAATGATTTTGTATCTTCACACTCTGTCTGATGGTTGATTTTCCTTCAGGCATGGTCCTTTATTACAGGAAGTTGTGTTGCCAATTCTAGGAAGTTTAGATTACAGATGTAGATTGGGATGGGAAAAGGATCACATTTTAATTTGTATCATTTTGTTTCTCTTTGTTTGGAGAAAGAATAGTCAAGCAGCAAATATTCTCACTAAATGTTCATTTGTTTGGAAGCCCAAAGTAACAATGTCTGTCCTAGCAAGCACTACATGGGAAATCACATGTTAGACTTAGCATTGATAGTGACTTCTTAATAAATGCTTTTGGTTAATTTCAGATGGGTTGTTGTTGTTGCTGTTGTTGTTGCTATTGTTGATGATCATGATGGTGGTTTTTATTTCCTTGGCATGGGGGGAACGGGAATCCTTGATTTACATCTGTGCTTTACTAAATAATTTTTAAAAGTTGAAAAGGAGCTCGCACATTCTCTCCCTTATGATTTCATTATAGTTTAAGGAAAGTTTGTAGAAAATACTAGTTTTAGGTTGTCTTATCTGTCTTACAGAAAACAAACTCAATGTCTAGCAGAATTAGTTTACAGCTTCACTAATAGCATGTTTTGGACTCACTGTTCAATATCTCCTTATCCATGTTGAGTCTGGATATCTAAGTAAGCAAGTGGCTACTGGAGGCACCGAGGGCCACCAATGCTGGGCAAGAAGACATGGAGTCCATAGACAGAGATAGACCAGGGTCTAGCTTGAAGGAATTGGCTAAGGCTCATTCTTAAAAATGTTCCAAAAGGGAGTGGAAATTTTCAAAATGTTCTATAACTTTTTTGATTTTTATTAATTATAAAAAAATAAATAGGTAGTAGGAAAATTCTTGTTTATATTTACTTAGGTTTTAGATATGAGTTTTATTTCTTTATTCGTTTAAATTTTGTTTCCTTTTATTAGTTTTTCAGGGTTTGTTCTTTTTGGTTTTGGCCTTGTGGACTTCTTTTCCCTTCCAGTCTCAATACTCATATATTTTAGCCTGTGTATTAAAGCTTCCACCCACTATGCAGACATGAAAGACGCAGATACCCTGGTAACTTTAAAATTCCATTCTATAAGACCCAATTAACTACCAATTGCACCACCAGAAAAATCTCCTCAGCAGCCTTGCTATCTCCAGTGTCTCCCCCTTGATCCACTTCTCCTACCACTTGCTCCCCAGAACTGATCGTGCACTCTCCAGCTCTCAGGTCCCTGAAGGCCAGGCCCTCCTGGATCTTCACAGTCTGGTCTGACACTAACTCCCTCATCATCTTCCACCAGCCCTCACAGGCCTAGCTCTGATAACTACCAAAGGAAGTCTATAAGACTCATAACTCATTTCCTTTTAAATTGGTTTAGTTTAGTATTGTTATTTGAGACCAGCTGTATAAAACCATTATAGTTCAGGTTGGCCTCAAACTTTCGATCCTAACACCTTAGCTTTCTGTATGCATGGGTATGTGCCACCCAACCGAGTATTTTTTAAAGAGGCCTTGCCGTGATAGCTAGTTAGAGTTGACAGGCCAGACTAAGCATAGTTAGTCTGAGATAGTTTCTCTGCTTAATTATTCCACTACCATTTTAGAAAACCTTGCCTTCATGTAACCTCCCTTGTCTTTCCATTCAAAATAGCAAATACTTCTGATAGACCAATATCTAACACCAACACCAACATTTATTTTGATCTGGTGGGACGCGAAGGTGGAGACAAAATACAACTCTTCAATTCTAAGATTAAAAAAAAAAATAAGCAAGCAGAGGAGGAGATGGCTCAGTTAGTAAAATATTTAGGGACCAGAGTTTAATCCCATGTAAAAGAAATCTGGCATGGTGACATGCACATACAATCCTAGGGCTGGGGAGATGGGGACAGAAGGGTCCCTGGAGGTTGCTGGCCAGCCAGCTAATGAGCTCCAGCTTCAGACACTGCCTTAAAAAACAAAATGGAGAATTAAAGAAGACACCTAACATCAACCTCTTGCTTCCGCATACATCCATACACGCATAAAGAAACAAGATACTCATCATTCTCCCATGGGCCAAGCCACCAGTCACATTATCTGAGGTGAAATTGCTCTTAATAAGCATCCTGTCTAAGAAATGTTCCAGAAAATCATTCTCCATATTACTGCACTGGTGCTGTATCGGGACAGTGTGTTTGATACTCCAGTCTTTGAGTTACTTCCTCCACCTTCTCAGGAGAAAACACTAACATTAATGACTTTCCTAAAGCAAGGTCTGATTTTAAATGCTACAATACCACCCTCGCCACCACGCATTGTTACAGTGATTTCAAGCAGCGTAAGAGAGAGGAGACAGCCTTTACAAAAATGTCTTCTAATGAACACTTACAAAGATGCATGACAACCACTTGACAGAATGTGAAGATCGTGTTTCTGTGATTCTAATAATAAACTAGAAACTGTAACCAGGGCTCACTAGCCCCAGTTCCTGTGTAAGATCTCATTCTGCCTTCTCACTGAAACTGAGGAATTAACTTTGTTCAAAACAACAAAAGAATCTAGAAATACATCTTGAGTTACGGTTTTAATTTTATATTTTTCTAAATGAAGACACAGGAGAGAGCTGTGTTACTATTTATCTGTGTGGAGGGGTCAGAAAGGAAGAAAGTGTTAACAAAACAAATCCTTCTATTCGGGAGACCCCCAGAGAAAGCCAAGCTTTGAAGTGGGGAGACTGAAAACCTAGGTTAACCAACTCTCCACAAGCACCTCCCACCTGGGTCTCTCACACCTCTCATCATCGCTTGCCCCTTCACTGAATACCAACAGCTTCCATCTCCACAAAAGCAGAAAGCAATCCCATAGATTTCAGCTCCATTTCTGGCTCTCCTATCCTCCCTCTCACAGGAATGTTCACTCTCTGAAGCCCATCAACCACATTTGAAGAGATCAATTTTTAATTAGTTGAAAATCTCCATCACTAAACAAAATGCCCAGGAACACAATTAGATGCCGGTGAGTTAGGGCCTGTTTAATAAATGATTTACCCTGAGAAATGTCAACTGCTACACACTGCTTTAAATAACTGTATCTTTAAAGAATGCATCTGTTTCTAAGAACTGCTCAAACCTTACATGTGGTCTCCCTCTCTTGATTTTGAATATAGTTATGCTTGATTTTCACTGAGCTTCTTTCTGTTTAGTCTCAGTTAAGTTACTCTGGGGCTGTCTGTACGTAAGCATGGGAGTAGAGAAAGCGTTAACTCTTAATGAATAAATTCTATTTAGTAGTAATGCTTTAATAAAGCCATCCTCCTAGTCTCTCACAAGGCTCTCCACATAGAACTCGGTGTTGCTTTTCCTTCAGTTAAAAATCCAAAGACAACACTTGGATTTATAAATAGGTAACTTTGCTATTTGCTATTGGGGTAATTACCCTACGTTTGTACAGATTATTTACTTTCTAAACTGGAGCTCTAAGATAAACATAAGTATAATAAATGAAGCATAGTCCCAGACAGGGAAACATGTCTTCTTACGAGTTTAATGGACTAACTGTAGGCAGCTCACTTTGTCAGTGTCTCTATGATTTTGCAGTTTATACATTATGTTTCTCACTGCTCAGTTTAAAACTTATCCTTTGAGGTTTAAATTGATCAATTAATTATGAGCAATTCAACACCTATCTCCCAGTATCATTATACGTTTGTATTGTTAGTCATAAAATGACTCGTGTTCTTGAAGATCATTTTTCTGGTATATTTGTGAAGATACTGATTTAAATTCCCAAGTTCCATCCATGCAGACAGTATACAACACACACATGCTTATAAAATGAAGAGGACTGCTGTTAAACATCTGCTACCAACTGCAAAGCACAATCAATGGCCACATCGATATCCAGGGACACACAAACCAAATATAAGCAAAGATAGGGAAAAGCAATATATAGCCTTAGATCTCAATATTCATTTAGGGAAAGCCCAGATCAAAAGCAGATGAAAAATCAGTAAGAGGAAAAAAATGAATAATTACCAAACTCTGAGGCATAACTCCCCTTTCTCTACAAGTAAAATAAAGGAATAGGAAGGGAAGAATGGCTAGCCCACAAGTATTCACAGGGAATATCCTACATGTACTGTGAAGGAGCCAGTAACGTAGCTATCTGGAGTGAACCATTAACTAATGCAAGGCCCAGAATCATTTTGAGAGCTCCGAACAACCCAAAGTACTGGGCCCCTTGGATTAGCATGGTGTAGATCCCAAAGAGAATCTGTAAACCAGCTGGGGCCTTACCGGGGTCCTCAGGATATGGGAGGTACCCTGGCTCCTCAACTGCTCTCTGAACTTCGCTGGAAAATCCCTGAACTTCCACATTAAGGAAGCCCCACACTGGAGATTCCTAGCCACAATCGCCTCTCACATCCGGGACTCATTTTCATTCACAAACCAGTTTACTGATGCCTACCCTTTTCACCATCAAAAATACTTTTTCCTTTCAGATACTATAAAGGGACAACTTATGGGAGTTTGATCTCTCCTTCCACCACATGGCTCTGGAGGATCAAACTCAGGCCATCGGAACAAGTGACAAGCACCTTCCCCTACTGAGCCCTCTTGTAAAGCCCTCTGTCCCTAATTTTGTGTTGCCATCAATGTTCTTAGTAACAAATGGAAGTTATGGGTATTTATCATGCATGGTATTTTGGTTTAGAATATGTAGACATTAATATGCATAAGAGACCCCATCTTTATCACTTTTTCTGGTGAGTATGCTTAAAATCTACTCGGCAACTTTTTTGATGGTAGACCATTTTTATTAACTGTGGTCAACAATAGATTTATCAGTCTTCTTCCTTCTGTCTATCTGAAGTTTGTATGACTTCTGTATCTCCCATCTTTCCCTCCTATCTCTAAATTTTTCTTATTAAATAAATGATGATCTGTTTCTCACTTTTTAATCCTTAGAGGTACATGCTCTGCACAGAGCTTTCCATAGTTATGCTACCTCATGAGTGGTTTTTAATTATTTAAATTGTATATGGACCCCACATCTTACCAACCATCTAGCAATAGTCCAACTCTTAACATCAACCCTGTATTTTTAATAACTAAAGATCAGGGGTTGCTGTGTTTGGAGTCACTGAAATAAACAGCAACAAGTTCGTATAGGTTTACATTAGTTCATCTATTGTGAACATCATTGTGAATCATAATGTTTTACTAGAAGCATGAAATTGCTCACAGGAGTATTCTTGCTTTTCATGGGAAGATTGACCACCTCAAACTGGCATCTTAATTCAAAATTAAATTGTTTACAGGTTTGGCTCAAGAGTCACAGGAATACTTAAGAGTTTAACTGTTTCTCCATCACTTCCCACTCAAGCAGAGCCTTTACTTCATCTCTATCAGCCTGAGGCCACATCCCATGATCCTTGGGGAAAGGGGCAGCTGGTAGAAGATCTACTGGGGGTCAGTTTCTCAGGGGCCAGTAAAGTCAGCTTGAGAATAAGGGACAGAAGACCTTGTTGGAGTCCTGACCCTCAAACATGTGATATTAATGGCGATGAACATCAGGCAACGGGGTGTCCCGTGCTACCGTCTCGCCAGCAAGAACGACGCGGCACACATAGGATCCTTCTGCAGTAAAGCTTTAATGCATCTTCAGAGGGAGAGCATAAGCTTGCCACGAGTGGAGACCCCGAACAATAGAACACCCGTCCCTTATATAGGTCACAGCGCTTGCCTGGGACATGGAGCTTCCCCATTGGCTCCCCGCACATCAGGCCAGATGACGCCACGAGAGAGGCTGAGACTCTGAGGTGGAAAATTACCAGGTGCATGCGCACTAGCCTGTTTACAACTTGTCCTCGGCCGAATGTAGGCGCCATCTTGTAATGGCGAATGTGGGTGCGACTCGGGCTGCTTCCCACATCTCCCCCTTTTTATTTCTGTAAGCAAAGTAGGACACTCTTAAGAGGGCGGAGACAGAGGTCAAATCCCCTGACCAAAAGGTTGGGCCTTGTACAGGAGACGACCCCTAAGCTCATGCGCGCCCGAGGTCTTCCTGACCCGCCCAGTGCCGTTTTTTAGAGGGAGGGAAACTAGGGCACTCAACCCTCATGTAGATGACATATCTCCCAAGGCGGCCCGCAATGATGACCGCCTTGTGTGATGCTTTGCTCGACATCCCTCAAGAGCTGCTCAAACCAAACACTCTACCCAGTGCAATGAGACTAGACTCGCGGGTGTGCAAGAACTGTCTGGCTGGCGACCTACTGCTATTAGCCAAACACCGGCCGAGGCTCCTTGTTCTAAGGCAACAAGCGCCTGTGCAATGACCACCTTGTCTCTTTTAGTCTGGGCCCTGAGTTTGCAGATGAGCCATAGGAGCAACACCAACCCACAGCAGAGCGCTGCTCCAAACAATCCCACCCCCACCCATTCCTTGAAATAAGAAATTGCCGAGGAAATCCATGAAGAGAGGCCCTCGGTCAAGGACAGGTCAAGATGGGTGGAGTTGATCTGAATAATTGCTGTCCGCAGTTCTCGCAAGGTTTCATCAAATTTAAGGGTCCAATTCTGTAACATATACTGTGAAAGACTTTTAGACAGGTTAGCTGCTTTTGTAAATCTGTCATATTGTATGGAAGTAACACAGAGTCCTGGCAACTTTTGTTCACAGCCCAATTGGGCTAGCTGTCAAAGGACATCCAGTTGTTCTTGAATAAGATCAATGTGCTGGTTAACCAGCATTAGGTCCCCCTGGACTTGAGTATTGGCGGATACCTGTCTGTCTAGAGCTAAGGTGGCAGCTGTAGACAACTCATTAATGGTATTGACGGTCTGCATCGGTCCAGAGAGCGCAAGGGCCGACGCAGTGATGGCCCCTGTAACCACAGCCGCTGCCACCACACCTATGATAATGGCAGAGATACCAAAGTCTCTTTTCTGCCTGAATATAGAATGAGTGCCAGAGGTAGCTACAGGCACGGGCACATATCTTGGCATGCGCACAACAACAGCCAGGGGAAACTCTGTGGCATTCCAGCACAAGGTATAATAGCAAGAGGCAAAATTACAATCTAATATGCTATCATTCAAACTCACATTACTAACTAACCACATAAAAGGCGGCCAAACACAAACTGGAACAGGATCGAAACCCTCTCTGATAAATGAGTGATAACTGACCTCGCTGGCCTTCCAGGAAAAGGAGCCCGAGTTCAGGGAACCCTTCCAGTCAAAAGACATCTGGCCCAATTCAATCCCTCCTCCCTGTAACATTACCATTGGTGTAAGGTCAGTACAGCTGCCATTGGCCCCACAAAGGAGCCACTGATCAAACGGGTTTCCATCAGCCTTGATGGGGTCGATGGAGGTGAAATTCCTCCCCGACCCTAAGTCAGGAGAGAAGGAGAAGGCCGTGCCATAGGAGCCCATTCTCGCTTGCCCGGGTATTGGAGGCCCAGCGATGTCTGGGAGGAGCAGTAGCTGAGCTATCTGATCTCCCTTTGTGATGGAAAAGACCCCTCCGGGGCAAGAACACAGGACTTGGATCTCAAGGGCATGTTGACAATCTGCTATACCCGGATGAACATGTAGGCCCTTTAAGGTCATGGATCCTCTGCCAATTATAAGACCCATAGTTAGGTGACCTAGTCGGCCACACCGGAAGCAAGCCCTTTTGTCTGTCCCCTTATTGGGGTATTTTTGAGACTGGATGATAGCAGCCGCCAGCCCCGCATTAGTAAGGGGTCCCCCAAGCTCCCTACAAGTTCGAAGCCAATCCTGTAGCCCCTTACTTTTCCTTGGCGCTATGGCGGCGCGGCACTCCTGTGTGGCTTGCTCAAAAATGAGCTGTTCAACAAGGGGTGCCGCTTGGTCGGGGTCGCCGAAGATGCGCCCCGCAGTCTCAGTCATTCTGGCCACAAAGTCTGAAAAGGGTTCTTGGGGACCTTGAATGATCTTAGTAAGTTGTCCAGAGGCTTCCCCTTTTTTGGGGAGTGCCTTCCAGGCCTTGATGGCCGTATTAGAAACTTGCACATATGCACCCCATGGAAAAGCGGTCTGATCCTCCGCAAAAGGACCTTGGCCAGTTAACATATCAAAGGTCCAATCTCTCTGTCCAGGGGTCAGTGCCGTAGCATTGGCTCTGGCTTGAGCTTGTGCAGCTTCATGCCATAAAGCCTTCCACTCCATATATTGGCCCATTGTAGGGAGCGCAGCCTTGGCCAGCATCTGCCAATCGGCGGGAGTCATGGACACCCCGGCAAATCTCTCTAACATTACTATAGTAAAATTAGCATTTACCCCATACTTTCGGACCGCTTCAGCCATGTCTTTAATTTGGCTGTACTCTACAGGGGCATGAACTCGCCCTCCACCATCTACCTCGAAAACTGGAAAAGTGGCTTGTACCTTTCTCCTAACCTTGTCAGAGAGAAAAGAAAAGGAGTTGGGGCACATCTCATAAGGGGGAGGAGCGGAAGGCACAGTCCGCGTAGGGGCCAAAGAAGGCGGCCGCTTCATCTGCCCATTGCAGGGCGGCCAATCTTCCTCATACCGTGCCGCTTCCTCTTCTAGCTCTGACTCCTCACTAGAGCTAAGGGGGTCAGTGTCTGAAGTTTCCAATTGAAGAGCCTCAAGGTCTTGAACTGGGTAGAGGCTCTCCCCCTTTCTTTTTACTTTTTTCTTGGGTATGAGAATCGTTTTTCTGCCCACAGCCTTGTCGGGGGGACAGTTTCCCATTTTGTTTTTAATCTCTCCCTCGTCCTTAGACTTACCAGGAGATCCTTTTCCCTTGCTAAGATTTTGGGTACCCATCCTCTCACTCCGTTCGGATTCTGACATGGTACCCTGGACCCTTTCAGGGGTGATTTGCCCCTCCCTTACAGCATCTACACAGGCCTCACCTTGTTCGCAGCAATACAAAGACAGTAAAACCAAAATGAGGGCACTTAACACAATTAGCAAGGCTTCAACAGCGTTAGACCAAAAAGGGGGCAATCCCAGGTCAAGACCCAGGGTCAACATGCCTATCCGAACCTACCTCCCTGCAGTTCTGAATCCTCCCTGTTTCCAGGGGGTCTCCAAAGGTGCTTGATGATGACAAAGTTTCCCGGGTTTCGGCACCAGATGTCCCGCGCTACTGTCTCGCCAGCAAGAACGACGCGGCACACATAGGATCCTTCTGCAGTAAAGCTTTAATGCATCTTCAGAGGGAGAGCATAAGCTTGCCACGAGTGGAGACCCCGAACAATAGAACACCCGTCCCTTATATAGGTCACAGCGCTTGCCTGGGACATGGAGCTTCCCCATTGGCTCCCCGCACATCAGGCCAGATGACGCCACGAGAGAGGCTGAGACTCTGAGGTGGAAAATTACCAGGTGCATGCGCACTAGCCTGTTTACAACTTGTCCTCGGCCGAATGTAGGCGCCATCTTGTAATGGCGAATGTGGGTGCGACTCGGGCGGCTTCCCACAACGGGGTACAATACAGATCTCAGCCCCTTTCTCTGATCTCAAGGAGGTTCCAGAAAGAGCAAAATTCCCAAGGGACCAGATATTCTGTCCGGAGATTAAATCAATCAATCTTCTCCATTCTGTATGTTGTAACACGATACACCTACATGTCAATATCCTTCATCTATTCTTGACATAATTTTGTTCAGTTTTCTCCTGGCATTCTGGGATGCCCAGCCTTCTCAGATAGACATTTGTATATGTATCTTAGCTCATTGCCATAAGGAACTATAGAAAAAGAGGGGTGGGTGTCACTAGAGCATGTGTGAGGTACCTACACAGGATGACTGACTGAAGTTGGAACAACATTGGTGAGTCTTGGCCCATAGTGGAGAATGTTCTTCCATGCACTTTCCCTTGTTCTCCTAGAGCATGCTGCGAATATCTCTTCATGCCTGGTCTATATTGAGGCTGGATGGATATAGTTCAGTATTTGTATGACAATGTCAGCTTCACAACTTATCAATTTCACAGTCTGTTGGTGACACCAAATCTATTTCACAATAGAGTTTTAGAGAAAGCTATCACACTGTTTCCATAGTTTGGAGTCATGGACAGAAGGCCACCTTGAGCCCTCCATCTAGATTAGACAAAGCACAAAGCAGTCTGTAACTTTCTCCAAACCACTCCTCCTTGCTTGTGCTCTGAGAAGGGCAAGCCACTGTGCTTTCCCCATCACAGATATTCAGCCATAGACAGGTGAATATTTAATCAATGCTTAGATTTGAAACATGTTAATTTATTCCCAAGGGTGTAGAAGTTAAGTAACATTTTAATCATATTTTTAATACTGTAAGTGCCCCTTTCATATCCTTGGATCCTGTCATTTTCTGAGCTTGGGATGCGAGGACTAAGAATTGTGTCCCTAAAATATTCACAAGGCTTATCTTTACATGTTTCTATAGGGGAAGGCTTGGCTGTGTTTACAGTACCCTAGTTAGATTGCTAATTCAGCACCATTTGCTCAAGAGAGACCTGCTAGGTCTCTCTCGATAGATAGGCCTGTTGACCTGTCTATCTCCTCTCAGTTGCCTTTGGATGATTAGTTACATGGTCATCCTACCGTGAATGCACTTCCTATAATTGTCAACCCCAAGGGATTTAAGTCAAACAAGCAACAGGTTAAGCACAAATATAATGATAGACTGATCATTGTTAGCAAAAAGATGTGACCCTTTTCTTGTGAAGTGTACCTGCTATTATAATCTAATGTTGCCTTCTCTCTTTTCAGTGGGACAGGTAAAAGGAACTCTTTGATCCCTCTTAGAGTTCTAAGAGGCAGAAAAGAGCCTATGAAGCCAGACAGGAAGAAGATTTGCCTATCACCTGATGGAAAGGGGGCTTCTGAGAAGTGGGGTGTGTATAGATTGTATCTTCTGAAGAGTTTATACAACCAGGCAAAATATACTGCAATCTACTGTATATCTCAGATGAGACAGGCAATTATTACTATTTGTGAGTACCCACAGCCCATTTTTCTTAAGCCTACAACTAAATGGGGATAACAGAAAAGAGGGAGTCCCTGGGCGAGGCTGAACAGGGTTGTAGGATGGAAAAACAGGCAAGGGGAGGGGGAGGGGAGGAGAGGACAGAGGAAGGGCAAATGTTAACCCTGGCCGGCTACAGAGCTGTTCAACTAGTCACCAAGACAGTCAGGGAACATGTGGACACCTCCAAGATCATCTACAGAAACCTGAAGCCAAAGGAGGCTTTTGAGAAGAGAAAGACTTCTCATTGAAGGTGGAAATTCTACAGTAAAAAGGCAGGGTTGGTTAGTTGACAAATCCTGCTTTTTTTTTCAAGACTTGTATCCTTCTGTGGCTCTGCCCACGACAGCAGCTTTCTAGTGTGTCAACCAGTGGCTTGGCCTGTGTTCCTTATCCCAGCAGAAGCTGTTGTGTTTCTTCTGTTATCGTTTCAATCCATGAAGACAATCCCTCTCTAAAGTTTCCCAACAACCCTATCTCCCACATCGTTGGTCTGGTGGGAACAGCTCTTCATACTTATGTTATTACGACTAAGATGAGACCACCAGTTGAACCAAATGAGTTGATTCCACCAGTGAACCACCAGTTGAACCAAGATGAGACTACCAGCTTGAACCAAACATCATTCTCTGTCAAGACCCAGGATAAGGCTGAAACCCATGATGGTGAGGAAGAGAGTGGGTAGAAGTGTCTGTTCTGTAAATGCTATGAGCTGAATTATGCCCTCCAATTCCTTTGTTGAGATTCTAACCCCTAGCATCTCACAGGTGATCTTTAAAGAAGTGATTAACATGAATGGAGTCTTATGTGTGGACTAAAGTCCATTAGACCAGTGTCCATAGAGGAGAAGGTGATCAGCATGTGGAGAGACACAGAGGGAGAATGGCTAAGGCAGGAGAAGCAGTGAACCCAGGAAACTGACCTTAAAAGAAACTGCCTTCCCCACACCCAGTTCTCTGGCTCTTAACTCTGGTACTGCAAGAAGTCTGTTTCTATTGATGAAGCCATCCTGTCTGTGGAGTTTTGTTATGCCAGCCTTAACACAGGAATGCAGCTTACAGCCAGGAACATATGCATCAGGAAAATAAATATGAGGTGGGAACAGATTGCTAAGATGCCTTGCTAATCAGTTGTTTATCAAAGACTTGTTAATATCTAGAAGGGAGAAACCATCAGACAATGTGCTTCCTAGCAGAAATATACAACAGGACAAACAATACAACAAGGTGTTAGAAAGAGAGGAAGACAGAGAGTGAAGGGGAGCCATGGAGGGAGGGAGTGGGGAGAAAAAGAAGGTTGAGCCTGATTTAACCAAGACACTAGATCCAAATGCCAGGTTCATGGAGAGGACAGAGTAAGGAATTAGCCACAGGAACACCACCAACCAAATCCATACTGTGGGAAACTCTCCCGGAATCAGAGACTTAGGACTTTCTATTAACAGAAGAGTAAACCTGGGCAAACCATGGCAAATTAGTTACTTAGTCTGCTCTTCAACAAAAAGTTTATGAAAGAGAAAAGAGAAAGAACCCATATTTTAAAAATATTTAGATATATCAGCCATTTAGCATGTGGGTCTTATTTTGAGTTCTCCCCCAAATGAACTGTTAAAAAGTTTTATGAAAGGTGCTAGAGAGTTGGCTCTGTGGTTAAGAGCACCTGTTGTGTTTACAGCAGAGCTGAGTTCAGTTCCCTACACCCACATGGTAGCTCACAACCATCCTGAACTCTAGCTCCAGGAGAATCTGACAACTTCTTCTGACTTCCATGGGCACCAGGCATGGTCATGGTGTATAAACATCCATGCAGGTAAAAAAAAAAAAAAGAAAAAAGAAAAAGAAACAAACAAATCCAAGCTCATGAACATAGGATATACAAATCTTTAAATTTTCTAATTTTTGAAAAAGTATCATCAACTTTTCCATGTTTTTTTTTAAAATATTAATTCCATGTTGTTTGGAAATAACAGTATTCTGGGACTGTCAAGATGGCTCAGTGGGTAGATGGTCTTGCCATGGAAGCCTGTCAGCCTGAGTTTGATCCCAAGAACTCACATAAAGGTAAAAGGAGGGAACCAACTCCACAACATTGTCTTCTGACCTCCACCTGTGTGCACACCCCACACATTAACAACAGATTTTAATTTTTTTAAAAAAGGATATGTTCTCAAATTTGGTGTTTTCATCTGAGACTAAGTATCTGAAAAAAGTCTAATCACTTATATGTTTCTTCAAAGACATCTGGGCCAAATGGTAATTCTGATTATGCTAAAATTCTGTTGAGGAAATCAATGAAAATATAATCAGGAGAAAATGGGGTCCTGGGAGGCTCTGGTGTTTCATTTGTCCCAGGAAAGCCTAATGAGGAAGGTGGGCTTGCAACAGATGATAGGATGAAGAACAAGAGTCCTATTTGTTTGACTTCCGATGAGTCTGATGCACGCCAGCTAGTGCTATTATTAAGTTGAGCTGCAAACATTCTGGTACAGCATTTAAAGCTTCATTTTTGTTTGATTGGGTTTTTTTTTATATTTTATTTACATTTCAAATGTTTTTCCCTTCCAGGTCTCCTTCTGGAAACCCCATACCAATTCCTGCTCCTCTTCCTCTGTGAGGGTCCTCCCCCACCCCCCACTCACTCCTGTCTTCCCTCCCTGGCCTTCCACTACGCTGGGGCATCTGACACCCTTAGGCCCAAGGACCTTTCCTCTCACTGATGGCCAACAAGGCCCTCCTCTGCCACATATGTGGCCAGCACCATGGGTCTCTGCATGTGTATTCTTTAGTTGGTAGTCCAGTCTCCGGGACCTCCAGGGGGTCTGGTCAGGTGACACTGTTGCTCCCTCCATGGGGCTGCAAACCCCCTCAGCTCCTTCAGTCTCTTCTCCAACTGCTGCATCTGGGACCCCATGTACAGTCCAGTGGTTGCTGTGAATTGCATCTTGGGTATCCACTTATCAGTGAGTACATACCACATTTGTTATTTTGTGACAGAGTTACCTCACTCAGGATGATATTTTCAAGTTCCATCCATTTGCCTGTGAATTTTATGAAGTCACTGTTTTTAATAGCTGAGTAGTATTCCATTGTGTAAATGTACCACATTTTCTGTATACATTCCTCTGTTGAGGGACATCTGGGTTGTTTCCAGCTTCTGGCTATTATAAATATGGCTGCTATGAGCATAGTGGAGCATGTGTCTTTATTATATGTTGGAGCATCTTCTGGGTATATGCCCAGGAGTGGTATAGCTGAATCCTCAGGTAGTATTATGTCCATTTTTCTGAGGGTCCACCAAACTGATTTCCAGAGAGGTTGTATCAGCTTGCAATCCCACCAGCAATAGAGGAGTGTTCTTCTTTCTCCACATCCTCACCAGCATCTGCTGTCACCTGAGTTTCTGATCTTAACCATTCTAACTGGTGTGAGGTGGAATATCAGGGTTGTTTTGATTTGTATTTCCCTAATGACTAAGGATGTTGAACATTTCTTTAGATGCTTCTCAGCCTTTCGAGTTTTCTTAGTTGAGAATTCTCTGTTTAGCCCTGTTCCCCATTTTTTAATAGGGTTATTAGATTCTCTGGAATCTAACTTCTTGAGTTCTTTGATTATATTGAATATTAGCCCTCTATCAGATGAAGGATTGGTAAAGATCTTTTCCCAATCTGTTGGCTGCCGTTTTGTCCTACTGAAAGTGCCCTTTGCCTTACAGAAGCTTTGCAATTTTATGAGGGCCCATTTGTCGATTCTTGGTCTTTTTTTTTTTCATACTTTATTTACATTTCAAATGTTTCCCCCTTTCCAGATCTCCCCTTTGGAACCTCCCTATTCCCTCTCCCCTCCCCCTGCCACTATGGGGGTAAAGCTTAAGCCATTGGTGTTCTGTTCAAGAAGATTTCCCCTGTTCCCATGTGTTCGAGATTTTTCCCCACTTTCTTTTCTATTAGATTCAGTGTATCTGGTTTTATGTGGATGCCCTTGATCCACTTGGACTTGGGCTTTGTACAGGGAGATAGGAATGGATCAATTTGCATTCTTCTACATGTAGACCGACAGTTGAACTAGCACCATTTATTGAAAATGCTGTTTTTTATCCACTGGATGGTTTTAGCTCCTTTGTCAAAGATAAAGTGACTGTAGGTGTGTGAGTTCATGTCTGGATCTTCAATTCTATTCCATTGATCTACCTGCCTGTCACTGTACCAATACCATGCAGTTTTATCTTGACCGCTCTATATTCAGCTTGAGGTCAGGGATGCTGATTCCCCCAGAAGTTTTTTTATTGTTGAGAATAGTTTTAGCTATCCTTGGGATTTTGTGAACTTGAGAATTGCTCTTTCTAAGTCTATGAAGAATTGAGTTGGAATTTTGATGCGAATTCCATTGAATCTGTAGATTGCTTTTGGCAAGATGGTCATTTTTCCTATATTAATCCGGCCAATCCATGAGCATGGGAGATCTTTCCTTCTTCTGAGATCTTCTCCAATTTCTTTCTTCAGAGACTTGAAGTTCTTGTCATGCAGGTCTTTCACTTGTTTGGTTAGAGTCATATCAAGATACTTTATATTGTTTGTGACAATTGTGAAGGGTGTCATTTCCCTAATTTCTTACTCAGCCTGTTTATCCTTCAAGTATAGGAAGGCTACTGCTTTGTTTGAGTTAATTTTATATCTGGCCACTTTGCTGAAGTTGTTTATCAGCTGTAGAAGATCTTTGGTGGAGTTTATCGGGTCACTTAAGTATACCATCATATCATCTGCAAATAGTGATATTTTGATTTCTTCCTTTCCAATTTGTATCCCTTTGACCTCCTTTTGTTGTCTAATTGCTCTAGCTAGAACTTCAAGTACTATATTGAATAGATAGGGAGAGAGAGGGCAGCCTTGTCTAGTCCCTGATTTTAGTGGGAATGCTTCGAGCTTCTCTCCATTTGTTGGCCACTGGTTTGCTGAATATTGCTTTTACTTGTTTAGGTATGCTCCTTGAATTCCTGATCTTTCCAAGACTTTTATTATGAACAGATGTTGAATTTTGTCAAATGCTTTTCAGCATCTAATGAAATGACCATGTGGTTTTTTTTCTTTGAGTTTGTTTATGTAGTGGATTACATCAATGTATTTCTGGGTATTGAACCATACCTGCATCTCTGGGATGAAGCCTACTTGATCGTGGTGAATGATCATTTTAATGTGTTCTTGGATTTGGTTTGCAAGAATTTTGTTGCCTATTTTTACAACGATATTCATAAGGGAAATTGGTCTGAAGTTTTCTTTCTTTGTTGGGTCTTTGTGAGGTTTTGGTATCAGTGTAACTGTGGCCTCATAGAATGTATTGGGTAGTCTTCCCTCTGTTTCTATTTTGTGGACTAGATTGAAGAGTATTGGTATTAGGTCTTTTTTGAAGGTCTGATAGAATTCTGCACTGAACCCATCTGATCCTGGGATTTTTTGGTTGGGAGACTTTTACTGACTGCTTCTATTTCTTTAAGGGTTATGGGACTGTTTAGATGGTTTATCTGATCCTGACTTACCTTTGGTATTTGGTATCTGTCTAGAAAATTGTCCATTTCATCCAGATTTTCCAGTTTTGTTGAGTATAGGCTTTTGTAGTAGGATCTTATGATTTTTTAGATTTCCTCAGAATCTGTTGTTATATCTTCCTTTTCATTTCTAATTTTGTTAATTTGGATACTTTCTCTGTGCCCTCTGGTTAGTCTGAATAAGGGTTTATCTATCTTGTTGATTTTCTCAAAGAACCAGCTCCTGGTTTTGTTGATTCTTTGTATAGCTCTCTTTGTTTCTACTTGGTTGATTTCAGCCCTGAGTTTGATTATTTCCTGCCTTCTACTCCTCTTGGGGATATTAGCTTCTTTTTTGTTCTAGAACTTACAGGTGTGCTGTTAAGCTGCTAGTGTATGTTCTCTCCAGTTTCTTTTTGGAGACACTCAGAGCAATAAGTTTTCCTCTTAGTACTGCTTTCATTGTGTCCCATAAGTTAGGTATGTTGTACTTTCATTTTCATTAAATTCTAGGAAGTCTTTAATTTCTTTATTTCTTCCTTGACCAAGTTATCATTGAGTGTATGTTGTTCAGCTTCCATGTGTATGTGGGCTTTCTGTTGGGTTTTTGTTTGTTGTTGTTTTGTTTTTTTCTTTCTTTTTTTTTTTTTTTTTGTCATTGAAGATCAGCCTTATTCCATAGTGATCAGATAGGAGGCATGGGATTATTTCAATCTTCTTATCAATCTTAAACAGATGTTGAGGTTTATATGGTCAATTTTGGAGAAGGTACTATGAGGTGCTGAGAAGGAAGTATATTCTTTTGATTTAGGATGAAATGCTCTATAGATATCTTTGTTAAATCCATTTGGTCCATAACTTCTGTTAGTTTCACTGTGTCTCTGTTTAATTTGTGTTTCCCAGATCTGTCCATTGATGATAGTGGGGAGTTGAAATCTCCCACTATTATTGTGTGAGGTGCAATGTGTGCTTTGAATTTTAGTAAAGTTTCTTTTATGAATGTGGGTGCCCTTGCATTTGGGGCATAGATGTTTAGAATGGAGAGTTCTTTTTGGTAGATTTTTCTTTTGATGAGTATGAAGTGTCCTTCCTTATCTTTTTGATGACTTTTGGTTGAAAGTTGACTTTATCCAATATTAGAATGGCTACTCCAGCCTGTTCTTTGGGGCCATTTGCCTGGAAAATTGTTTTCCAGCCCTTTACTTTGAGATAGTATTTTCTTTAACACAGATGTGCATTTCCTGGATGCAGCAAAATATTGAGTCCTGTTTATGGATCCAGTCTGTCAGTCTATGTCTTTTTATTGGGGAATTGAGTCCATTGATGTTAAGAAATATTAAGAAATAGTGATTGTTGCTTCCTGTTATTTTCAATGTTATTTTTATTTATTTATTTATTTTTGACTATCTTCTTTTGGATTTGTTGAAAGAAAATTACTTTCTTGCTTTTTCTAGGGTGTAGTTTCCCTCCTTGTGTGGGCATTTTCCATCTATTATCCTTTGTAGAGCTGTGTTTGTGGAAAGATACTGTGTAAATTTCCTTTTGTCATAGAATATCTTGGTTTTACCATCTATGGTAATTGAGAGTTTTGCTGGGTATAGTAGCCTAGGTTGGCAGTTGTGTTCTCTTAGGGTCTGTATGAGATCTGCCCAGGATCTTCTAGCTTTCATAGTCTTTGGTGAGAAGTCTGGTGTAATCCTGATAGGTCTGCCTTTATATGTTACTTGACCTTTATTGCTTTTAACATTTTTTCCTTCTTTTGTGCATTTGGTGTTTTGACTATTATGTGACGGGAGGAATTTCTTTTCTGGTTCAATCTATTTGGAGTTCTGTAGGCTTCTTGAATGTTTATGTTCATCTCTTTCTTTAGGTTAGGGAGGTTTTCTTCTATAATTTTGTTGAAGATATTTACTGGCCCTTTAAGTTGGGAATCTTCACTCTCTTCTATACCTATTATCCTTAGGTTTGGTCTTCTCATGTCCTGGATTTCCTGGATGTTTTGGCTTAGGAGCTTTTTGGATTTTGCATTTTCTTTGACTGTTGTGTCAATGTTTTCTATGGTATCTTCTGTACCTGAGAAAATACCATTTCTTCTATCTCTTGTATTCTGTTGGTGATGCTTGCATCTATGACTCCCGATCTCTTTCATAGGTTTTCTATCTCTAGGGTTGTTTCCCTTTGTGATTTCTTTATTGTTTCTATTTCCATTTTTAGATCCTGGATGGTTTTGTTCATTTCCTTTTCCTATTTGATTGTGTTTTCCTGTAATTCTTTAAGGGATTTTTGTGTTTCCTTTTTAAGGGCTTATAGCTGTTTACCCGTGTTCTGTTGTATTTCTTTAAGGGGGTTATTTATTTTTCTTCTTATCATCATCATGAGATGTGATTTTAAATCTGAGTCTTGCTTTTCTGTTGTGTTGGGGTGTCCAGGGCTCACTGTGGTGAGGGAACTAGGTTCTGATGATGCCAAGTTGCCTTGGTTTCTGTCTCTTATGTTCTTGCCCTCGCCTTTTGCCATCTGGTTATTTCTGGTGTTAGCTGGTCTTGATCTCTCTGACTGTGGCTTGTCCCTCCTGCAAGCCTCTGCATCAGTACTCCTTGAAGACCAGCTCTCTCTGAGAGGAATTTGGGTTTGGAGAGCTATGATATAGGGTCACCTCCGGCGTGCAGACATAAACCAGAAGGATCCTGTCCCCAGCTGTTCCTTGGTTCCTGTGTCTTGATGGCTCTTCGAAGGTCTCTCTTGAGCCAGGAATTTGAACAGAAGTGGTGGTCTTGCCTGTGCTTGTAGGTGTTTTGGCACTCCTGGGAGACCAGCTCCCTCCTGACACAATTTGGGTATGGAGCCCTGTGGCAGAGGATCAGCTCCCCAGCCACAGAAGGAAACCAGAAGACCACTCCTCAGTCCCTGGGTCTTGAGGGTTCCGGGTGGGTCCCTCTGAGCAGAGGTGCTGGTCTTTCCTCCACTCACAGGCTTGTCCACACTCCTGGGAGTCTAGCTTTCTCTCTGCACTATTTGGGTATGGAGCCATGTGGCACAGGCCACAGGCATAAACCAGAAGGCTCATGTCCCAGGCTGCTCCTCAGTCCCTGTGTTCTGAGGGTTTCTGGTGGGTCTCGCTGAGCAGTGGTGCTGGTCTTACCTCCACTCACAGGCTTGTGCACACTCCTGGGAGGCTAGTTTTCTTCCTGCTAATTGGCTATGGAGTCTTGTGGCATAGGCTCAGGTCCCCAGCCACAGATCTTAAAGCTTAGTTTTTAACATGAGCAATTCTCTTTGCAAATAATAGTTATCAAGGAAGTTTATCCTATTCTGTGTTGTATTAATATCCATCGTGGGATAAGAGTTTTATCAAGTAAGTTTGGGAGCCAGTTGGGAACAGTTATATCCTTTGCACAGATGAATCTGTGCTGCAAATGTCTAAGAAGGGCATAGATTGTAGCTTGCATTTTGAGGATTCTAAGCAACACAGTGTTCCACAGTGAGCATGTTAGGAAACACAACTTGGTTTCAGGGTTATGTATTTCTTAGTTAAATCAAATCTAAGATTTAAGTATTTACACGTCAGGGAAGTCAATCTATACAAAATATTGATGCAACAAAAATTGGCTTCAGTTGGGGAGAAGGCTGAATTTGTTATTTTCTCTCCCAGCTGAACACCCAGCTCCCTCCTCACCTTTCAGGCTGGGTACCCAAACCAAATACAATGCTAGGTGTTTTGGATGGATGATCTCCTTTAACCCTAATGACTATCATCTGACTTAGCTGTTATTATGAGCTGGTTTTGTCTGACTAGAAATCTGTGCCTTGAAGATGACAAGCAGCCTGCTTTACTTCCCACCAGTAAGAGGCAAGCTAGATCCCACCAGGCGCACAGCCACTTAGTTCTAATGCTAGTGAGCCTCCTCCCACCATTAAAACTGCCAATCCCCAGCCTGCTTTTCCCTCCTTTCCCTCTCTTATCCACCCCCATTTCCTGATGCAAGACTTTGATATTAGTGTGACAGTATTCCCCATGAGTGCCTCAAGTGTAGAGATCTGAACTAACCTCCACCCTCAATATTGAATTACCCGAATCATTATGAACGCTCAACCTGAACATGGTCCTTAAAGAAACAATCCCCCATCACATACTTCATTCTCCCCATAAAATGATCTGGACTACATACTGCGTTGTCAGTTCAGCCAAATGAGGTTCTGGGATTACTTAATTTGACTTGATTTCAACAGCTGTTCTCCTGTCTGCTGTTCCCCTTACTGCTGTAGTTTTTTGAAAGGACAGGGCCTGGTAGATAGAAAACATCCTTCTCTAACAAAGGAGGTAGTTGGTATTTACAGTTATTTGAATAGGTTTGGACCCATAGACTCATGTGTTTGAATATGTTTGGCCTAGGGAGTGGCACTATTAGGAGGTGTGGCTTTGTTGGAAGAAGTGTCACTGTGGGAGTTGGTTTTGAGGCCCTCCTGCTAGTTGCCTGGAAGACAGTCTTTTCCCGGTTGCCTTTGGAAGAAGATGTAGAACTCTCAGCTCCTCCAGCACCATGCTTGCCTAGACACTGCCATGTTTCCCACCTTGATGATAATGTACTGAACCTCTGAACCTGTAAGCCCCCTAATTAAATGTCCTTTATAAGAGTTGCCTTGGTCATGGTGTTTCTTCACAGCAATGGAAACCCTAAGACAGTATTGTTAGCACTTCTAGAGCAGGGCATCCAGTGAGTTCGTGGTATTGTTGCTGGAGGTGAGGTCTTGTTGTGTAGTCTAGGTTGGGCTAGAATTGGCTATGTAGTTCAGGACAGCTTCAAACTTGTAATCCTCCTGCCTCAGCCTCATGAGTGCTGGGATTACAGGTGTATGCCTTTGTTAGGACCTCTCAGGTATTTCTTTATCTAGACTTCCAAACATTTCTCCCTGTCCCTCCATTGGACATTTTAGGCATAAAATTTACAGTGTCGGGTAGCACAAATGGATCCTAAAGAGTATTCATCTTTTTGTGGCTGTCTTGTTTTACTTAGCGTAATGTCCTCACCGGTGTGGCTGGATTTCCTTCTCCCTGAAGGCTGAGAAGCAGTCCATTCTAGGTATATAGCATGTTTTATCTGCATCCATTAGCGCTTATTTTGTTTACTCTTATGCTTCGCTGTTGTTCGTGATGATCCTAAGACCTTCCTTTCAGCTCTTCTGGATATGAGCCCACAAAGAGGGATGATTGACGGGTCACATGGCAGTTCCATTTGTCAGTTTCTTTCTTTCTTTCTGTCTTTCTTTCTTTCTTTCTTTCTTTCTTTCTTTCTACTTATTCACATCCTGCTCATGACCCCCTCCCAGTTACCCCCCCACAATACTTCCCCCCTTAACTCCTCCTCTTCTCCTCTGAGTAGGTGGGGGCCCCTCTGGGTAACTCCTCACCCTGGCACTTCAAATCCCTGTGAGGCTAGGTGTTTCCTCTCCCACTGAGTCCAGACAAGGCAGCCGATATTCCACGTATAGGCAACAGTTTTGGGATATACCCTGCTCCAGTTGTTCAGGTCCCACATGAAGACCCAGTTTCCCATCTGCTACATATGTGAGGGGAGGCCTAGGTCCAGTTTGTGTGTGCTCTTTGGTTGGTGGTTCAGACTCTGAGAGCTCCAAGGGTCCAGGTGAGTTGAGTCTGATAGTCTTCCTGTGGAGTCCCTAACCCTTACCAATAACCTGCCCAACTTGAGACCCATCCCATGGACAAGCACCAATCCCTGACACTTTTAATGATACTGTGTTATGCTTGCAGGATTCTAGCATGGCTGTCCTCTGAGAGGCTCCACCTACCAGCTGACTCAGACAGATGCAGACACCCACAACCAAACAGTAGATGGAGTTTGGAGACTCTTATGGAAGAATTGGAGGAAGGATTGCCAGCCTGGGGGTGATAGAAACTCCATTTATTATTGTTAAAGAGCCTACTCCAGTGCGTTTCAGTGCAGTTGGGCCATGTGACCATCCTACCCACAGCAAATAAACAATGCAACTTCCCTTCATTCTTCTAGGTACTTTCTAGGTTGTCAGATCTCTTAAGATTTGCAGTTTGAGTTAGCATAAAGTGGTTCTTACTTGTGTTTCTTGTGTTACAAGCATCTCTCATATTGTTGTTGGACATGGGTACAACATTTTTGAGGAAATGATGATTTAAGTCCTTTGCCCATTAATTTTTTTTTTTTTTTTGAAATTAAAACACAATTACCTGATTTTCCACTTTCCATTCCCTCCCTCTAAGTCCTCTTACATACCCCTTGTGGTCCCTCTCTAATACTACACAGCCTCTTTTTCTGTAAATGTTACTGTTTTACACACACACACACACACGTGCATAAATATATAAATACAACCTGTTTAGTCCATATCATGTTATTTGTTTGTCTATGATTTCACGGCTGACCCTTGGTATTGGATAACCAATTGAGGTTCATCCCCAAAGACTATTTCTCCTGCTCTCTGCTTTAGTTGCCCATAGTTCTTTGTCCAGGAGAAAGAACTCCCTTTTGTGTTAGCATGTCCGTTGCTGTTACACTTGTTTGGGTCTTGTTTAGGCAGCCATATTGTCGAGAGGTCATAGGTGAAACTTTACTTTCATTTCCAGGAGGCATAGTCTCACAGCAGATTTTCTGAGCCTCTGGGTAAACCTCTTTCCACTATGTCTCCTTAGGTGCAGGAGTTGTGTTGTAGGTTCATCAGTTGGAGTTGCCCATTTTAAAACATATTGCTTTACTGCTGTTAGAGTTTTCTGAAACAGATGGAATAATCTCTGCTGAGGGAGACATTCAAACAGTGGACAGGCCACTAAAAAATTCCCACGTATGTGAACTCACTTTCCAGGCTTACCATCTGATATACATCTGGTTGTTTCACGTGCTTTGCTATCTCAACCACCAAGATAAAAAATAAAGTTTTATTGGATTGCTGCATTTCTTGACTTTTTACAAAGATATAATGTGCTAGTTTTTTTCTTTCCCTGTGATAAATACCTGAGAGCAACTGTTTAAAAGACGGAGATGTGTATTGTGATTAGAAAAAAAGGTTTGAACTAGAAAGAAGTGAAAAAGGGTTTATGTCCCATAAGAAACATATTCTTTTGAATATTTTTCTCTCCAAGCTGAGAAAATTAAAGTACCAATACTAGGAAAATTAGAAGTTGATATTTTCATTAATGTTGAACATACGCTGCTATTTCAAGCATATCTTCATTATGTTTAGATGCTCCCGTGATTTCAGTCCCCACTTGCCATCTCCTATCCTGACTTTCTCATTGTCAAGAGAGTGTTCTCATCATCTTGAAGGAAATGATAATTAGCAGAGCACTTTTGGTGAGTTCATCCAGGGATGGATATGAAGTGAGTACAAATCCCTCCAGTTCCCGTGGAAGTTCCAGCAAAAGGACGAGAGCTCGGGTTTTCAGAAACCTTCTGTAGAGAAGTATAACACACAAGTCAACTCTCAGGTTATTTTTCAGAGAACTGGCTGTAAAATCCAATAATACCAGGGACATTTGAAGTACAAAATGGGCAAGTGCATGCATGTAATTGGCCGTCAACCTGTAAATGTGCCTTCGTGGAAGCTTTCTAAATGGGGACCTCATCACCGGCTTTCATGCTCTTTATTTGCTGAAAGGCATTACTGGTGACAGTAAATTATCTTGAATCTATAATGCTCTCACATCCTCTCTGAAATCTTGGGTACTACAGATTCCCAAGCATTCTTAGGCATATAAAAACATCCTGGGGTTCATTTTATATCTACCGTATCAGTCAAGCACTCTTAATGGGTAAAAGGAAGGTTACTTACAATTAAATTCTACAACAATTACTCATCGGCATCATTCTCACAGTCCAGTGAGTGTTCTCCATAAAAGAGCCCGAGAGATGGTTCATTTCAGTTCTATTTTATTTCAAAAGTCACACATAATACAAGACTCAGGAAACATTGCAGTCGTAGACTGGTAGTAAATAAAGCAGCCAAGAAGCTGAGAGATTCAACTAGGAGTCAGACAGATTTGAACAACATCTTTGTACATCAGCCTCTATCTTCGATGATAGAAGAAGACAGCACGACCGGATGTGAATATAACAATATCCCAACACATAAGGCACATTCACCCAGAGGGAATGGAATCAACTGGCCCTTAGATGATGCTTTTCCCATGAATGCCATTCTGAAATTTATTGAACACATTGTTCCATGCAAGTGATTGCCAGCCTGGCTATCCTCTACAATCACCAGGAGATAAAACAAAGCCAGTAGGCCTGATCCCCACTCCCAAGTTCCAAGAACTTGATTTAATTTTTCTGGGGTAGAATGATTCAGCCATGGATGAAAAAAATCTGTCCTGAAGAGCCAGAGCCACCCAAAGATAGAGTTATGGGATGATGTTCCCATTGTGGAGACAGTTATCTTTTTAAATTATTCTAAAACACACAAGACCTGTGGGAACCAAAGAGATGATTTTGTCTGACCTGAACACATCAGGACCAATGGAGTAGAATTCATTTACGGAGGACCAGAAAGCTCTGCCTACAAGTCTGAAGTCTTTGATCTATTCTCTAGTCAATTCTTTATTTTAAAAAAGGAAGAGTTTATTACTTTTTCTTCCTAGGCTTTTTTTCAGGAGGGAATAATAATTCTGTGATATAACAGGTATCCCCGTCTGTGGTACGTGGTAGTTATAAGTCCACAGCCTAGAGTGGCTAAGAAAAGCTCAGGGTATACAATCACACCTAACTATGTGTATTTA
>JADRCH010000029.1:748193-770762 GCA_019843965.1 Rhynchomys soricoides | reverse complement strand
CTAAGAAAAGCTCAGGGTATACAATCACACCTAACTATGTGTATTTACAATGGGTTCATGAACCACCTACAAATTCCTAGGAGGGCATGGGTCCAGGTTAAAGATTTCTGCTCTGTAGACATCACAAGATCTTAGTCATGGTAAGAGAGAAGAGGAAGGGAGGGGAGGGCAGGGGAGGGGAGGGGAGGGGAAGAAAAGAGGCAATAAGCAATACTAGCTATTTAGCCACTGGGACCTAGAAATTTCAAAATTACACTAAGATGGTACTCAATTAATGTGTCTGGAACTCACTTGAATCTTGCTGATCTGTGAATTCTGATTCAATGAGTCCCTAATAGGCCTGAGGTTCTGTTACATTTCTAGCTACCTGTTCATGCATAGATCTGTCTTAGAACTCCAAATATTTGATAATACATTTCCAACTTGACTGATTTTTCCTAGTACACGATGACACAAATCTATGACTATTTCCACCTTAATTGAAAACCTAATACTGTATATAAAACATACTGTTTCTTTCAACCAAATGGGGGTGAGGGGTAAGGACGACAGCACCCTTCGTCCTTTATTTTCAATGGTCTCTGATCTCAAATCATTAGGACCTTTAAATTCAACCATGTTTCTTTTCATGGAACCAAACAGCATCGATTCAGTAAAGTAATTGTTTAACCCTATAAACAACAGCAAATCCAACGCAGCAAAACCATGAGCAGTGCTGCTCACAGAGAAATGGAAATTCTATTATGTGCACAGTGGGATTTCCAAACCATTTTGTCTGAAAGAGAATTATACCTCAAACCAAGTTGTGATCCTGAAACCAGCCTTTCTGAACCGGAAAATAAAATAGAGTCCACTGAATTACGTGACTCTCCTGGTTATGAAAGACGAGAGATGGTACCAGCAACAGCCACACAAAAGGAAAGCCCACAAATCCACAACCCACCTTGGGTTTTAATTTCAGTATTTCTCTCCTTTAAAGGGCACTCCTTTTTCTCATTACCAAAGTCACACATAAATATATACAGGTAAAGAGTTTTTATTTTTCTCTTTGACATTTTTAATGTAGGTTCTGGGGTGGGACTCAAGTCCTTACACTTGAGAGGCAAGCACTTCAGCACTTGCATTCCTTTCCCAACCTCTGATTTGATTTTTAAGACTAGAAATTTATAAAATATAAAAAGAAAACAAAATATCATTTCAAAACACGTTACGGATGACCCACAGAGAGCTGCCGTCCCTCTCTCTGAGTTTTTTTCCTCCAATGAATTTAAAAAGCATTCCACAGTACGTAAAGTGCCATGGCATGCTCTGTAACCTTCCTTAGTTGCAAGACCCAGCAGGGTTGGTAAAGTACACTGATGGAGTGTAGATGCGGGTATCATGACATCATCCAGAGATGAACACAAACCCTCATCAGCCGCTTCCATCCCTCACTACTTTAGATCTGTGTGCAGTCTATTTGACTGATTGGTGAGCATATTTCACTTGGGATTTAGAAATAAACTTCAGACTAACTAATGTATCTCAACAAGTGGAAACATGGAAAGGTCACGGGGCGTCGTTGCCATGTAACTGCACAGAAGCAATCAGACCACCATCTGCTCACACTGGGAATAACCTACCTCTTTCAGTTTCTTCTGTGTCATGAAGAAAGCAAAGAGTAAGGAAAACTGTAAAGCAGTGAGTGGTTCTCAACCCTCCTAACACTGAGACCCTTAATCCAGTTCCTCACCCCATGGTGATTCCCAACCATAAAATTATTTTCATCGCTACTTCAAAACTATAATTTTGCTACTGTTTATGAATCATAATGTAAATATCTAATATGCAGAATGGTCTTAGGCAACCCCTGGGAAAGGATCATTTGACACCCCCCCAAAATGGGTCATGACCCAGAGGTTGAGAAATACTGCTGTAAAGCATTTGGTTAATTTCACAGGAAGTAGGGAAAGGGCACAGACTCTAACTAAGCATCCCGCAGAGCTGAGCTGAATTTCTATTCATGGGACACACTTTTCTTGCCTTTCCACATAATTCCACTCTAGAATTAAATAAAGATTCTTGTAATAGTAAAGGTAAATGGAAAGAATATGGGAGAGGAGAAAAAAGAATCCCTCCTCCTCCTCAAATTTATAAAATAAAAAGAGAAAACAAACAAAGCCGGAATTCATAAAGTGGCTAACTGATTGTGGTATACCATCTCCTTACTCATTCTGGGTCCTGGGTTGGGTCCTATGCTGGGTGTTAAGAATGAGAGGCTCCTGTTAGGAGGGGCTGCTGGTCAGGAGGTAGAGAAGGAAAACACCAACAACAAAAGAAGCGATTTTGACAGACTGAGACCAGTTCAGGGAAGGTTTCCTCGTAGAAGGGGTGCTGAGTGGCAAGAGCGAACAAGATATAATGAGCCATACGTATGATGATGCCACGGTAAAACCCATTTCTCCATCCGCTAACCTTAAAACGAAGTTTGTCAGAGGATTGGGAGTACCAAGGAAAAGTGACGAGCTCGGTGTGTTTCAGGAAGAGCAAGCAGTCTCCATTTGACTGAAGGCGTGTGTATGATGAAAGGAACAGGAAAAGAATCACAAAGCCAGACAGGACCGCCCCAGAGAGCCTTGAATTTAGATGCAACGAGAGGATGGGGACAGACGTGGTCTGATTTTCACTTGTTAAAGCACTTTTTGGTAACCCTATGGAGAATAGCTATAGAGCATTCACTGAATTGATAGGGCTATGCCAAGAATCCAGATGTAGCAATGGGTTGGATCATGACCAGTGTCGTAGCTATGGAGTTAAACAGAGGCAGAGAAAATTTTATGTGCCAGCACCACATCTTTGTGTATGAGATTTTAAGCATGTGAGTATTCTGCTACCTTTGAAATTGAAATTGAATTTGAACTGGTGACATGGTAGGAGTTCGCTACTTATCAAGCTGAGCTGTGGGTGTGGACTGTTGACTGCATATTTTGTGTCTGAACCAATATTTGATGTATTTAATTTGATCGGTGAGAAAAATGATTACATGTTTAACAACTTGGGGGACAGTGGAATCCTCTGTGAAACAGACAAGATTTGGGGTGAATAAGATGTAAAGAGGTCATATTAAATTTGACCCGTGAATTAAATAAATATCCAAAAGTTAAATCATGCAGAGAGCTGGATTTTAGGTTAGAAACAACAGAGCATATATGTTTATCAACTACTAGCGAGAAAATTATCTATGCATTTTATTGCTCTAAATTTTAACACTTTCAAAATTTTTGGTACGGAGAATGTTGGTCAATGTTCATGCTTACAAAATGATTCTATAATGTTTTCCACAGAGAAATTGAAGAATGGCCCTGCTCTTTTATTTTTCTATGCTTCTAAGCTTTAATGCCAGTATAGACAATGATATCAATAAATCTATCACCAAGGGGTTATCAGCACCCCAGCAGCCCCGGCAGGTGTGATAAGCAAGCACTGTCATTACAGTTTCAAACTCTGGGTCACCTAAGGAAGAATCCTGTTGCTCGGAGTTTATATTAACCTTTTCATCTTTATTTTAAAGGTAAAAGTATCAGTAGAGGGCAGATGCAAACAATAAATAAAATCAGACCTTCTAATTGAAGCATCGATGGGGCCCAGTCATTGTTCTCACCAGGCCTAGAGGGCAGAAGACAATTTGAAAACAGTTGCTCATTGATATCACTGAGTCACCAAGAAGCTAGCAGTAACATTTGGCAGCTGGGGTGGAGGTGGCAGAGAGGGGTTGTTTTTTTAGAGACAAGATTTCTCTGTGTAGCCTTGGCTGTCCTGGAACTAGCTCTGTTGACAAAGCTAGTCTCAAACTCAGAGAAATCCACTTGCCTCTGCCTTCCACGTGTTGGTATTAAAGGCATGAGCCAGTACCACCTGGCTCACAATAGCATTTTGAAACTTATGCTGAATAAGGCAATTCAAAATAAGTAGAAAAATTGATTTTTATCTATGAATATTTTTCTCCAAATTAAATTTTGTTATAACATATTTACAAGATGTTTCATGTTCACATTTTAAAAGCCAAAACTGTATTTAAACATACCTCGGAATAAACTTAAGAGTACTCCAAGATTCTTGAAAATACCTAGGTTCCCTTATAGTAAACCACACAAGAAAATTAAGACAACTTATGTAAAAGAGAACTTGAGACTTGTTACAGACAACTGTCTAAAGTCAACAGCTCCAGGGAGCTGAGGGAGGTGGCTAGGTGGGCAAAGAGTTCACAGAACAACTATGAGGTTCTGATGTCAGATCTCCAGCACCCACATAAAGTCCATTAAAAGCCTAGCATGGACTTGTGTGGAAAAGCCAGCTGAAGGAGGACTCCAGACACAGGGACTGAGGAACAGCCAGGAGGTAAGAGCCTACAGGTTTCAACTTGTGGCGGGAGACCTCTACCTGGGCAACCAGGCCTCCACAGCCAAAGAGCACGTGGAGAAAGAGAGCTGCCCACTTGTGTGGAAAAGCCAGCCACAGGAGGACTCCAGACGCAGGGACTGAGGAACAGCTGGGAAAGAGAACTGGTCTCCAAGGAATATTGACACCTGGGCTTATAGGAAAGACAAGCCACATTCAGAGAGAGAAAGACCAGATAACACCAGAGATAACCAGATGGCAAAAGGCAAGGGTAAGAACACAAGGAACAGAAACCAAGACTACTTGGCTTCATCAGACCCCAGCTCTCCCACCACAGCCAGCCCTGGATATCCCAACACACCAGAAAAGGAAGACTCAGACTTAAAATCACTTATCAAGAGGATGATAGAAGATTTTAAGAAGGAAATAAATAACTCCCTTAAAGAAATACAAGAGAACACAGGTAAACAACTGGAAACCCTTAAAGAGGACACACAAAAATCCCTTAAAGAATTACAGGAAAACACAATCAAATGGGCAGAATTACAGGAAAACGCAATCAAACAAATGAACAAAACCATTCAGGAATTAAAAACAGAAATAGAAACAATAAAGAAATCACAAAGGGAGACAACCCTGGAGTTAGAGAACATAGGAAAGAAATCAGGAGTCATAGATGCAAGCATCACCAACAGAATACAAGAGATGGAAGAGAGAATCTCAGATGCGGAAGATACCATAGAAAACATTGACACAACAGTCAAAGAAAATGCAAAATCCGAAAAGCTCCTAACCCAAAACATCCAAGATATCCACGATGCAATGAGAAGACAGAACCTGAGGATAATAGGTATAGAAGAGAGTGATGACTCCCAATTTAAAGGACCAGTAAATATCTTCAACAAAATTATAGAAGAAAACTTCCCTAACCTAAAGACAGAGATGAACATAAATATACAAGAAGCCTACAGAACGCCAAATAGACTGGACCAGAAAAGAAATTCCTCCCAGCACATTATAGTCAAAACACCAAACACACAAAACAAAGAAAGAATATTAAAAACAGTAAAGGAAAAAGGGCAAGTAACATATAAAGGCAGACTTATCAGAATTATACCAGACTTCTCACCAGAGACTATGAAAGCTAGAAGATCCTGGGCAGATCTCATACAGACTCTAAAAGAAAACAAATGCCAGCCCAGGCTGCTATACCCAGCAAAACTCTCAAAAATCATAGATAATGAAACCAAAATATTCTATGACAAATCCAAATTTGCACAGTATGTTTCCACAAACCCAGCCCTACAAAGAATAATAGATGGAAAACGCCAACTCAAGGAGGGAAACTACACCCCAGAAAAAACAAGAAAGTAATCTTTCAACAAACTCAAAAGAAGATAGCCACACAAACATATAAACAACATTGAAAATAACAGGAAGCAACAATCACTATTCTTTAACATCTCTTAACATCAATGGACTCAATTCCCCCCAAAAAAAGACATAGACTGGCAGACTGGATCCATAAACAGGACTCAGCATTTTGCTGCATCCAGGAAACGCACCTCCGTGTTAAAGACAAACACTACCTCAGAGTAAAGGGCTGGAAAACAATTTTCCAGGCAAATGGCCCCAAGAAACAGGCTGGAGTGGCCATTCTAACATCGGATAAAATTGACTTTCAACCAAAAGTCATCAAAAACAATAAGGAAGGACACTTCATACTCATCAAAGGAAAAATCTACCAAGAAGAACTCTCAATTCTGAACATCTATGCCCCGAATGCAAGAGCTACCACATTCATAAAAGAAACTCTACTAAAGCTCAAAGCACACATTGCACCTCACACAATAATAGTGGGAGACTTCAACACCCCACTATCAACAATGGTCAGATCTTGGAAACATAAACTAAACAGAGACAAAGTGAAACTAACAGATGCTATGAACCAAATGGGTTTAACAGATATCTATAGAACATTTCATCCTACATCAAAAGAATACACCTTCTTCTCAGCACCTTATGGTACCTTCTCCAAAATTGATCATATAACTGGTCACAAAACAAATCTCAACAGATCTAAGAAGATTGAAATAATCCCATTCTTCCTATCAGATCACTACGGATTAAGGTTGGTCTTCAATGGCAACAACAACACGAAGCCCACATACACATGGAAGTTGAACAATGCTCTGCTCAATGATAACTTGGTCAAGGAAGAAATAAAGAAAGAAATTAAAGACTTCCTAGAGTTTAATGAAAATGAAAGTACAACTTACCCAAACCTATGGGACACAATAAAAGCAGTGTTAAAAGGAAAACTCATAGCTCTGAATGCCTCCAAAAAGAAACTGGAGAGAGCATATACTAACAGCTTAACAGCACATCTGAAAGTTCTAGAACAAAAAGAATCTAATACACACAAGAGGAGTAGAAGGCAGGAAATAATCAAATTAAGGGCTGAAATCAACCAAGTGGAAACTAAAAGAACTATACAAAGAATCAACAAAAACAGGAGCTGTTTCTTTGAGAAAATCAACAAGATAGATAAACCCTTAGCCAGACTAACAAGAGGGCACAGAGACACTACACAAATCAATAAAATTATAGATGAAAAGGGAGAGATAACAACGGACTCTGAGGAAATTAAAAAAAAAAACCATCAGCTCCTACTACAAAAGCCTATATGCAAGAAAATTGGAAAATCTAGAGGAAATGGACAAGTTTCTAGAGAGATACCAATTACCAAAGTTAAATCAGGACCAGATAAACCATCTAAACAGTCCCATAACCCGTAAAGAAATAGAAGCAGTCATTAAAAGTCTCCCAACCAAAAAAAGCCCAGGACCAGATGGGTTCAGTGCAGAATGTTATCAGACCTTCAAAGAAGACCTAATACCAATACTCTTCAAGCTATTCCACAAAATAAAAACGGAAGGAACACTACCAAATTCATTCTATGAGGCCACAGTTACACTGATACCAAAACCTCACAAGGAACCTTCCTTGTTTACCCTTCAGGAATGCTGGCTCAAGGGCAGCAAGGGCTTCCTGCCACACAGCAGGAAGAGCCCAGACTGCTCAGCTACCACGGATTCCCTGAACAGTCTTCCTCTCCCTCCCCCCACACCCGCAGCCTCTAAACTTCTCCATTGTACCACACGTAATCTGACGTCATCTCTGGCATCCAGGCTAATGGATCCTGGCAGGAAATGCTCTGAGGACAGTCTTCTCGTCCTCTTCATCCTCCACGGAGCCTGCCCTGACTTCCTATCCTATCAGAACCTTCCCGTATTCTAACACGTGGACCACACCGATGCTGCTTTGTTCTAGGTCTTTGACATCTCAGGATTTGTGCATCCTTCCCAATTTTTCCACATCCACATACTTACCGCTGTTTCTTTTTTTAAAAACCTCTAATGTCTTGAAATGAATTCCTATATTTTGACTTAAGCACATTTAACTTTATAGGACATTTTAGATCATTGCCACATTGGAAATCCAGTACTATGCCTTATAAATTGAGGTTAAAACACACACAATAAAAGCATTAAAGTGTTGTCTATGTCAGCTGCTTAAAATTATAACACAGACTATCGTTCGGGAGCTGTTACTTTATAGCCTTGTGTCATTTGGTAAGTTAAGTCTTACATCATGCAACTTTTATGTGTATATATCGGTCCATTTCTCCTAATAAACTATATGTTCAGAAAGAAAGTTGTATATTGTGCCTTAGATTTATCAGTGTCTAGCACATAGTAGGCATTACATAAATATTTGTTCAGAGAATACATGTCATCCACAAATATATCAGTATCCCTAGGCCCAACTTGTAGATATACAGTTGGCGAAATAGATACTCAATCCTTCGGTTAAACTTAATGAGGCCATTTAATTACGCACTGAATTTATAGGTAAAATATATTATTGTGGATATAAACTATATCGTAGAGAAGGAAATACTTTTCATTCCTGTTAATAGTAACATTGCTATTTGCATGAGATTTTAGGTTTTAAAATCTGAAAATGATAGGTCCAGATTTTATGATAGTAATTAAAAAAAAACATACAATGATTGGTTGGTGTGCCTTGCTTTGGAGAAACCTAATAGAATAAATTCCAAGTATTCACTGATAAGTTAGGGCCACATAAGTTACACTGGAAAATAAATGTAAAAGAAATCATTTAAACAGCAAATCCTAATAGCCTTTTAAATATAGTTTGACTTCTACCCTAGGAGCATACTTATTAAATAAATTCAGGTGTTCCTTACAAAAACAAACACAACTCAAATAAAGGGGAGAGGAAGCTGAAGAAAAATATTCCAGGAATTTTAAGGCTTGCATTGGAAGTGCAGTTAATACCCAAATGCTTTTTAAAAATTAGTGTCAGTTACATTACCCCCCAAAGGCTAGAATTTTAATTTTCAAAAGAAAAGGTTGCACACAAGAATTAGAAAGGCAAGATGAATAAAGAATGATGGGAATAGCTTTTTGAATCTGTGTTCTTTAATTATTCATAAGTTAGAAAAATAATATAGTAAAAGCTCTTGTTTCCCATGAGCACCCTGGCCTGTGTTTACAAGTCTTCCTATCTATTTTGACTTTGGAGAACCACAAGCCAGAAGCAACCCACCAGAGTACAGCCAAGCAAGTGTCTTTCCCATAGCCATACACATGTATATACAGTGCAGAGACCTGCCCTCCCACACAGAGGACACCCCACAGCAGGAAAGAACCTCCAAGCCCTCTACTATGACTCCTTGAATATGAAAAGAATATCAAGTGATTTCCTCACACTAAAAGATGAACTGGTCTGATGAATGCCCAGGCCCACTCCTTTCCACTCCTAAGCCGCAGTTCAGTTACCCAGGTGTGCTTTCTTGATCCATTTTAAAAGTGAGAATAGCTCCAAAGAAAATAACCAGCTCATTCTTCCGTTTTCCGCTCCTCTCTACCATGGGCTTCATCCTGCTACCCTTGACAGGGAAACTGAATACTCAATAGACCAAAATAGAGATCTATCCTGAATTAAAGAATGTCAAATAGAGATAGTCTTAGTGAACATCTATTTATGTAACTGAAGTCAACACAAACCTCACCTTTTCAAAACGCAGAATACTTCAAAACAAAACAAAGCAAAACAACAGCAACAAAACTCTTATCTTCTTTCCCCTACCACAGTTGATTTCAATTCCCAACCTGTGGGCTACGAACAGGTTTTTGAAAAACACTATCTGTAGTGGTTGGAACATGAACTGTCTCTTGCAGGATCATATCTTTGAACACTTAGTTCCTCCAGCTGACAACATTAAGAAACCTTCAGGAGGCGGAACCTTGCCAGAGGAAGTACATCACTGCGCATGCACTAAGATTTTTAAGGACTGGTCCCACTTCCTGCTCCCTTTCTGTGCTTCCTGTGTGTGGATTCCTGACTGCCATGCTGGCTCCACACTGGGGAAGTCATGCCTTCCTCGCCACAATGAACTCTGTCACTTCTGAAGTTGTGGGCCAAAATAAACCCTTTTTTCTCTAACTTGCTTTAGTCGGAGCTCTCTATTTCAGTCAGAGAAAGGGAACTAATACACTGCACTGAAGCTGCTGTGCAGTGTTGAGAAGCACGGTCACATATATGGAATGTGTTAGTCTATGTCCTTGTCCTGTAACAAAATATCTGAGCAGACAATAAAAAAGAAGACGGTTCATTTTGTCACACTGTTTCACAGGCTGAAGTCCAAGGTCAGATGACTGACTCCCTTGCCTTGGGTCTGAGCTGAGGTAGATTACCATGATTGATGGGGCGTGAAATAGAGGAGACTGCTCATCTCAGGGAATTTGGGAAATAGCAAGACACTTCAAAGACAAGCTTCCACTGACTTATTTCTTCCCATCAGCGTCTGCCTTCCATAGTGTTATCAACCATTAGTGGGTGACTCCATTATGGATTGATCCCATGACTCCATTAATCCTTTATCTATTTATTAGATCAGGGCTTTCATGATCCAATCACTTGCCCAAAGCCCCACCTCTAAACCTTGCATTGGAAAACAAGTCTTTAACGTATGAACCTTTGGAGAACACTTTGTACCCCAATTACAGTGGTGTCTAAGCTGCTGGATCCTGCCTGCTCAGTCTCAGAGCTATTTTCACAAACTACCTCTCCTTTCCATGATTTTTTTTTTTTTTTTGAGACAGGGTTTCTCTGTAGCCTTGGCTATCCTGGAACTCACTATGTTGACCAGGCAGGCCTCAAACTCTTGGAGATCCACCTATCTCTGCCTCCCAAGTGCTGGGATTGAAGTTGTGTGCCACCACTACATGGCTATACTAATGATTTAAAACATTTACAATCTTTCATCAAAATTATTACAATAAAGAAATCCTTCATCCTCTTAGACTAGCACAAGTTTTTCTACTCTCTTCCATGCCTACCAGCCCCTGTCAGCTGAAAGCTTGTTCCTCGGTCAACAGGACAAGGGAGCTGATAGGAGAAACCACCTAATTTTACATATTTCAAAATTCATCCTAATTTTAGATGTCACTTCGCACTCAGTGGGCTTCCGAGGTCTGTGATCTTAACCTGTAGCTATGAAGTCAGGGCAGGAGATTCCCAGGCAGGAAGAGTCAGCACTGCCAACTGCTCCAGAGACAGAGATGCACAAATTAGGATGAAGACTACTTGATAAAGACATGTCCTGAGAGCCCCCGGTGTCTTCTTCAGCATTTATTTCTCCTTTTGAACCTCCCAGACGTCCAATTAGCTGATCATTTCTATATAACTATAGTCAACCTATAGGATTGTTATAAATGAAACTTATCTCTTGGCTTTTTTGGATTAGGAAATGGAGTTGAGCTGTGAAGTAGAAACGATTATAAAGTAGACACTTATTTTGATACTCAGAAAAGCAGTCTCCACTCATTGGTAGGATTATTCTTGCGGACCAAATTCTGAATTACAAGTTCTACCCCCTTTCAGTATATCTGACATCTACACTGTTCAGTGCGGGTTTATTTAGTCCTATTACAAAGACATTGGTCAGCTTTCTAAAATAGAAACTCTTCTGAAGCAGAAAATTGACTCCATGTAAATTTTTTCACTCTGCTACACATATTAAACTGCACTGATTTAGGTGATGGAAAGAGGCAGAAGGACAGGGAGAGGTAGGTGTGGGGGGAGAGACCAAAAAGGTCATAAAATTCAAATCACAAAGAATCCGGAGAATATTATCAACCTTTTCTTGTCAGAGAAATTGTTTGAGAGTCCTGTCATGTCCCTGAAAACGAAAGGTAGGGTTGCCAGTGAAGGTCAGGAATAACTTTCCTCTGGATGGAGACAGTTGGCTTTGGGGGATATATGAGTATCTGAAGGTAGCTGTGACTTTAAGTGATTCTGTAAAGAAAACCAGTCTCTCTCTCTCTCTCTCTCTCTCTCTCTCTCTCTCTCTCATAGGTAGACACGCATAAACACGTACACACATATACTCATGTACAAACAGAGAGCGAGACAGACAGAGACAGAGAAATCAGAATCTAGACTTAAATAGATTTCTATGCGGATCTCAGCTTCTTTACTTACCACCTGTGTGATCTTGGGCAAATCTCATCTCAGTAAGGTGGTACCACACCTATTAGCATCTTAAGATGTTCATAGGCTTCCCAAGTGTTAAAAATGAGAGTTCCCCAAGGGTCCTCATCCTAGAGTCTGGTGAAAAGTCCAAGAACATTTATTCTGTTCGGTTTCTAGGGCTGCCACAATTAGGTAGCTCAGATCAACTAAAATGCCTCACAGTTGACAGCTTGTAGTCAAGGTGTCAAAGGGCTGTGCTCCTCTGAAACCAGTAAAGGAAGGCTCCTTCTTTGCCACTGCAACTTCAGCTCACCAGGTAGTCTGGGTTTTTGTGGCCTAGGGCAGTTGGCTTCCAGTCTGACATCATGTTGTTTTTCCTCGGTGAGCCCCTCTGCGTCTGCAGCACTGTTTTAAAGGACAGCCCTCATGCTGGAATATGGCCTGCCCTTGTGACCTCATTTAAAATTGACCATTTCTGTAAAGACCCTATTTTCAGATAAGGTCACACCCTGGGACACTGGGTTATCAGGACTTTAAGCTATCCTTTTGGGGGTGTGCTGAGGGCATCACTCCACTATTATTTGCTAGACTGTCTTACTATAGATATTTACAACAGCTAGGACAGTACAAAGTACCAAACTGTAGCCAATGCTTCTCTAACGGCTTTGAAAACAGGAGTAGGTTGAGTGTGAAGACAGGTGTGGGCCTGAGGGTCTCCCTGGTCTTGGCTGAATCTGAAAAGTCTTGCTATTTATTAGCTTCCCTGTCACTTAGGGTTTTCAGGTTTTGCAACAAGAGGGGAAAAAAAACAAAACTGCCACAGATCTTTACAACCAGGCCTGCTCTGAAAATATTCCACAGTGAGTCATGTGACAACACCTGTCACACTCACCACAAATGGGAGAATGGCCAGTGGAACGTCACCAATGTAAACTACACACTTAACCAAAATGAAACATTCCCAGTGCCTCTTTTTTTGTCTGCCCCCCCCCCCATTTTTCCTTAAATGCTCTTAGGGAGTGCTGTGCAGCTTTCCCCCTCTTTATAATGTTGTCTCATTGTTCTCTAGTCCACTAGCTTGATTCAAACCCCGCTCATCAAATACCAGCCAAACACCACAAATTCACTTCTATGCCTAAAACGGCTTCAAGTTAGTAAACATCAACAATTGGACTAAGGAGGGACTGCAAATCAGAGGGGCCCTTGGTTTACTTTTTCAGGGCTACATTGGTTTCCGGTTATTGCAATTCCTTGGATAACCAGCCTCCTGTGATAGAGCCATGCGGTGGAGAAGACTTGTACCCTGGTGTGAAAAGAGAAGGCTTGAAGGGAAAGAAGGAACTTCTTGGTTGTCCCAAATAACCCAGTGTAACCCTGCCTCTCCCTATTCTACAGATCTGAAATGTACTTTTAAATTAGGCATTCGTTTAAACAATTGTTTCCTCTGATGCTATTAAAAATTCAGAAATTGTTTTTATTTCTCATTTCACCCATAGGCTGTTTTTTAAATTTCAGTTTTCTCAAGTTGTTCTTGTCTACAGGAATCTTTCATTTCCGAAATGACTCGTTGGGTCCTCAGTAGTGGATCTCAGCCACCGGGTGGCACTATACCCAACGTGCTGCTGGTACTTATTTTAATCAGCATGCATTCTAAAAGTTTGCAGACAATGTTCCAAGAAGACAGGCAAGCTCTGAGGCTCTAGTGCAGGCTAGAAAAGGGAAAGCATGTTGCAGGAAGGACAGGAACTATGGCAGGGATATCAAAAGTAGGCGCCCAGCCGCCACCCACACACAGAAGCTGTTTGAAGGAACTTATGAGTTACCATGATGAATCAATTCACTCAAAAATGACACTAAACTCCTGAGTATTTTGTTACTTGATGAATCCAAGGAAAGTTTTTTCATAAGTTCTGGGTTCTTTAAACTTTAATTTTTAAATACATGGCACCATTTGAATCTATACTCTTTCTCTCTCTCTCTTTCTCTCTCTCTCTTTCTCTCTCATACACACACACACACACACACACACACACACACACACACACACACACAAAGCCAGCAACAGAAACAAAACAGAAAACTAAGAATTAGGGCTGGCGAGACTACTCCATCCTCAAAGTGCTTGCCGTGCAAGCAAGAGAGCTTCCAAACCCACAGTCACACCATGGGCCTCAGAGCAAAGGGAGAGGTGTGAATGTGGGAGAGACTTGTAATGAGGAGGTGGGGTTTCACACATGGGAATGGTCGTAAGTAGGGGTGACCATAATCAGAACACACTGCATTCACATATGAAATTGTAAAGCACAAATTCAATGAAAATTATTTAAAAAATAAACTAGATGCACTGGTACACACTTGTAACCCCAGTGCTGGTAGGGTAGAGACAGGGAGAGGCTTGCTGTATGACCTAACCTGGTTAGTCAATGAAAGATCATTTCAAAAAACAAGCAAAACAAGACAAGACAAAAACCCAACCAACCAACCACCACCAACAAAAACCAGGGTAGATTGCTTACCCTGAGGAATAATATCTAAGGTTATCATTTGGCCTCCACATGCTTGTGCATACCAATGCACAGGTACCCCCCTCATGCGCGTGTGCACACACACAAACACGGGAGGGGGGTGCTGGACTAAGAACTGTAGTTCTCTTGGGATACACACGATACAAACATGTCTGTAATTGGATTGTTTCAGTCAACCAAGCGGGACAACTAACAGTGACAGCCTAGAAAAGTGACCTTCCAGTCCAGACTTCTGAAACCAATAAGGGATCTTACCAGAAATGCATTGCAAAACCATCTCCCAAGGGAACGTCAACCAAGAAAACAAATTAGAAATGTAGACCGTCTTTAGTACACTGTGTTTGCCTTTCCCTCTACTTGATTCTCTTCTACTTAGCAGCCATCAATCAATCCCAAAATAACTATCTCTTGCTGTGTAATCATTGGAGGGCTTGGGAAAAGAAATGCTTTGTACAAAGATCTGAAATGTGCCTATTATTCAAAAAGGCCTAGTGTAATTTAAGAGTGTATCAGAGCTGTTCTGGTTTTAGTCTGGTGCTAAGAGCTAGCAGGATACACTGCAAAATGCATGGCATTTTTTACTGTCTCATACACTGTACAGCAAGGGAAAAAAAGATGGCAGCTTATGCATTACTTCAGCAGGAGGACTGCTGCTTGCTAGCTCGATGAGGTTCATGATCTGCTAGAATTCTTAATGTCCCTTCTACCTGCCTTGCTCTGTTCTATAAAATAAGAGAATTTCTTTTCTTAAATTTCAATGTTAAGAAAAACAGTGGCACAAAAGCAGAAACTTTCATCTAAATTAGAACCCAGTGATTTAAGAAATGGCTATGCAGAGCACTGGAAGTGTCCAGGTGCTTGTGTTTGCTTCCCGCTGCTTTACACGTCACACTGAAGATGGTTGGAGTCACCCTCAGAGCACTATCTTTCACAAACCCCTTCTATCTACAATGAGCTCTCACAAATAGAAGGTCTTCAGGCAGCAAGAAAAGCACAAGGAGAAAAACAGACCATCATGTGCACTGCTCATTTTTTGTCCCAAACTAGTATAAGATTAGGAGGACCAAGACTGCATGCACCCTCAGAAACAGAAAAGAATCCAGAACAAACTGGGCATAATGGCTCAACCTTATATCCCAGTGTTCAGGAATCAGAGGCAAAAGGACCAGAAGTTCAAGGCCAACTGTGATTACAAGAGACCCAATTCACAAAAAGCAAATAAATTAAAATAAATAGCAATGGTACTACGATATCCAGAAATAGCACAACAAACCCCTGCATTAGTCTTCTGCACTGACATCCAGGGCAGTGAATTGCAGCAGTGACCATCAGACTAGCCCACCCAAAACTCTTAGCTACATCTTCCTCTTTGCCATGTATCAGTCCTGAGGAGCCAGGAAGCTGGACAAAGCAGAACCCAACAGAAGCACCTCCAGCAGCAGGGTCATTGCCCTCCCACCGCCATTACCCTCTGTCTGCTACAGCTATGTTTCATGGGTGTTCTGGCTTTTCTCTCACAGATATTGTGTAGGCCGTGGATTCTGACCCCACTTCTGTGGCTGCATAGTTGTGTGTTTTTACCGTGCTTTCCCTCTTCTTGGAAATGTGGATGGTAATAGAATATACCTCAAGACAATCCAAGGATTCAACAAAAGACTGCATTGGGATTGCCGTAGATGATGTTCAACACACACACGTGAAAGTCACCAGTGACGAAGAACACACAAGGGTGATACCATATGGCAATTTGAGTAGAGTCTGCACGGTGACCAGTGTTGGGCAGCACAGTGGGATGGACCTGTCAGGAGTTCCACATGAATGAGATGCTAAGGAGCCTCTTGGAAAATAGCTCCTCCCAAGAGAAGAGAGCAACAGACTCATAAAATCTACCCTTGGGATGGTGCTCTGTTGTCAGAGGGGTTGAGTGAATAACAGCGAATATAGCCTGTTAGTTAATATGGGTAATGTGTCTGGCTGGGCTCTCATGCATTTATGCTTGATTCTAGGAAAGAAGGGAGGGAGGGAGGGGAAAGGAGGAAGGAAAATGAAAGAGAAGGAGAAGGGGAACGTGTAAAATCTGGAGGGCAGCTGACATTTAGGAAATGAAGTTCTTTCTTCCCTCTCTTGACACTAGAGGTTTCCAGCCATGATGGACTGTCAAGCAGGAAGGAGCCCAGTTATTATCACCTAAGAAATTCTGCTTTCACAAGGCTTAGACCAACAGATTCCTTGAATGTTTAAGGAAAATCAAAGGGCTTACGTATGAACATATGTTACCCACCCAGGACTTCCCTACATATTTGTGTGGCCTGATAGAGCAGATGATGCCACAGTCTCGGGGCTTAAGTAAGCTTGGTCTTAATGACTGTCACTCAGCCCGTCTGCCCACGTACTGACACAACCCTAAGTCCATGCTGAGGGGTGAGGGAATGAATACTTCTTCATATATCTGTCCCCAGTAGCCAGGTGTGGTAACTGCAAATGTCATTTGTGTTTGTTCCCAAACTTGTCAGTTGGCCTTGCTATTATAATTCCCAATATTTCTTATTATTAAAAAATTCAGAGTGTGGTAATTGTCATAAAAAATACAAACCCTGTCAGGCCTGACAGTACATATCTGCAGCTGCCCCTGCAGCCAGGCCTGGCACTGCAGACCTGTGGCTGCCCCTCAGTGGTTCTCTGCTTTCTGGGGACAGCTTTTCTCATCACCGGAATTTAGAGCCAAAGGACTTTTCTGCCTTCCTAAGACAGGAGAGAGGAGAAAGAACTCTGTGATGTCAGCTATTCATTCCAAGCTTCCTAATCTTCCCCAACCAAGTATTTTTCCCAAGTATTTAATAATCACAGAGCAACTATTAGTCTATCACAGGGTGACTATTAGTCAGGACCTTATAAAACCACTAATCTGGGGACTATCCTTAGCGAAAAGTTTCATGTTTGAATCACATTTTTCTTCTAAGGAGGAATAATGAACATCGAGTGAGTAGTTATATATAATAAAGAGAGCGTGTGTAATGAGTCATTCTATAAATGTCAGGTTCACATCTCTGCAGGGGTTATCATTTCCCATCAGACATAAGCTGTTACATGAGTGAGAAACAATCATTGCTTCTAGGTCTCTTTTGTTTAGAAATAAATACTCTGGATGTGACAATTACATTTAAGATGGAATCTACTCTCTTCATATAGAAGTCAAGGGAATGAAGACAATTTTTTGTTCGATTTTAATTTTTACCTATCATAGTTTTGCTTTTTATTCTGTGCTATGACATGAATAACTAGACGATGTCCTATGACTAGATTTTCAGTGTCTGTAGAACAGTTCCTCAGAGAAGTCTTTATTAAGTTACTGACTGCTCTTCTGTTGCTAATCCCATCAATTACAAGTTGATCAGCTGTATTAAACTGTATATACTGGTGATATGACTGCTCCATGGTATGGTTAAAGGGAAGGTTTTCCTCATAGATATGAGAGAGAGAGAGAGAAGCAGCAGCAGCTAAAGCCTTTTGTAAGAGTGCAGAGCAATGAGAGAAAGTAATAGACTGAACTTGGCCAGGAGAATAGACAGGCCCTGAGAGAAGCAGGGGCAGAGTAGAAAGAGAAGAGGAGAGAGAGTATGGTGATTTGAATAGGTCTGGCCCTCATAGACTCGTGTGTTCAAATGCGTGGCCCAGGGAGTGGCACTATTAAGAGGTAGCCTTATTAGAGTAGCTATGGCCTTGCTGGAGGAAGTGTGTCACCTTGGGGGCAGGCATTGAGGTCTCCTGTCCTCAAGCTATGCCCAGTGTGGTCCAGTCTCCTGACCTCTTAGCTCCTTCTCCAGCACCAAGTCTGACCTACGCTACCGTGCCCTCCTCCATGACCATAACAGACTAACTCTCTGAAACTGTGAGTTAGTCTCAATTAAATTTGTCTTTTATAAGAGATGCCTTGGTCATGGTGTCTCTTCGCAGCCATAAAACCCTAAGACAGAGAGAAAGAGCAAGAGGAAGACAAAGAGAGCATGAACCAAAGAGAAAGTCCAGCTGTAATAGCAGGGTTGTAGGGGGAAATGAGCAATGGGGGCAGGGAAGCCTGTGAGCTAGGGAAGTTTAGGGTATAGGGAAGGCGAGAAGAACTTAGAAATCAGCACAAGAGTCTGAAATGCATAACAGTTCCTTGTGATCCTGAAGGAGCCTGGATCCAGCATATGCTTTGGTACCAGAGAAAGTCATTTATCCCCTTTGTCAGTGATAAGGGAAATGGCTCCTTTTGGTAGAGAGGAATCAACTTTCACAAGTTCATGGGCAATGCTGGCTTTTGTTTAAACTCCAGAATTTGGAGAAATGGAGTTTTCTTTGGACCTGACATAAACTAATCAACCCAAAGAGTCTTTGAGTAAATAAAATTCTAGAAGTCCCCAGGTACCACCATTGCCACAAAACAAATCCTGTGTTTTCTCATGTCTTTTAAGTTTTATGAAAATCTCCACTCTGAACTTCTAAGAAAAACAATGTATGGTGGCTCAATAAACACAATATCATCACCTACTCCCACACTGAAGCTTCAGGTGTCTGATGTTGATGTTTGGTGATTCAAAACCTGTGGCTGGCTCAAAGGAGGTCATAGACCCAGCCTTTGTGAATTCTCTCATAAAGATGGTTGCTGTTACTATGTCACAAACGAATAGAAGCTTTCATCATTGTTGATGGTGGAGGATATGAAATATCCCCCAAAGATTTATGTATCAAAACTGTGTCTTTGACACAGCAGTGTTCAGAGGTAGGACTTTGAACTGTAATTGGATCATATGGGCTCTAACCTCATCAATGGATCAACCACTTGATGGCAGGAGGACTAGACAGAGAAAGCAGGTCACTGGGCAAGCCCTTGAAGGATACATTTTTGTACTATGACCACCTCTAGCCCTCCACCATTTCTTAGGCACCATGAAGTAGACAGTCTCCTCTATCACATGTTCTCAACACCTGGATCGTTCACTTTGCCTGAAGCCCAAGGTGATGGAATCAGTCGACTGCAGACTAAAACCTCTGAATGATGAGTCAAGGTGACCCTTTCTTCCCTGAAGATGTTTTCAAATATTTTGTCATAATCACACAATGCTGACATAGTTATCCACCTTGGGATGCCAGACATGATGTTTTCATGAACGTGAAATCTGATTATATACAAAGACATCACTGAACAAACTTACCTCTTTTTGTTAGAGATAGAGATAGAGATAGAGATAGAGATAGAGAGAGAGAGAGAGAGAGAGAGAGAACAGAGATAGACAGAGAAAGACAGAAAGATGTGGGGGATGATATCCAGAAAATATTACATTCAGTCATAGGTCTTCAAATTAAACATCTTAATGTTCAATATATCATACATCGAATTACAGTTGTCCAAAGAAATAAGTGCTATTTAATCTTAAACAGTCTTGTTATAGCCCAGGTGGCAAAGTTATAAATTCACCATGCATATAAGGCCAAACTAGAGTCCTTTATTTGCTGGGGACCAAGAACAAGCTCTTGCCCCAAAACATTGTCATCAAAGCTCAGGAGTGAAGTGTCTATAAAGGTAAAAGCCACAATGGTGTCATTGTCAGGTATAGGTCAGCAGAACCTGGTACCATTTGTTTGATTTCACAGTCAGCAAATATTTTGGTTATTCATCTGGACCATGGTCACAGCCATGTAAAGTCTTAAATGTGTTGCCTAGTTCAGAGGATTAGGGGCTGAAAAGTTCCAGCAAAGATATACAATGGAGTTCAGGTAGGAACAGCACAAGATGCTCAGTCACTCCAATTCTAAGATGCTACCAATCAGAACTCATCCATTGTATGATTGTTTTCCAACTTGTGTAAACTGACTGAAGACAAATCTCTCTATAGTTTTCTATTTCAAACTTAACAAGCCAGTCTTCACAGGTGTGTGCCCCATACAGTCACTCTGGACTGTGTGCCTAGGAGAGCTCTAAGCTTGACTCAAAGCACTAGTGACACAAGCTCACAGTTCCTAACAATTAGGCTTTCCATTGTGCACTGATGTGCACTGACGTTTCCAAATTATGTATCTGACCCTGCCAAAGGTCGTCTATCTTATTCTTATAGAAAAACCTCATTACTTCACTCTCATAGGCACTGGGATGTGACACAAATTAATACTGAGGGTGAACCAGGGTGAGGACCACAGTGAACAGTCACGAAAAGCTCATTGCTCTGCTAAGTGTTTGGGAGGTATGCTGATACCTTTAGTTTTGTTTTGTTTTATCAAGCTGGAGTCATCTGGAAAGAGAGAGCCTCGGTTAAGGAAATGCCTTCATCAGATTGGCTTATGTACAAGTCTGTGGGGACATTTTCTAATTGATTTGAGAGGACACAGCCCACTGTGAGTCCATGCCTTGGCAGGTGGTCCTGGGTTCTATAAGAAAGTGGACTGAGCAAGCCACAGCTAGCAAGTAAGCAGCATCCCTCTGTAGCCTGTGCTTCAGCTCCTGTACCCAGGTTTCTGCTTAAGTTCCTGCCCTGACTTCCCCCAATGACAGACTTTACTGAGATCTTGTGGAATCTATTACTTCCTGGGAACAAACCAGAGTTCCTAGCAGCCCCAAGCTTCATATAATATTTTGATAGAAATGCATTCCTCTGACTCGGAAACTCTCTATGTGATTTCTCAGAGAGGATAAGCAATGCCTACTCATGGCATCCACAGTCTGATGTATATTCTGCTTTAGGTGACAGGAGTCTGATTTGATTGTTTTCCGTAGCATTCTTTTCAAAGAGCCCCAATATTCATTATACATTCTAGAACAATTGATAGTCTAAGAGCTTCTATTACGTCAGAAAATACATAAACATGACAACATGAGCAATGTGGTCTGCTTCAGGAGAGATAAGCAATTCACTGGAGATGGGGAACGCTGTTTCCTAGGGCAATTTCAACTCTTGATGTGGTTATGAGGAAAAGCTATTAGTGGTTGTGCAGAATGAATGAAGTCTAGAGGACTTGGCCCAGGGCTAAATCTTCCCTGTCATATTCAGAAGCAGGCTACAAATAATCGAGGAAATGAAAGCTCATTTCCCCTGTAAGACAGACATTATTTTTTCCTATGAATTCCTTTATGTACAAACTAGGGATTTTATGCTGTTTATGCAGTGGGGAAATGGATCTACTAACCGATCTGCTGGGATCAAACACTGATGGTTATGCATTGGCAAGCTTCTTCATCGCTGTTAATGAATGCCCCCACTTCCAGAGGGAATAGCTTTTCTGATTGACAGGGTGCACACCGCGCTGACTCTCTAAGGAGTGCTGCTGGTCCTGTGTGTTCTCAGGAGGTCAGTACCTCTCCACCAGAATTGCATTCCACCTGAGGCACTGGAGTCCTTTTCAACGCTGGAGTTCTCTTCGATCCTCCAGTCCTATTCCTGCCAGAAAGAGATAGGGTGGATCTACAATGTCCAGTTTGAGTTAGACTGCAGCGAGATATTACCAGCACATTTTACCATTAGGGGTAGGGGCAGTGGACATACAAACTGGCTACAGAATTTAATTCATATCTGAGTATGTCCTACCAGACGCCTCAGAACCTCTAAGCAACATGATGAAGGAAAAACCCTGACTGAGTGACATTCTCATCCAACCTAAAAAAGCACACCACCCCATAGTTTTAGCATTAAAAATCCCAGCGTCTAAGCAGAGCCTCAGCACAGCCGCAATGACGGTAGAGCAAAGGCAGTCATGTGACTCGCAACAAGGCACCCTTCTCAGCAGGAAGCATGAATCATCTCAATCAGATCCCTGCTTTGTCAGTTAGAGCATATTTGTATCTTGGAGTTTTCAGCATCTCAGACTCTGTGATTTCTCCTTTAATGTCAGAAGAATGAGTTCATTTATTTCTGCATTTTAAATAGGATTGATAAATCCAAATTTTACTTTCAAAATGTATAGCAGTCAAGTTATAAACGTATTCAGTGGTAAACAATTTCCTCGGTACATGAAGGGCCTTGGATGCTAAGGATCCTGAGGACCACAAAGAGGGGCCACAGGGAGGGAAGAAGGGGAGAGAAAGAGAGAGAGAGAGAGAGAGAGAGAGAGAGAGAGAGAGAGAGAGAGA
>JADRCH010000029.1:706970-738438 GCA_019843965.1 Rhynchomys soricoides | reverse complement strand
AGGAGGAGGAAGAGGGGGAGGAGGAGGAGGAAGAGGAGGAGGAGTGAGGAAAAATTCAAGGATTTCGGCACTCTAAGGCAGAATGAAGCAACCTTGTGTTTACCCAGACAGACTTGTGTTTACCCAGACAGACAGCACTGAGCTACTTATTCAACTACAGTTGTCTGCCTGGATTTGAAATCTCCAGGAAGTAAGAATCCATAACACCTGCTCTATTCCCTAACAACAACTCTTCCTGTCAACAAGTGCTTATTTATCTCTAAGCTGCAACTGTAGAACATTCTTTCATGTCTAAATCACACACAAGTCTGGGGCCATGTTTGTAAGACAGCTATCTGTTGTTTTGTGTTCTTAGACATGGCTTAACTACTTCACATCCTGGCAGCCATTAAAAGCTGTCGATTTATTACTCCCTTCGTATGTGATGACTTAACTCTACCTAGCCCCTAATCATTCCCTCCCAGATCTGCCATAATCTTGTCTGTTTAGCTGTATAGTGTGGACATGTCATGTATAGTATAGCCATGTCAGTTTATGATCCACCAGGCTCTTCATCTCCTCCACCTGAAAGGGTATAACTATTATTGTGATTAGAACTTGCTTTTTTAGGAAAACAGCACAAAGATACTTGGGATGGATACAGGAATCAGATCAGTTTAGGTGTGTCAGAGACTGCTTAGTGGTCAGAAACGCCACTCTTGCAGAGTATTGGAGCTTGGTTCCCAGCACCCACATTGGGAGACTCACAACCACCCAACTCCAGCTTCAGAAAATCCAATACAGTTGTCAGGCCTCTAAGTACACACACACACACACACACACACACACACACACACACACGTGCGCGTGCATTCACGCACACACATGCTCATGAACTTACACAAACATACATGCATACATACATACCTACACACACACACACACACACAGAGAGAGAGAGATAAATATAAACATACAGACACAAACCATACACTCAAATAAAAAATAAAACCAACCATAAAAAATAAAGCAAGTGCTGGGTGGTGGTGGCCCATGATTTTAATCTCAGCACTTGGGAAGCAGAGGCAGGTGGATGTCTGAGTTTAAGGCTAACCTGTACTACAGAGCAAGTTACAGAACAACCGGTGTTACATAGAGAAACCCTGTCTTGGAAAAAATAAACAAATGAAAACAGAAAACAAAACAAAATAACACAAGTTTGTCACATAAGGCTGTCTAGAGAGACACACATTAAGTGGGCTCCTGGGATAAAGTGAACAGCCACAGATTGAGTTGAAGTCAGTCCCAATTTATTACAGGTTTCCAGATCTTCTATCACCATGTAGATGTGATTGTGGGCGTGTGCATGACACAGCTTTCATGTGCAGGTCAGACCTTCCCAGAGCTGGTTCTCTCCTTCCATCTTTACATAGGTTCCAGGGCTTACAGATATATCCACCTTAGCCATCAGAGGTTGTCAGAATATTCTCCACAAGACTGTCAATCTGCTGGTATACCAAGCTTCCAGAATACAGCCTACACTGTATGGACACTATCCATTTTATCTAATTGTAGTATTGATTTTTAAATAATTTTTTTGTAATACTTGATCATTTATACTTTTAGCAAACTGTTAGTCAAAATTTAACTATAATTGTTTGGAGATAGGATACTGGGGGACGGAGGGGAGCTAAAATGTGAAATAGTAAGGACCGCAATGAAGGACAAACCAGAATTGCCTTTCAACTAATCCTACTGAGGTTTGATGATGGAATTTGACTTAAGTTTTGAAAGACAAGTGGAGAAGAGGGCTCCCACAGTTCACTGAGAGGATGAGCCAAGGTACAGCATGGGATCCACGCATCACAACAAAGCCACAGAGGATTATAGTCTCCGTTGTGTATTAGCCTCTAAGCTGCACTCGGACAGGAATACTTACTTTCTTATTCAGAGATAGATTCTGCCTGAGGAAGAAGCAGAGAGACTACCAGGAGGTCACAGCCTCCAACAGGAAGAGAAATCCAAAGTTCACCCTGAGTTCTAAGAGAAATGTGTTTGGAAAGAACTTTTCTTGGCAAAACTTGGTTATTTCTAAAACGCTTGGTCAGATACCTTCCAGTGAATGCATGGGAAGGATATGAATTGGCCACTGATGGACAGTGACTACTTAGACCCTGGACAATCACCATTAAAAGACCAATAATGCCATGGCTAGATTATGGCTGAAATGTAGATAAAATATTAACATGTTATGGGATTTGATCCAATTTTTCCCCAGACTACGATTTTATTGATCAAATACAAGTTGAAACCACAAGCCATCTGCCGGGACGTTTGAGCCCTCTTTGCTAAACACTAATATTTAATCATAATTTTATGGCAACATGTTCAAAAAGCTTAGCTGGGATGAAACCAGAGTGAAAATAATGGATGAGTGGGCAGAGGGCAATTCTTACAATCATTTGAGCATTGCTCCTTTGGTGTTTAAGCATCTTAAAAGCAACAGAGAGCAGAAAACAGCTCTCCTGGCACAAGTGTTATGTGTCCCTATAGATCAGCAGTTCTCAACCTGTGGGTCACAACCCCTTTGGGGGTCGAATGACCTTTTCACATGGGTTATCTAAGACCATTGGAAAAAATGAATAATTTACTTTACAACTCATAACAGTAGCAAAATTACAGTTATGAAGTAGCAATGAAAATAATTTTAGCATTGGGGATCACCATACATGAGGGACTGTGTTAAAGGGTCACAGCGTTAGGAAGTTGAGGACCACTGCTGTAGATCAAGGCCTTGTACAATCAAGTATTTGAAAGTGTCTTTTACAGAACAGCTTTTGCAGAACCTATTTAGAAGATGAAGAAATCCATCTATCTTTGCTCTCAGCAAATTGCTTTATTAAACTGACTAGCTGTTTGGGAGTTGACTATAATGGCAGGACTGCAGCTTGCAGCCATGTCGAAAGATATTCACGTTAAAAAGAAATCAATCATATGCTAGCCAAACCCCATGTTAGTATCCTGCATGATTGTATTCATCTTTCTGAGACCACCAACCTGCCACTTCTTCATTGTAATGAATTCAACCATCCTCCTCCTCAACACGGCGAACCTGAAATCTTTTGTAGCTTCCATATCTCATCCTCACAAGCAGAAAGAATTTTGAAGTGTAAGGCTTATGAAATTCTCCCTATTATCTGTCTGTGCATCTCATGCTTATGTTTCATTGCAAGCTTGAGCCTCTGCAGAGATTCATTAACGCCATCCGGGCACCCTCCTCAATGCCAGTTGGCAAGGTAGCACTCCAGTAACAAGTTCTGGAAGATGGCCAGTCCCCAGTCTCTGAGCTCTGTTAGCAGCATCCCTGTTCCAAAGGACATCAGGAAGATGAATGTATCAGGATATCTGAATACTCTGAAGTATGAACTGAGAGGAGGTGACCACAGGCTAAGAAACTCCATAACATCAGTCGAAATAGGATGTCAGGCCAAGACTGTTACATGTTACCACCTCTGGAATACAACAGCAATAGACGTGCTCTGCTTTATGCAACATGACAAAAGGCAACACCTCTGCTACCAAAGGGTTCACAGCCTAGAAGGATGGATAAGAACCTATGCTCATTGTCACTTCTCAGTTGTCATGCTAGTGAGCCCAAAAGTCTTATAGATCACCAAGGTTTGCTTCTATCCAGCTCATAATTTTATCCTGCAAAAAGAAGGTCTCCCTCTACTCCTTTTGAATAGCAAAGGGATAAGTTAATTGGACGTAAGGACTCTAATCATACAACCTAAATCAGATAGCTTATACATAGCCCTGGAACACAGGAACGTTTGCTTAGAACCCATGAAGTGAACCAGAGAATTCCAACCACCCCTTCTACATGGCCTTCCTTTATGTGCACCTCTAGCAAACTAGTAATTTGCAAGTGTGTGGCTGAAATGTTTAATACATGCATATGCAAGGCTGGAATTCACACAAACATCTCATTTTGCTTCAGCAAATTAAATTCTTTCTAATTATCTAAGACTTTTAAAGTGCATGATGGTATTAAAGTCACTGAAATGAAAGGTTTAGTACAGGGCTGGATGACCATCTGCCTGGTGGCGATCCCTGCACCTGATGAAGACAAACACCAGAGGAGGAACCAATGGCCTTTCCAAGTTCTCTCAATAATTACTGAAGGATACCACATAGCCACTGACTCTTTGTCCACAGTCACAGAGCTTTCAAGAAACAAAATATGTACCTATTCACCATGACATTAAGTCTAAATGAATTAGTACATTTAATTTTTCATGCATCTCAAAGTATTAACTAGTTTTTCATACCTCAGAGTGTTTTAAGATTGTGCCATATTGTCTTAGTCAGGGTTTCTATTCCTGTATAAACATCATGATCAAGAAGCAAGTTGGGGAGGAAAGGGTTTATTCAGCTTACACTTCCACATTGCTGTTCATCACCCAAGGAAGTCAGGACTGGAGCTAAGCAGATGAGGATGCAGGAGCTAATGCAGAGGCCATGGAGGGATGTTACTTACTGACTTGATTCCCTTGGCTTGCTCAGCCTGCTTTCTCATAGAACCCAAGACTACCAGCCCAGGGATGGCACCACCCACAAGGGGCACTCCCCCCTGGATCACTAATTGAGAAAATGCCTTACAGCTGGATCTCATGGAGGCATTTTCTCAACTGAAGCTCCATTCTCTGTGATAACTCCAGCTTGTGTCACATTGACACAAAACCAGCCAGTACACCTATATAACTTGCAACATGAAAAAAAATGGAATTTTATAACATGGGAGCGTGCAGTTATTCATATAGGGATTATCAGTACTACTGTCGGGGTATATTGTAGTAGATTTTAATTTTGTCTTTATGTATGATTGCTGAATCATTACAGGGCAAAAGTACAATGTCATATATACCACAAAAAATGGAATTTTAAGATAAGGGAACAAAAGTGATATTATACTAATTACACAATAAATTTACATGTGAGAATGATGGCCAGGAAGCTGCAGCTTGTCCAGTAATGAGTGGTACCCTAAATGCTTATTGTTTGTTATCTGTTTCAATCCTCACTGCAACTCTGTTTGTGAAGCTCGAAGGTCCAGTCAACTTGTTCACACTCACTCAGCAAAGGAACAAATACATGAGTCTGTCTTGGGGGCATTCTGACTCCATCCAGAACCTTGGACCAGTACTCACAGGCCTTTCTTTTGTTCCCTTGTTTCCTTACCTGTAGGCAACACAGAAATTACAGGTGCATCTGGACTTTAAAGGGTGTTTGTTTGATTGATTGCTTTTTTAAGGTTTTTAAACATGTATGTCTGTATGTGGGTTTCTGCCCACCAGTGCAGTACCCATGGAGGCCAGAAGAGGGCACCAGATCTGTTAGAGCTGGAGTCACAGGTTGTTTTGAGCCACTATGTGGATGCTAGGAACTGAACTCAGATCCTCTGCAAGAACAATACTCATTCCTTAACACCCAGAGTCATCTCTCCAGCTGCTGTTGGATCTTATGCTACCTCTGAATGTGAAAGGAGGTTGTCTGAAGGCTGCCTGGAAGAGCAATGGAAACTAACTTTGGGTTTTAAATGTGAATTGAGTAAAGTCAGCAGGACACTGAGAATGCTCTTGTCCAGCACTCACATCATTCTAAACGAGTTCAGAGATTTTTCAAAGCTTCTGACAACACAGACTTGGCTTCCTTTAGACTCAATAGATTTCAGTCTGTGGATTACACCCCAAGGAAATAGTAAGTACACACACACACACACACACACACACACACACACACTCACTCATAACCTGCAGTCTTCAAAAGCCAGAACTTGATACCAAGAAACACAAATCATATTATGCAATATGATATACATATGCAGTGAGTGTGCCATGACCCAGACTGAATTAGTTAATAGCTGGAAACAGTCCAAACTAAAGACAGAGAAATGACATTATATAGAAAAAAGAAAAGAAAATTTTATAATCACCCCAAATGGAAAATATAAAATACTTTCACATGTGGACAAATATACATATACACATACACCCACCCACCCACATATATACATATATATATATCAAGGCTGTGGTGGCACACCTGTAAGCTTAGTATTCAGGAGGCAGATGCAGGAGGCTCGCCACAAGTTCAAGACCAATTGGTCAATACAGAAAGCTAAGACTACATAGTGAGACCTATCTCAAGACAAAATAAGAAGTAGAGTAAAAACTAGCATAAGGAATTAAATTAAAAACCAGTATATTCATTAATAGAGATACAAGAAAATCATGCACTCATAATAAAACCCCAGTGCCAGAAGAGTGCCTGGCATATAAGCATGCATTAATAAAAACTTTTGTTTTAATGAAAGCAAACAGGAAATCTACTGAGATCATGCTACAAAGAGGTCAGCCACCACCACTTGCACTTGGCAGGCTCAAAGGGCAGAATCAGCACATTCTATGATGAAAACTGGATTTTGGTTTGATGCTTTGGCGTGAGGAATCATATGAAGAATAGATAACACAAAACACCTTGGCCTTCGGTAATAGCTCAGGGAGCCTTTTATTATTGGCTCTGAATTGACAAAAACCTGGAGGAGAATGATGTGCTAGTCATTGAGCAGAGCTCGTCTGCTCTAAGCTCTTTGCTGTTGAGATTACGGTAAAGGTCTTTTTGATCCTCCACCACCAGGCTAGCTACTGATGAGGGTGAGTCCAACTTATGTCGTCATGAATGGTCTGGTCTTTTCCTATTTGTATATAGAATCTGTCATTGTGTCTTACAGGCTCATTACAAAAAAATGCAGATAAAGAGCGGCCAGCTTAGAGAGGAGGTGGCTTGAGGAAGGGCTGGGCTTCTGCTCTCTCCGTTTGCCTTGTCCTCCTGTCATGTCTACAGATTCAGCAACTGAGGAGTTTCAATGTTTCAATGAATAGAAACTTAGAAACAAGCCACACCATGGTTCTCAGTCTTCCCAACAGTGCAGCCCTCTAGTATAATTCATGTTGTGGTGACTTCTAACCACAAAAGTATTTCTTTGCCACTTTATAACTGCATTTTTGTTATTGTTATAAATCTTAATGTAAACATCTGATATACCAGACATCTGATATGTGACCCTGACAGGAGTCACAGCCCACAAGTTAAGAACCACTGAGTTACACACAGGTAGTTTTTCACAGAGACCTGCTCGAACCTCACATACTGTCCATTTGCCAGAGAATCTTCCATGAGGAGCCCTATGAGTTAATCGCCCTTCCAGCTAGTTTCCCTGTGTCCTTTCATGGACTCTCCTTTTTGCCCTGAGACATTAGTGTTGCCCAAGACACAGATGAAATAATTTCAATGTAAATATCACTATAAATAACACTTGGGCAGCTGTGAAGCCACATTGTCCTTCCTCATTTGGTAGAGGCAGCTAGATAGTATCCCTTTCCATTAAACATTTCTAGAATTTATTTTTATTTATTAGTTTCCTAACTATGACTATTGGATGCAATAAATTTGCAAGGAAAAACAACATAGGCTAGAAATTGTGAACACAAAATATTTTATAACTGCGTCACCTGGATGAACATAATCCATCTGCCCTGTCTGGTAAACCCTCATGCAGTGAGAATGTGATAGGGATTTTTAAAAATATCCTGGAAGATAAAATGATGCTGTAGACACATGAAACATTTGCAGAAGAGAAGAAATATAATTTGGGGAGCAAGAAAATAGGGTTGACGCAAATAGATAATCTGTCTGAGAATAAGTGAAGAATACAAAAGAAAAAATTTAAACTGTTAGGGAAAATGTTAAATGTACAAGTGTGGTGATTTGAATACACTTGGCCCAGGAGTGAATGGCACCATTAGGAGGTGTGGCCTAGTTGAAGTAGGCGTGGCTTAGTTGGAGTGGGTGTGGCCTTGTTGGAGGAAGCATATCACTGTGGAGGTAGGACCCTCCTCCTAGCTGCCTGGAAGCCAGTCTTTTCCTGACTACCTTCAGATCAAGATGTAGAACTCTCAGCTCCTTCTCCAGTACCATGTCTGCCTGGATGCTCCCATGCTTCCTGCTATGATGATAATGGATTGAACTTTGGTTCTTGATCTGAAGGCAGTCAGGAGAAGACTGTTTTCCAGGCAGCTAGGAGGAGGATTTCAAAGTCCACCCCCACAGTGACACAGGCTTATAGGTTTTGTTATTAATTGTTTTGCAATTTCATGAGGCTTATAATGCACACAGATTTTTCTCATCCCTTGCTCTCTTTTATGTACACCACACTCCCTCATTTTCCCTTCAAATCACATTCTCATATTTATATCTATTTGTTTTGTTTTCCAACTCACTGAGCTTAACCAGGGCTACTTGTGTCACCATGGATTTAGAGTTTATGTCACTGTGGATTTAGACCTGTCTATTGGAGCCTGTTGGGCTTAGTGGTGGATAATACAACTGAAAACAATGACTTTTCCTCTCTAAGATTATATCTAGCCTATAGCACAGCAGTAAAGGGTAGGCTTCATGAGCCCTTCTATCCACATTTACAAGGTCAGTCTTACACAGGCCAAGTGTAAGTGATTGTGAGTGCTGTGTTATGAATTAATCATTGGTGGTTGTGTCCTGCCTGAGGCATCTTATAACTCTTCTCTCTATCTTCTAGCTCCTATCTCCTGCCCCTCCTCCATAAGGTTCCCTGAGTCTTAGTGGAGGTGGGGTGGTGTATGTCTTGTTTAGGGGTGAACCCTCAACATCACATTTTTTTGGCATTGGATGCCCATGAGTGTCAGAATTCACAGCCATGTACTGAAAAGCAGTTTCCTAATGCTTTTTCTGTCTCTCTTGGTTCTGTCCATGGAAACCTTGATTCAGAGATCAGATTTTATCTCTTCCAAGAAGACCTCTTGGAGCTCCTCGGACCTATACAGTCAGATTAGAACATCGTGTGCCTCTCACCTCAGGTAGCTCCTGGATGTCACAAAATATGTGGGAGTTACCCACCCACCTGCTGTGATCCAAACTCATGTGTTTCATACACAGGACCAGGAAGAAGTTATCCAAGGTCCTGTGATGCTCTGTGAGTTTATAAACTTTTACAAGGATTTGAGTTCTTTCTGTTCCACTTTAGAAATGACCCCAGTGAAGGACTCTCTTCATTTAAAAGTCTTCCCATTTTTACTATGACCCTAGTTCATGTTCACCTTCTGGACTACAACATTTGCATTCATGTGCTATTGATAATCAGCACTGGTAAACAGCAGAGCCTCATCAGAGGTTACTATAAAGTTTTCAATCAAACAGTAATATAGCAGCCATCAAACCTAAACAAACTGGTATGAGATTTGCTTTTACTTCAACCAAATTCTATTCAATGTGAAGGTAAAAGCCTTGGAAGCAGTGCTTGTTTCCTGGGGATCCTGTCTTGCAGTAAACTGCTAGTAGAAACCTTAAAAGTTCCAGAGCAAAGAGTATGTCACTTCTTTTAATGTCACCTGCTCTACAGAAATAAAAATAATGCACGCTTTACTGGGGATTTACAAAATACAATTAAAACACTCATTTCATGGAGGTTTTATAATAAGAATTAAGAAAACAACTTTCTGTGATAGCTTAAAATGATGAGCGAAAGTATTGAGTTTTTGAAACCCAGTAATATTCCTATAGTATCTGACCTCCCTTGGACTGCATATGGCCAAGGCACAGTTCTCAACTAAAAGGCTTACTTACAAGGAAAATAAAGACCAAACAATAGCAAAAATGTACTGGGATTTGTAATGAAAAGCAGGTTTTTAAAAAAGTAGAGCGATTATCTCCAATTATACCCCATTCTATAAAATGCTTAAAAAAAGAAGGCCTCCCATTACATCTAGTACAGCACAGGGAAAGCTCTTTGATCTGTGAATAGGCTAATCGAAGAACTGTTCACATAATTCCCATCTTTTCAGTGAGAGCAGCAATCAGCGATCAGAGTGGAATGTACAAGTCGTGCAAGGCGTGAAATCTTACTTTTTCGTCATCTTCTGTAAATGGAGCACCCTCAGGAACCTTATTTATCGCCTGGGCCACACCGATGATCTCACCGTCACTGTTCCGGATAGGCATGCACAGTAGTGATTTTGTCTTGTATCCAGTCAGCTTGTCAATTTCATCATTGAATCTCCGGTCCTAAAAATAAGGTGGAAAGCATTCACTGCAAGGGCAAGGAGGTGAGAGGAGAGGGGGAAGCAAGTCACTGGGAAAGCTCCCCTCTACCCTGGCTTTTATTCTCAGGAATGGATTTGATGCTGTTTTGAAATGACCAAAATAAACAATAAATTATCACGGTAATTGTGAATCAGGCTAACAAAAGGGAAAGAGCCAGTGTCCTAAGGAAACCTACTGTGTTCTTCTTAATAAAATACACTATTTCACAATGATAACTGGATATGAAATACTACATGAGAAAGGGATGCACCACATATTTAACAAACTACTAAAACATTCAGGAAAGAGGTAGTTTATTTGGATTAAAGTTATTCTGGAAAAAAAAATCTACGCATCCATTCTGATATTTCAAAAATAGTTCCAAAAAGAGAGAGCGGTAAATAAAAAGTACTAGCTAAACTATGTAGGATAAGTAGCTCAATTATGTAATACTTGTCGTTAAGTATCAATGTCGTTAACAATGATCATAAGCAAGGATCACCAATGACAACTAAGACCATTAGTTGAAGGATATTAAGCAGGATATTTACATGACCTTCAAAGGCCACCCTAAAATATTTATTAATGATAATACATGTTCTATAATGAGGAGATCTGGCAGGTTCTATCTTAGACAAGTATTAAATTTAGCATAAATGCACCAAAATAACATCTTCATCTCCCGAGATGATGCCTTGGGAAGGATACATGACCATAAGAACATGGGGGTGTTCATATCAAATGGATAGCAAAAATCATCATCTAGGTAAAGAGAACTAAGAAACCGGATCTGGGCAGATGGCTTACTTGGGAATCACCTGCTACACAGCCATGAAGACATGTGTTCAATCCCTGGCATGCCATAAAAAGCCAGGCACAGTTGTGTGTGTCTGTGACCCCAGGTCCTGGGAAGAAAGAAACACATGGATCCATGGAGTGACATCTAATGTTGAGGGTGACCTTTAGCCTCTACACACACATGCGCACAGAAACAGGGACACACCCCTGCATGTACACATAAACTTGCATACACATAAACCCATAGAAAGGAGAGAGAGAGCGACAGACACACAGACAGACAGACAGACAGACAGACAGAAGCCGATGAGCCATTATTCCATCAGAAACCCAGTCTGGATTCTTCACATTGCGTCAACAGTAAATTCAAAGCCATGGGCACTGCAAAGACGCAGGAAATCCTAAGGAAATGTGCAGCTCTTCACTGGATGTGAAGGGACAAAGCTGAACAAGGTTAGACCACAGCCTCAATAGACACTTTGCTACTGGGATGCTGCCATTGCTATTGGGGTAATTTAGGAGAGTATCTTTAATTTCAAGTTATACACACTAGGAGATCTGGGAAGGTGGATGTAATACTTTCAAGCTATAAAGAAGGAGAGAGAAGAAATGAAGGACAGAAGAGAGGGAGGGAGAGAAGGAGAGAAGAGCTGACTGCTCAAGGGGCAGCAGGAACTGAATTGCTTCAGGGAAGTTGACAGACAGGGCACACTTGGTTTGCTGTTTCAAGTCCAGGGCTAGAGTGAGATTTGTCTAACCATTCACAACTGAGTGTTAAATTCCCTTAAAACACATAACCACATTAGACTCCCCGACCATCTAGAGTGATTGACCTGCACAAGGGCTTGAGGCAACTGGTGTTGACAGGCGAGCCCCTCAAGACATGTGTCTAATTCGTCGTTTTCCTGGTGTGATAAAACACCATGACCAAAGACAGTTGGGGAGAAAAGAGTACTCTCAGGTCCCACTCCACCACCGAGGCAAGTCAGGGTAGGAACTCCAGCCAGGAACCCGGGGGCAAGAACTGAAGCAAAGGCCAAGAAGGCATGCTGCTTTTCTGGTTTGCTTCTGGTTGCCTTCTTTACACCCCAGAGTCACCTGCACAGGGATGAGACTGGTGATCAACTGGAAAATGAACAAGAAAAGTAAGACCTCATGACATGATACCCTCTGTGTCAACACTGTGCAGTGCTTGATTAAACGACCGCTGTTTGCCTCACTGTGAGCAAAATCAGAACCACGGTAGTGGTGGCTGGCTGAGATGTCAAAAGAACTCGTTTCTCTGACAGAAGACCTGGGTTTGATTCTCAGCACCCACATACTGGCTTACAACTGTCTGTAACTCCAGATCTAGGGGATCCTATGACCTCCACAGGCACCAGGCACAAAAGTGGTGCCCATACATACAGGCAAAAAACCCTCTAACATAAAATCAAAAGAATAAATCTAATTTGAAGAAACTTGTAAAAACATATTAGTAATGGAAACAAGCAAGCTGCAATCTAACGACATATCTATAACATAACAAATGTTTAATGACCGCATGAGTATCATTTACAGATTCAAATATGGAGCAAAAATATAAGTACTCATGAGAATAACAAACATCTAATTGTGCTGTGGTTAGCTACAGAAAAGAGAAGAAATAGCAACAGAGAGGTATAGAGAGGCTTTGTAAAGAGAGTTTTACTTCTTTATAAAAACAGCTGGAAAGTGAAATGATGATTCTCTGGAGAGGACCTGGACTTTGGGTGCATAAGGAGGCTGAACTTTGTTGGTGTGGGCATCCTCTGGGAGTCCTGACCTTGTCTCAACATTTCTGGAGAACCAGCTACCCCAGGATGCTGTGGACACGCATTCACCTGTCACACAGTCTCCAGGCTGGTTCCCAGGCTGTTTCCCTCTGTCACATTGGTGAGAAAGTTGTCAAGGGTTTTGTTCATGAGCCTGAATCATGACCTGGTGGTGGTTTTCTTTTTCTTTTTTACTTTTACTAATGTTTTATTTTACATTGTATAATATCATACATAATATTTATGTAATATACATTTTATATAATGTATAAATCACATGTTATGTATTATGTGGTGTATTTCATAATTACATAATTATATTTAATATTATTTATTATTTTAATGCTGTTTCTATTATCAGATTGTTATTTTGTCTTTCTATGTTTTATTTTATTTTTAATTTCATTATTTTATTTTTAATTAGCGTGCAACTTAAGAGGGTTTTTGTGGCCTTTTCATACACTGAGTGTGGGCCGATCACACACAAACACTTGCTCTGCAGTGGAGCCCTCCTAGGTCTTCCTCACAGTCTCACTCTCCACTCTCACTAGATCTTGCACAAACCATCGCCCCTTCCAAAGAGCCCAGTAGGAAGCTGCACGGGCTGGTGAGCCTCTGATACTCCCGCAGCTGACCTTTGCTGGGCTTTGTTAATTCAACCACTAGGACATTATGCTGCCCTGCAGAGCTGTTGGCCTTCAGTGGAAGCTCTGACTGTGCCCCTCTTTGCCCGTCTTGTCCTGCGATTCATCTGAGAGTAGGAGAAAAGACCAGGTCAGTTCCATGGCTCAGACAGACCTTTCCTCCTAATACAAAATATTCAACCTCTGAGGCAAAATTCTACAGCAGCTGTATTCGGGAGTTTTTGAGGCGGAATTCCATATTGTGTTGAATTGAGCTGGGCTGTCTCCTAGCCTCTCTTAAGAGTCTCCGAGGTGCAGCTAGACACAATGAGAGAGCATTTCCCTTTTGTTTACCTTTCCCTTAAGGGGATTTAATTTCATTACTACAATGTATGACCAAATAGCTCCTCTATTTGTCCTCGTAATGAAGGTTAAAGGGAAAGATTGTTAATTCGTAAGTAGAAATTTGCAGAAGCTTAGGTAGGGTTTAACTTTTAGAAGGCGCTCCCCTATGTCCAGATCTATCGACGACTGCTCACCACATACCCAGGAGAAATGGTGAGCCAGAGAGATACTACTAGCCACAGCACTGACTTCCAGATCCCAGGAGGAAGAGCCTGTGCTTAGGGGGAAAGTTCTCCTTGAGGGGCTATCACAGTATTACAAATTCTGGAGAGAGGGCTCAGTCATTAAGATTATTTGTGGCTCAGTTCCCGGCACCCACATGGTGGCTCACACTATCTGTAACTCCAGTTCCAGGGATCCAGCATCTGCTGCACATGCCCAGAAGGCACATATAGGGTACGTAAGTGCAAGTAAAACATGAATACACCTAAAATAAAATAATAAATTTAATTTTTAAGTATTATAAATTCTAAGCTGAGGTTTAATCTTCAAATTTGTTTTTTACCTCCTTAAATTGCAGACATGATAACATTACACATTGTTATGTTTCTACTACGAGAACCATCTAAAATAAAATTGTATTTTATGAAAATATACTTAACTGTTATGTAATAAAAGTGTATCCAACTCACTTGTGTAAAAAATCTATAAAACAAATGTAGTACAATGTTAAGATCATAGAAGTGAATTATCTCTTCTTCTTTAAATATTCACATTTATTTTTAAAAATTAAAAACTTTTTGTATCTGACACAGGACTGGACTAGTAGCTAGGAGGAAGTTTTGAGATAAAGCTTGCAGGTGCTCTAGGCTAGGGAAAGAGCAGGGGAGTTGGAGACATAAACAGCAGATTAGAAGGTAAGGCAACAATGCTTCTTGGGGGGCGGAGGTTAGTGAATAGGAGAAAATAGTTTAAAAATTGAGCCTTGAGTTTTAATCTGAGAAAAGTGTAGGTGGAAGTGCCACTTCCTGGGATGGGGGAGTCTGAGACAAAAGTGAAGTCTACGGATAAAGAGAACAAAGAAAGCAGTAAATCAATTTACTAAGCAAGGTGTGGAGCATCTTCGGGCTGCTGGATCAGATGTTCTCTTCTCTGATGACGCGTGAGAAAGTTTTCAAAGTGACCAATGCCCGCCTTCCAACCCATCCCAACTGGAATCAGTCAATACTAAACATTTCCATTTTTAAATCTCCTATTCCAATGAATATGAGAATTGTTAAATAATAGATTGAAACCAGAGAACGCATTGATGGGGAAATCCTGAAGAATGGCGGGAAAGGAGAAGGGCGCGCACCCTGACGCTGCTAGACCGGGCAGCGGACTGTGAGAGATTGTACTCAGAAGTCTCCCTGTAGCAGGTCTGGCTTGTTTGCGCTGACCTTTGGATCTTTAACCTTTGTGATGGCCTGCATCTCTGCGAAAAGTTTCTTTTCACCCTAAGTCCAACCACCAGGCCCGGGCCAAACCCATCTCCAAAGTATTCAAGGCCACATGAGAATAGTAGACATGGGCATTGGTGGGTTTTTTGTCTTTGCTTTCTTTTGAGGGAGAAAGAACATAAAGTCGTTTGGAAAGGATCTGGGAGGAGTTTGGGGAGAGGAGAGAGTATGATGAATATATCGTGTGAGGAATATTTTAATAAAAAAATTAAAAACCAAGGTGGATGCCTCCTAAAGAGTAACAACTGAGGTTGACTCTGCCCTTTGCACCCATGTACACACACAAACACACACACAAACACACACATACACACACACACCCTGCACAGAATATTTATCCTAAAAACATGGATAGTACATATACACACATGCATCCAGGGGGTATGGAGAATATTCTAGAGGGTTTTAAGAAGGTGGGTGGTGCTGTGACTAACTCTTCACTTTCGAAAGAGTGCTTTGGCTGCATTTAAAGAGTGATTGGAAGGAAGAGACTCAGTAGCAGATGGTGGTAGAAAATGGACAGAGTTAAAATGCACTTAGAACACAGAATCACTAGGATTTGAGTGAGTTGATGAAACTGAACAAGATAAAGAACTCGAAATCTCCCCCATGTTTCCTGGTTTCTTGTTCAGGAATGTAGGTTGGTAATGGGAATATTCATCAAATGAGAACAGATTCCAAGGTCGGGAATGTGGATTTCATTGTGGGCATCTTGAAAGTTTGGCTGAGTGTGGGTTATCTACATGATGGGGATGTCCTTAAAGTGTGTGTGTGAGTGTGTGTGTGTGTGTGTGTGTGTGTGTGGTGTGTGTGTGTGAGTGTGTGTGTGTGTGTGTGAGTGTGTGTGGGGTGTGTGTGTGTGAGTGTGTGTGGGGTGTGTGTGTGTGTGAGTGTGTGTGTGAGTGTGTGTGTGAGTGTGTGTGTGTGAGTGTTTCTATCTGTCTGTGTGTGGCTGTGTGTGTGTGTCTGTATCTGTCTGTCTGTAAGTGTGTGTCTGTGTGTGTGTGTCTGTGTCTGTGTGTCTATGTGTGTCTGCCTGTGTCTTTGTGTTTCTGTCTGTCTGTCTATCTGTGTCTGTGTGTGTGTGTCTGCCTGTAAGTGTCTGTGTGTATCTGTGTGTGAGTGTGTGTGTGTGTGTGTGTGTGTGTGTTATTTTACTCAAAGAAAACTGAAAGAAAGTAAAGGCTACTTCAGTAAGAATGAAAATGTTGCCTAATAACTTTTCACCTGAAGCTCCCCAGATCAGCAGAGTTTCACAAACAGCCAGATTTGGAGGAAGCAGGATGAGCACCAAGATGGTCCAAGCACATGACCTTGAGCTTATTTGCTTCTAAAAATACAAACCTGAAGAGGAACCTAGCAAACGCCTCTAGGTCTCTGGTGCTATATCACAAGGGGAATGGTACTCAATTTATGTTCCTCTCCCTAAGGACAGAGGAACAAGAACTGATCTATCACAGGGGCATCTAATAGCTTCAGGCAAAGGCACCTTAATAAGGTTGTTAAAATCTGGAATGAGTTTCATAGGATCGTGATAGACTCTTCTTTCTTCAAGAATTTTCATGTCATAATATTTTTCCTATCAAGTATTTTAAGTATAACTATTCTTCATAAGCAGAAGGTTCTAGGTGCCTTTTTGGGCAAATTTCTTTTTTTAAATGTGATACTCAGCTAGGATTTCCACCATTTAAAAAAGACAAAGTCAAAAGGCCAAAACCATTTTTTTTTCTTTTCAGCAAAATAACTGAACTGCATCCCCTGCCTAAAAAGCATAATTTCGTAGATTTGTGACTTAAGGTCTTCTATAAGATCTTTGCTTCAGCCTGCCGCCACAGCACACCCGCAAAATAGGCTCCTACCCTCAAGGTTCACTGGGGTTGTGGAAAAGCAACCTCTGAAATCTAAGCCTTCACATCCTTGAAAAGGAACTATACTCATCACATTCGTGCACCCCCATCCACGCCGAGAACATGGTCTTAAGAGCATATAAAAAGGCTGTTACAGGTTGAAGAGGAAGTGTTGCCCCTCCCCCCACAGACTCATGGCTGAGACCTTGGTCTCCAGCTGGCCATGCCTTCTGTAGAAATTTTAGAACAGTGGTTCTCAACCTTATTAATGTTGTGACCCTTTGATATAGTTCCTCATGTTATGGTAGCTTCCAACCAAAAATTATTTTCATTACTACTGCATAAGTGTAATTTTGCTACTGTTATGAATCATAATGTAAATATCTGTGTTTTCCAATGGTCTCAGGATATAGCCAAACAGTGCTGGGAGAAAGCGAGTCACCCACGTGTGTGGAAAAGCCAGCTGAAGGAGGACTCCAGACACAGGGACTGAGGAACAGCCAGGAGGTAAGAGCCTGCAGGTTTCCACCTGCGGCAGGAGACCTCTGCCTGAGCCAGCAGGGCTCCATAACCAAACAGCGCCAGGAGAAAGAGAGCTGCCCATGTGTGGGGAAAAGCCAGCAAGAGGAGGGCTCCAGACACAGGGACTGAGGAACAGCTGGGAAAGAGAACTGGTCTCCAAGGAATATTGACACCTGGGAGTGAAGGAAAGAGAAGTCACAGTCAGAGAGAGAAAGACCAGATAACACCAGAGATAACCAGACAGCAAAAGGCAAGGGCAAGAACACAAGGAACAGAAACCAAGACTACTTGGCTTCATCAGAACCCAGCTCTCCCATCACAGCCAGCCCTGGATACCCCAACACACCAGAAAAAGAAAACTCAGACTTAAAATTGCATATCAAGAGGATGATAAAAGATTTTAAGAAGGAAATAAATAACTCCCTTAAAGAAATATAAGAGAACACAGGTAAACAACTGGAAACCCTTAAAGAGGACACACAAAAATCCCTTAAAGAATTATAGGAAAACACAATCAAATGGGCAGAATTACAGGAAAACACAATCAAACAAATGAACAAAACCATTCAGGAATTAAAAACAGAAATAGAAACAATAAAGAAATCACAAAGGGAGACAACCCTGGAGTTAGAGAACATAGGAAAGAAATCAGGAGTCATAGATGCAAGCATCAGCAACAGAATACAAGAGATGGAAGAGAGAATCTCAGGTGCGGAAGATACCATAGAAAACATTGACACAACAGTCAAAGAAAATGCAAAATCCGAAAAGCTCCTAACCCAAAACATCCAAGATATCCACGATGCAATGAGAAGACAGAACCTGAGGATAATAGGTATAGAAGAGAGTGAAGATTCCCAACTTAAAAGACCAGTAAATATCTTCAACAAAATTATAGAAGAAAACTTCCCTAACCTAAAGACAGAGATGAACATAAATATACAAGAAGCCTACAGAATGCCAAATAGACTGGACCAGAAAAGAAATTCCTCCCAAAACACCAAATACACAAAATAAGGAAAGAATATTAAAAGAAGTAAGGGAAAAAGGGCAAGTAACATATAAAGGCAGACCTATTAGAATTACACCAGACTTCCCACCAGAGACTATGAAAGCTAGAAGATCCTGGGCAGATCTCATACAGACTCTAAGAGAACACAAATGCCAGCCCAGGCTGCTATACCCAGCAAAACTCTCAATAATCATAGATGGGGAAACCAAAATATTCTATGACAAATCCAAATTTGCACGGTATGTTTCCACAAACCCAGCCCTACAAAGAATAATAGATGGAAAACGCCAACTCAAGGAGGGAAACTACACCCAAGAAAAAGCAAGAAAGTAATTTTTCAACAAACTCAAAAGAAGATAGCCACACAAACATATAAACAACATCAAAAATAACAGGAAACAACAATCAATATTCTTTAATATCTCTTAACATCAATAGTCTCAACTCCCTAAAAAAAAAGACATAGACTGACAGACTGGATCCATAAACAGGACCCAGCATTTTATTGCATCCAGGAAACGTACCTCCGTGTTAAAGACAAACACTACCTCAGAGTAAAGGGCTGGAAAACAATTTTCCAAGCAAATGGCCCCAAGAAACAGGCTGGAGTAGCCATTCTAGTATCAGATAAAATTGACTTTCAACCAAAAGTCATTAAAAAAGATAAGGAAGGAAACTTCATACTCATCAAATGAAAAATCTACCAAGAAGAACTCTTAATTCTGAACATCTATGCCCCGAATGCAAGAGCTCCCACATTCATAAAAGAAACTCTACTAAAGCTCAAAGCACACATTGCACCTCACACAATAATAGTGGGAGACTTCAACACCCCACTATCATCAATGGACAGATCTTGGAAACATAAACTAAACAGAGACACAGTGAAACTAACAGATGCTATGAACCAAATTCATACCATCTATAGAACATTTCATCCTACATCAAGAGTATATACCTTCTTCTCAGCACCTCATGGTACCTTCTCCAAAATTTATCATATACTTGGTCACAAAACAAACCTCAATAGATATAAGGAGATTGAGATAATCCCATGCCTCCTATCAGATCACTACGGGATAAGGCTGGTCTTCAATGGCAACAACAACACCAGAAAGCCCACATACACATGGAAGCTGAACAATGCACTGCTTAATGATAAGTTGGTCAAGGAAGAAATAAAGAAATTAAAGACTTCCTAGAATTTAATGACAATGAAAGTATAACTTACCCAAACCTATGGGACATAATGAAAACAGCGTTAAGAGGAAAACTCATAGCTCTGAATGCCTCCAAAAAGAAACTGGAGAGAGCATATACTAACAGCTTAACAGCACACCTGAAAGTTCTAGAACAAAAAGAAGCTAATACACACAAGAAGAGTAGAAGGCAGGAACTAATCAAATTAAGGGCTGAAATCAACCAAGTGGAAACTAAAAGAACTATACAAAGAATCAACAAAACCAGGAGCTGGTTCTTTGAGAAAAAAAAAAAAAAACAAGATAGATAAACCCTTAGCCAGACTAACTAGAGGGCACAGAGGCAGTATGCAAGTTAATAAAATTAGAGATGAAAAGGGAGATATAACAACAGACTCTGAGGAAATTAAAAATATCATCAAATCCTACTACAAAAGCCTATAGGCAACAAATTTGGAAAATCTGGAGGAAATGGACAAGTTTCTAGACAGATACCAATTACCGAAGTTAAATCAGGATCAGATAAACCATCTAAACAGTCCCATAACCCCTAAAGAAATAGAAGCAGTCATTAAAAGTCTCCCAACCAAAAAAACCCCAGGACCAGATGGGTTCAGTGCAGAATCCAATGGTCTCAGGTCACCCCTGTGAAAGGGTCGTTCAACTCTAAAGGGGTCGTGACCCACATGTTGAGAACCACTGCTTTAGAAAGTGCTGGCTATTTGGAGGAAGTAGACCCCCGGAGACATGGCTCTGAAAGTTAAATTTGATCCACTGTTTGCTCCTTGTTCTCCCTTTCATGAAACATCATGGGGAGAAAGCCACTGAGATGATCAACCACACCCCAGGACCAGAATCCACTGGGCCACAGTTGTTTGAAACTGGCCTTCTTTTTAGGGCACTTTTCCAGATATTCTGTCATTTAGGCAAGAAAAGAAACAAACACAACGTCTTAAATCCAAAGAGCTTTCATTTCTTGGTCCCATTATTTAAGAGAAAGAGCTCAAGGGCTTCCCTTAAACGGACCCGGAGCCAGGCAGGTCTCAGACTCGTGGCAAAAGTGAACGGCTTAAGATCTCTCTTTTGCATATTTGTGAGTGTTGGGTCCCCATCCTCGGCACTCTATAGGAACATTTTCTATGCTCATCATTACACCAAGAACAATTCTTATCCATCACATCATCTGTAAGGATGATTTTATAAACAACATGCTCAACTCCACATACGCCCCTTCAAATCCAGGATGCTCGACCCTGTCAAGTTTAACATCCATGTAATGGTGACTGATTTTCAGGGCCAGCAGCCGAGGAAGCATGCGATTGCAGAATATTTTATTAATCCCATGGGGTTTTCCACTGAATGTGACTCTGATTGTGGTTGTTCATTACAGCACATTCACGTGTACAAGGCATTTCTTCACTCTTTGGATACTTTCACATGTGCATAGCAAGAGAATGGCCTGGCAACTCACATGAGCACTGCAGCCACCTGCGACCATTTGTATAAATGGCCTTAGCGCCACCCAGAGCAATAAATTACTAAATGGAGGTGGTTAGGGTTACCCCCGGAACCTGACCTCTGGCTGTTAGTGTTAAAATCCATGGAATTAGAGAGTATCTGGGATCTGAAGGAGACAGACTCAATACTTCAACACTTTCAGGAAAAATTCACTAGTTGCATATATGTGGTATTTTCTTTAAAGGCTTAATGGAGTTAGTGGTCTATGTTCCTCTCATAACACCTGGGAACCTCACCAGACGTGAAACCCAAGCGTATTTCCACATTTCCACTACATTATTTTTCAAATTCTTTATGGAGTTGTGATATAGAGAATCTAACAGAGACACAAAGTTTAAAATAATTTGTTGAAACTATAGACAATAAATAGATCACTAAACTCTCTAGGAAGCAAAGGGAAATTGCTTTCACTGGTTCATCAATTAGTAAGTGGTCATTTAATTTCAGTTCACAAAAGCATCTCTGTGCTGACTAGTTTTTGTTTTGTTTTTTTGTTTGTTTGTTTGTTTTTTATGTCAAGTTGACACATGCTCTACTCATCTGAGAGACGGGAACCTCAGTTGAGAAAATGCCTCTATAAGAATGAGCTGTAGGTAAGTCTGTAGGACAGTAGTTCTCAACCGATGGGTTACAACCCCTTATGGGGTCTCAAATCAGATATCCTGCACATCAGGTATTTACATTATGATTCATAACAGTAGCAAAATTATAGTTACGAAGTAGCAACAAAATAATTTTATGGTTTAGGGGTAACCACAACATGAAGAACTGTATTAAAGGGTTGAATCATTAGGAAGGTTGAGGACCAAGGATGCAGGGCATTTTCTTAATTAGTGATTTATGGGGGAAGTGCTCAGCCTACAGTGGGTGAGGCCAACCCTGGGCTGGTGGTCCTGAGTTCTAAAAGAAAGCATGTTGAGCAAGCCATGAGGAGAAATTTAATAAGCAGCACTCCTCCCTGGCTTTTGCGTCTGCCCCTGCCTCCAGATTTCTGTCCTGACTTCCTTCAATAATAGGCAGTGATGTGGAGGCATAAGCCAAATAAACCCTTTCCTCCCCATGTTGCTTTTGGTCATGGTGTTTCATCACAGCAATAGTAACCCTAAGAATACAATCTCCTTACCATGGTAACTTATTGCTGGACATTCGTGTCCAGAAGGTGCTTGAGAGATGAAGCGCTATACATTTTTATTAGCTTTTTAATTATTTGACATGTTCTAGTCTGTCTTTCTCTATAGAAACAACTAACTGTTGTGAATTGTTGAATGGTTTGAGACTGTAGCACATAAAAACAAAGACATCACATACAGTAACTTGATACCTAATGCTTTGAGCCTCCTAATTAGATTCTTGCTGGGGACAGTACAGAATTACCACTGTTGTTCTTAGTGTGCATTTGCAGAGTGTCATCACAGTAAACAAAAGTCTTGTTGCTGAATCCTTTCGCAAATAAGATGTAACATTCTGACTAGTAAGAATATTATCAAAACCTCTCCATGATTTCGGAAGCCTCCGTCTGACTCAGGAGTACAGTTAATGTGAGGCAGTCTGTATATGTAAAGGTCAGCTCTAGCTGAAAAATACAAAATGAGCTGTCTTACACTTATGCCTTCCAAGTTGAATTAGTGGTTAGCAGACCCCATAAAAACTTTTGATATGAGTCTTTGGAGCAATCATGGCTGCCATGTGCTATTGGGTTCAGTTCCACTGAAGTCAGCTCTGTTGGCTCTGTCATTCTCTGTCCTCCTGATCTCAGCAGGCACTTCCTTTTTATCCTGTCCTGTTGTCATTTATTATTTATCTTTCTCATGATGAATACATCTCAGTGGCAGAAATCATGTAAAACTGGAAGAACCACCGCACAGATGAAAACCAAATGCAGGTGAGGTCGTAGACAGAAAAATGATAAACTTTTAAGTTGCTTTAATGGATTCCACAGTTATCTACATAAGTGTACTGTTGGTGTGCAGTTGTGTTATAGAGTTAAATGCCCCCCGCGTTCTTTAACTTTAGAGGGGAGAATTTTAATGTCTATGAGGAGACCAGTACCTCAAGGAGAACTACAGCTAGGAAGGCCAGGAAGCCTGCAGATGTAAGGAAGTGATTGTCACAAGAGCTGTGGTTTAGACGCTAGTCAGTCAGGAACCAAGAAACATGGAGGAATGCAAGACAGCAATGCACATAGCCAGGGCAGAGTCAAGAGAATCTGTATTATCTATTCATTAAAACTCCAAAAGGGGCCACTCCAGCACAGTATTTTGAAAACCCCTTTCACCATGGAAACAACCAGTAAAACAGCCCCGAATAGAATTGATTTGTAAACTACTGTGATAGTAAACTCCTGATGTTTCCCACGTTCATGCCAAATTAATATAATTCTCACCATCATGCATTTAACTATATTTCTGAGTTTTATTGTTCCTATGTAGAGGATGCTATTAATATTTAACAAAAAGTCATTTATTTAAAGTATGCATTTCAAGGCTCTGAAAGATTTTTAACTACAACCTAAAATAAAATGTATTTTTAAATGTTTTTGATCATTGTTTCTTGTTGAACATCATAGAGATCTGATATTAAAATTGATTTCAAAACAATAAAATAATAAAATAGTGTTCTAAAATGGAAAGGCACATGCATTTAGTATGTGTGTGTATGTGTGTGTGTGTGTGTGTACACATATATGCCACAGCACATTTATGGAACACAGACAACTTGCAGAAGCTCAGTCTCTCCTTCCACCACACAGGATGCAGAGATCAGTAGGTTTGCTGCTCAGTAGCAAGCACCTTTACCTATTGACTTGTCTCTCTGGCTCAGATATCATTAATTACTTTCAAATTAAATAAGCTGCCTATGTTTATACGCTGCTGATGATAATATAACATATAGAAAAGAGCTGGGTAATTAGTAATAAACACTTTTAAGTTTAATACTCTTCAATTCACTAGTTTCATTTCTAAGAATTTATAATAAGAGAAATTGAATAATTCCTGAGTGTTTAATGAGAAATTTATTATAGTATGGTGAACTCATACTACCATAGAAAGTTATATGTTGTTATTTCACATACCATTAGTGATTGCTTATTATGACATGAGAAAAGACATGTTTTTTAAAAGCAGTTTAGAAAGCAGTTAAATTAACACAGTTTCCTAGGGGTGAGAGGGTAACCATCCAGGACAGGATTATACTTTCAAACTGCCATCCAAAGAAAAAAGACATTTGTTACTGGATTGTAAAATATACCAGATGACAGTTGTCAAGGTGGAGATGCATCAGTCCTAACAAATAGCATAAACATTAAAAATATGCATCATTGCGCTCTGCAGTTTAGAAGCCTGTAAGTGGCTAGCCTAATACCAAATGGCTCTGCTAGTTCTTTAAGTTGTCATCATCCTGGAAAGAAAACTCTTTATCAAAATTAGGCCCAATTGAGATGCTGCCCAGAACACTAAAGGAACTTGATGTTATTGTCTAAAATAAACCATAGACAGATAGCCCAGTTGAGCAATGACTTATGTCAAATGGCTCTTTCAGCTCCAACTGATTCTGGCTCCAGTGTTAAGCATCACAACCTCTCAGACAACAAAGCATCCTGATTTTCCAAAAGGACCAAAGCTTGAAACTGAAAGCAGCAGTAGCTGATATTTGTTCTAAAAAGAAAGGAAGCAAACTACTATAATTAGAACTGGTTGACATGCTGGGTACAAATGGCACAAGCAAGTTCTTACAGCCTGTGTTAGAAACAACTAGGCATCAAGTAGCTTGACACCATTTCCCACCTTCTAGGTGGATCCTTGGGGGCCTGTGCACATCCCTGCATCCCTGAATCCTTTCTTTCTCAGCCTTGTGTCTCCTTGAGGAAGGTCCAGCACTCCAAGACCTCCAATATAAACAGTGAATAGCTTAGAAGTCTCTTTCTTGTGACTTATGATAACAAAATTCTTGTCATCCATTTGACAAGAAAATCTCTGCAAGAGTAGAAGAAATTGTCTGTGACCTTCTCAAAAGAGGACCCCATGTATTTCAAATAAGAGTAGATTGCTGGGACACAAAGTAGGTCCTCCTGAAAAATGAAGTTTCTCAACAAACTTCATTGACAGCTCTGAACTGGTTACAGAAAATGTTAGAGATTATTCAAATAAAGAGAAAATATTATGTTGTTCAAGATGATTCCTTTCATACCTCCCAAGGTGTATATTAATTCATGATACAGCGGTGGACTAGGTCACATAATTGAAAAGTTATGTAAAAGTTTTACCGAAAGCTAAATTTAAAATATTGTGGAAGATTCTAGTATTATATTTAAGGAAGGCATTGCATGACTTTTCCTGGGAAAATGTAAGTAAGCATCTATTGACTTTAGATGCCACATTTTCAACAAACCAAAGCGATAATTTCCCCTAAGTCTAGGTTGGTGGACCAAGGAGTTCAACTGGAGTTACTAATTGGAGCAGGGGTGTGGAGTTATCTGCAGGAATATGGACTACTTTAAAGGCATATGCTATGAAAGAAAATGTCTCCTACTAACCTATCTAACCATTAACTGATTATATATCCTTAGAGGGGATGGACTCACATACCTAATTCTGACTACCTAACATCTATGCTGATTAGTGAGCAAACCCCTCCTTAGTGGCTTACGAACTGCATGAGAAGAACGTTAATAATTATAATCTTGTGCTGTCTTGTGGAAGTGATCACAGTTGCTCTGGTCTCAAGACTGATCGCTCCTGGAGAAGAGAGTTCCACAGTGGAAGGATATGAGAGTGTGATAAACCTCATAGCACAATACCCTCATGTTTGTGCTTTCCAATCATGTAGGTGATATATGCCACACTAGTGCCATCACCCAAATATCAAAACAGTAGTCATAGATTGTTATGAAAATGGATTGATTTAATATGTTTGATAAGCAGTAGGGTATGTCAATCAATTAAAAGACAAGAGCCAGACAACTTTGCTGCAGGGATTTAAGGAGACTTTTAAAAATGCCACATAAAGCAGCATAAATGAACAAATTCTGGAACTGGATCTTTAAGTGAGAGTGATAGTGTACTCATTTTTAGTGTAATTTAGTGTCACTGGAGGTAGCCAAGGCTGTCCTACAGAGAATCCTAGGAACAAGCTGTCTTTGGGAACACTTCTTTCCCACGGGGGAAGCTTACATAAGAACCCATCTGAACAGCTTGATGAGATGCTCCCCTTTAAAATACAGTCTTGCATTTGAAGTTTTCATTTATACTACTTTTATATCTTCAAAAATACTCTGTGTGTGTGTGTGTGTGTCTGTGTGTGTGTCTGTGTGTGTGTGTGTGTGTGTCTGTGTGTGTCTGTGTGTCCAGTGTGGACATATGAAGACGCTAAAAGTTGACTTCAGGACATCTTTCCTCAATCACTTCTCTGTCTTGCAGTTTGAGACTTTGTTTCCTACTAGGTGGATTGAATAAGAATGGCCCCATAGGCTCATGTATTTGAATACTTAGTCACCACACATTGGTCCTATTTGAGATGGAGGATTAGGTGTGGTCTTATTGGAGTATGTGTGGCCTTGGTAAAGGAAGTAAATCCCTGAGGGTTTTACTAGGCACAGTCTCTCTCTTTCTCCCTCTCTCTATCTCCCTCTTCTCCCTCTACAAATAAAAAATGTAAAAGTCACAGATACTGCTTCAATGTCTGTCTCTGTGCTGCCTGCAATTCTCGCTGCTATGATGAAAAGAGACTGAACCACTGAAACCCCCTGAAGCAAATCCCCAACTAAATGCTCCATTTTATAGAGTTGCTTTAGTCATAGTGTCTCTTCACAGCGATAGAACCATAACTAAGACACTTAATGAACCAGAAGTTCACTGCTTTGGACGGACTGACCACCTTAGGATCTGTGGCCCTCCTGTGCTGCACTTACAGATGTGTGCTCCTGTGCCCAGGTTTTATGTATTGTTATGGGTATCAGAACTCAGGTCCTCAAAGTACTTTACCCATTGATCTATCTACTTATCCCCTCCACTATATTTTTAAATAGGTCAGAAAATGGAAGGAAAAAAGAAGGCTGATCATGGTAATATCTATCTTTAATTCCAGCATGCAGGAGGCAGAGGCAGGTGATCTCTAGGAGTTTGAGGCTAGCCTGGTCTACACAGCATGTCCCAGGCCACTCATAGTTGCATAGTGAGGCTCTGTCTCAAAAATTATTTTAAGGAAAAAAAATATTCAGAACGAACTCAGAAAATAAATACCCTACTTTCCCAAAGCTGGTTTAAACACTAATATCACCAAGTATTTTTGAGAAGTCTTTTTATGTTAGGAAAGTCTGTATGTTCAAAACATGTTTCATGAAATAGGCACCTAAGCCCAGGATTTTAAATGTTGCCATATTGTAAATTGGAGGTAATTTACACTCATGGTGTCAATATTGCTGAGGGAAATGGATGGTTGCCTGCTTCAATGATGAGAAAAATTCGAAACAAAACCAGAGTGGAATCTGTGGTTGATTGCTAGCCTAGCATGCACACAGCCCTGAATTCAATCCCCAGAATTACCTCAAGAAGTAAAGGCAAAAGACATAAGTCTCACACAATGAAATACCACTTTTCAAGATACCATATTAGCAAAGCCTTTAAAGTATTTCAATTCTGAGGCTTACAATAGCAATCAGCTCAGCAAGATATGCCCAATGGTGCAATAATGACACTAATATCCCAGTGGTAACCAACAGCTGAGTGGTTGGTCTTAAGGCTATTCAATAGGATCAAACACTTGCCTGGTACTATAAACCTAGCTAAAAAAACCTTGTCCTAAGAGGGCATAGAGCCTAGGGAGAACCTACTGTTACCATTCTTCTAAACTGATATAGTGCTTAACTGCCTTCTAAATAGTTATCCTCATATCCAGAGATTAGTGCAGCTCTCGCCCTACCTCAAAGACTTGTCCTTTTACAATGCACAGAAGTTAGTACAGAGTACTGGCCAACGTACAGAGAATGGAATGGAGTGTCCATCCATAACAACCCCTACACCCAAGGCTTAGAAGCATCACAGATGAGAGGCAGAAAAAGAGTCAGAAGTAGAAGTGCTAGGTCAGGACTGCAATGTCACACCCATTAACTCTCAACAGCTATGATTGCCTACATAAGACTATGCAAATCAAGATGGCTGAGGTCTTGAAATGGAGAGATTGTCCTGGGTTATTGGGGTGTGTCCAGTTCAAAGAGGGAGGTAGGAAAATCAAAATCGCACTCTGCCATTACAAGATCAGTAACTTAATCTTATCTTCAGGATTACCCTTGTAATGTTCAATAATAAATTTCCAGGCTCTGAAGACATATTTGGCTAGGCTTTATCTAGGTAAACCATAAGACATTTGCAAAATGTTGATAGCAACATTATTCAACACATCAAAACATCTAGGAATAATTTTAAAATCTCCAAAAGTAGAATGTGCGAAGTGAAATGTATAAAAACAAACATTTTTTTAGTAGTGAAAAGCATTGCTAAATATTTTAACAGGAATTCATCAGAAAAAATATGGCATTGGACAGAAAAGTAGCTGGATGTATGTGGAATGATTCCACTTAGATCAGTAGTTCTCAGCCTTCCTAATACTGCAACCCTTTAATACAGTTCTTCATGTTGTGGGGACCTCAAGAATCTTTGTTGCTACTTCGTAACTACAATTTTGCTGCTTAAAAATTGTAATGTAAATATCTGTTTTTTCCAATGGTCTTAGGTGATTCCTGTGAAAGGGTCTTTCATCCCGCAAGGGGGTTGCAACTCACAGGTTGAGAACCACTGATTTAGATGAAGCTGAAAAGTAGGCAAAGTATGATTTTATGTTAGATAGAAAAACATACACTGATAACAAAGCCACAGGGGAAAGGTAAGAAAATAGATAAGATCCAGCACAGTATTAACTAGACAAGGCTATAGGGAGAGGTGATTCTGTGTAGGTATTGCAGAAGACTTCAGAGCTGATGGTATTGCCTTGGGATTTCGTCTGACATGACTAGAATTGTATCTATTTTCTTACTCTTTGAGCTGAACATGTATATTTTATTTATTCTCTCAGCTGGTTGTATGGTGCAGCTTGCACTTTGTAAAAGGCAGTAAATAATCCAATGGAGATAATAGGAATGTCTAAAGCTCATGCTATTACTGATATGTTTGGTGCTCATTTTGCATTAGTTATACTCTGCAGGATTCTAAGAGGCGGGCTTTAGACATTCATGAACAGTAGGAATGCCATGACTAAAGCACTAAACTGTGTAAAATTAGCGGTACAAAACCTGGATGAGTTGAGATTTGCAGGCCCCAGGTTTTTGACTTGCTTACCCTTTACTCACACAGACATTACTGTTCATCACAGGATGCCTGTCATTCCTCACCGTCCTCTGCTAGCAGCTTTTATCTGAGTAATTGCTGTAACTTTGATACCGATGCCTAATATGTAATTTTAAGTTTAATTTAACCAATAAATACAGATTGACACAAAAAGTCATCAGACATTTAAAACATATTCTTCCTCTAAAGAAAGCATATACAGTACTAATCTTACCTGGATAAAACCTACTAATTATTCTCATACAATTTTTTTTCAAAGGCAATAAAAGCTAACATTTATTTTAAGTCTACATTGGGAGTTTAGTGTTTCCATACTACTTTGTATGAAAGATGTCATTGTTATTGTATCAAAGAGTTTAATTCTCCTTTTGAAGTGTTGCTTGGCTAGTCTCACCCCTACTGAAGGGGCTGAGGCAGGAGAGTCATGAAGTTGAGGCCTGGGCTGCATCATTGCTTTGTCAGTGGCTTTAGCGCACAGGTGAGGCTGGGTAAGTAGAGCCAACAGGTGGTTAGCCAGGAACTGGGCTTGTGTCAAAACCTATGTGGCCCAGAGGAGACCCTTGAGGAAACCACATTCAGATCAGGAACTGAAGCTGGTCTGTGGCTATGGGCTCCAGAACCAACATGAAATCTGGAGGGTCAAATTTACTCTGTCGAAGATCCTCAGGACTGTCAGGAAGTTACTGATACTAGATGCAAACAACCATGGGCTCTGTGACTTGGTCCTACTGAGGTACTGGGTGAGGACAAGATGAAGCCAGATTAAATTCTGGGGCTGAGAATTGAGGATTGCTTGGAGAGGCAGTTGCAGATCCAAGGCAGGTCATTCAGCTTGGTCCTACCGAGTGCATCCCCCATGCTTAAGTGTACATCCACCAGCATCGTATCAAAGTCACAAGCTGGTGGTGAATGCAGTGTCCTTCATTGCCCCTGTGGACTTTCAGAAGCACGTTGACTTCTATGTCTGTTCTTAAGGTGATGGTGGCTGCCTTCCATGTGTGAAGAGGAAGAATGTCAAGGAGAGCCAGGGTGGGGGCAGGAGCCAGTGATGAGGAGGAAGAGGATTAAACCCAAAACACCCTGGGCTGCAATTATCTAGTTTCCCAGTTGGCTAATAAAACAGGATTAAAGAAGAGACCTGCTGTTCAACTAGCTACCATGAAGGACAGACAGTGTTAACGTCTGTCTCTGTTTTAGTACATGGGGTTGGACATGGACTACTGTTTGTTACCACTCTGATTGGACTTTTTATGGCTTGGAGCTTCATTTAACAACAATCTTGGCAGAGGCCCAGAGCACACATCCCTGACTCTGCAGTAACCCCACATGGGAAGAAGCCAAACTTTAGACTCAAGTCAAGCACTTAAAGACAAGCACCTTGATCATTGGTGAGTTATTCCTCTTAGATTAGTTGCATAGCTTCTCTCAGCTCTGAGTTTTTTCATGGATGGAAAATGGAGTCAAGAATGCCCACTGCACGTGACTATTATGCATAGTGTATGGGGGATGCATAAATCACTGGCACAGATACCTGGCTATATCTAGGCTCAGGGAAATAAAAGCTGTGACCCCTATTGTCAGAAGAATCATTAAATCCCATAATTACTTTACTTCATTTGCAAGTTAAGCTCATAGCAAGCCTCATTTGGTCTCTGTTCTCAAGGTCAACTCTCTGTATGTGGTGCTGGGCAATTGGTATGATGCTTCTGTCTCCTGTTTCTCTATTGACTTTGAAGATGACAGCTGAAGACTGAAAGCCACAGGCATGAACTGTATGCTGTACAAATCCTGAAGATGTCACTTTCTCCTTAATGCACA
>JADRCH010000029.1:603527-706960 GCA_019843965.1 Rhynchomys soricoides | reverse complement strand
CATACACACCACACACAAATACATAGAACATACACATGTACACAGAACACACATACATATATACAACATACATAAATATACATACACACATACCACCCACACATACGTATACACCACACACACACATACACAGAACATACACTCATACACAGAATACAAATACATACATACAACACACATACATACACACCACACACATACACACATACATACACTACATACACACATACATATACACATACACACATATATGATAGAGAGAGAAGCATATACAGAGAGACAGAGATATACAGAAAGAGATATGTAGAAGGGAGATTGTGTATGTGTGTGTGTGTGAGTGTGAGTGTATGTGTGTGTGTGTGTGTGTGTGTGTGTGTGTATGCCCAGTTCCTGACTAACCACCTGTTGGCTCTAGTTGCCTGGCTTCACCTGTGCACCCACATCAGTGACAAAGAAATGAAGTAGTCCAAGCTGACTTCAAATTCATGATTCTCCTGCTTGAGCCCTTTCAATATGTCCCAGCTTCATCACTAACAGCAGAATGCCAGCTTGTATCCCCATCAGAGAATTGAACCCTGGTCTCTCTCCAGTGTCACAACCAGCTAACAACAAAAAGGGCCACTCCTTATATTTTTTCTAGTATGTAATTACATTTGCTATGTAATGCTGAAGGAAAACCATAATAATTGTTTTCTAATAAAAAAAGAAATAAACTACTCCCTGAAAGCTTGAAGATTAGGTACATAATGAATTGTAAATATATTTTTAACATACCTAGTTCATCTCATAGAAGTGATGACCGAAGAAAGAGAATCTGAAAGACAAATTTTACTTTATACTCTACAAAGCATAATATGTAGACATTTTTCTAATCACATAGCTATGCCCGTACAGAGTATGGTTTCCTGCTATAATCCCCTAAGTAAACGCCTCACTTCATTGTCACCTAGGAAGCTCTTGGGAATTGCAAGCATGCTTCACACGCTTGAACTCTTAAGTTCCAGGTCCCAGGTATGCTACTCTTTAGCTGTAAAATTCTGGACTATCTGTCTCCTCCAAGCCTCAGTTTCTCCACATGCTCAATGAAGGTGATAATTTCCACCTTTCATACAAGTAAGGACAGACTGAGCTGGTATATTCTTAAAAATTATGCAAATCACAAAGGGCTATTCAGATCCAAAACCACATTAAAAAAAAAAAAACAAAAAAACAGAGATCTAAGCATTGTGGCATATGTCTATATTCCCAGCACTCAGAGGCTGAGGCAGGAGGATTGCTAAATCTAAAATTACATACTTAGAATAGGGTCTCTAGAAACATCACTGATAGGTCCTTGTCAAAGTTGTCTCACAGCTTTGGTGAAGGGCATTGAGAAAAGATGTTGAATGGGCCATTGATCATTGTTCACAAACGACAACAAAGACAGAAAATCATGATGCTTAAGATCACAGATTGGGACTGAAGTTGTGTCTTGGGTGATAGAATGCTTGCCTAACAAGCACAAGGTCCTGGATTTAATCTTCAGTCTGGGTTCAAACCCTGGATCTCCAACTTCATAACTGTATAACCTTAAGAAAGTTAATGTCACTTGTTGACGTCCCAGAAGGCAAAAACAAAACAAAATGAAACAAACTATCCAATTATCAATTTTGGTAACAGAATTCTTTCATAAAGCTGTTATGAGATATGAGCTAACACAAATGCTTGAGATAGTATTCAGCATAGCTATTATTACCTTTGGTGGTGTTTAGGGGAGGGGGTTGTTTGTGGGTTTTGTTATTGTTATTTATTTTGTTTGTTTCATTTGTTGTTTTTGTCATCTGGGACATTAATGAGTAACATTGTAGAGATGTAGTCTTAAGGTCCTTTGTCCCAAACACTCCAAACAGGATATCTTTTCAGATAATTACTACCCACTCAGTGTTAATTGATGTCAATTTCGAGAACAGATTCTGGATGACGTTCCTTACAAATTTTTGAGTTTCATATTCCTGTAAAATCTTCCCAATAGAATTCTTTTCTTGTGGCTTTATAAGGTTAAATTCTATTCACTTGGGGGGTACTTGGGGGGAGTTGTCATAAACTTTACAAATTAGAGCAATACTGAAGCTTATGGTCTAGTTCACAGAAATACAATGTGGAGAAGGTGGTCAGCTCTCTGGTGTAACCATCAAGGCTTACCCTGGAGACTTACAAGTTTCCTGAGTACTGCCATAACTAAGTGGAAGGAAGACACCAGAACCTTAAAATCAAAGCGTGCAAAGGCAAGATGATATCCAGCCAAGAGACTCATGGGCTGGCTGCCTCTTTCAAATTAGGCAGATGAAGTTTAATGTGAGTTGCTTTAGGGAAAGCCTGGTAGTTGGATCCTCTTGGGTTCCCTCATGGGTTTCCAGTCTTCCTCAGTCAGTGAACTGCTTGTGGATGTCATTATTGCTCTCACCAAGTGATCAACTGAGTTCTCTTAGTGTTAATAGATAGTTAACTTGTTCATTGCTGAGGGGCTCTCGAGATGTTTGGAGATTGTTCACAGTTGGAAGAGCAGGCAGTGGGAACTAAGCTACAACAAAATGGTTGTAGATTTTGAAGGTTTTAGTTGGAAGTAGGTATTGTTTGCTCACTACTCTAATGTATAGGATCTGTCTTATTCCTGTGGGCTTGAGTTTTTCTTAATTTATTGTTTATAACTTTCATACAAGTATAGAATGTATTTCAATCAGACCCATTTCCAACTCTGTCCTTCCAACTCCCCCTAGGCTCCCACCCACCCTCTCAATGTATCTTTCTCTCAATTTCAGGTTTCACTCATTTTTTAATCTGTATTTTTTGATAGCACAATAAGTCCAGTTAGTACTTCCCACTGGGACAGCTACAACCAATAGCCACCCCTAAAAGAAAAGTGACTCTCCCCCCCCCCCAGGCAGCTATCAACTACTAGTAGCTCTGCAGTTAGGAAGGGGACTTGGGAGATTAGTATTTTTAGGTAGAAATACTTATGTAGGAAAGCTTTCTTTAATCTTTAACTTAAAGACATAAATTCAAATTCTATGACATGTTAATTGGCCATGTCCTCTGTCGAAGCTGGTGTAAAGACCCAAAACAACCCTTTTTGCTTTTCTTGTGGTTTTTGAGACAGGGTCTCCTAGTTTAGGCTGGCTCAATTTACTATGCTGAGGATGACCTTGAACTCCTGATCCTCTTGCCTTACCTCCAAGTACGAGGACTACTTATGTGTATCATTATGCCTTGTCTATGTGGTACTGAGGATTGAACCCCAGAGCTTTGCACATTCAAGGCAAACACTCCACTAACCTAGCTAGGACCTTTGCCCTGAAAGAGACTTTAACCAAAATCATTTTTTCTTATAGATGTTATGAAATGACAGTACCAAGGTATTGCCTCCCACGAGCTGTCCCAATGATAGATAAAGACATACCATTTCATTCGAAATAACTCTTCATTACTAGTGGCCTTGTCTTCACTTGTAATCCAATGACACCCCTGAGCCTCATTTGTGACCTTCTAGAGTATACACTAGTCACTCTATGAGCAGTTCAGGCACAAGGCTCACTCAGTACTAAACGTAACTTTCTACAAAGCTACTTATTCAAAACTCATGGGCAGAAACATTTTGTAGAGGCTTTTTTCTCTTAGTGGAAAAGTCCTGGATGTCATTTTCTGAGTTATCCCATGTTGCATATGAAGATCACGAGGCAAACAGAAGAAAAGCCATTTGCTGGCGTTTCTCTAATACAGAGTACAGAATAGCCCAGATGGGTGTTCTCTCTGCCAACAGCTCTACTGTCAGAATAAAAGCAACTAGATAAGCTAAGCCCTTGGAGAAGCTGGAGTGACCCTCCTTCCCATTGCTACACAGGAGGGCAGTTTAATAAAGTCCAGTTCCTCATACGCATCCTTTTGGACATGGGAAATAGTGAAATTAGACAAGCTTGTTAGCAGGCAGTTTCAATAGAAAGATGAAAGATGACAGTGGCTTGAGCATAATGTGATTCTACACAACTGTCTTATATAGAAATGGAGAAAGATGGACAGTTTTGAGGTTGATTTAGAGTGAATCAAAAGAACATGGTGACAGAGCTCACACAGGGAAGGAAGGAAAGCAAAGATTTCAAGATGATGCCCAAGCTTTAGCCTCAACCTGTGACTCTGAGGAAATGAGATAGAAAGGAATCTGTTGTGGAGTGGGTGGGGAAGACAATTCTCTGTGTGTCAGGGATGAATGTTTATTTGTCAGGAAGCATGCTGTCTATGAAAAACAGAGCTCTTCTTCCTTCTCTGGATCCCACAGTAAGTTCCTTAACCTCTCCAACCTACTCCTTGATCCTCTCAAGGCGGCTGGGTCATTTGCCTGAGTAAGGAGAAGGGAGACAGTGTGGACTACCCTTCTTGGCTGCCCTTCCTTCCCAGGAGCCAGACCCCTTGCAAGAAACAAACCTTACACTGCCTCAAGGTCATGACCTCCAAGGGAATGGCTACTCATTCAGGGACATTTAGGACATTCAGCACTGTCTGGACCTGGAAGGGCATATCTATCTAATTCAGGAATTGAATGTTACAAGTGCATGTAAATATACTTCACACGCCAATGGCTGCTTCACTAATTATAATGTGATACTTTGATGATTCACATGCATTCTGCTCTGGCTGAATATATTCCCAAAAGTTTGTGTTAGAAGCTGAATCCCCAAATACACGTGGATGACATTTGAAGATAAGGCTTTCAGGGGATAAAAGGGTTAGATGACATCATAAAGGTGAAGCCTTATGATGTCATCCTCTCTGACTCACCATTAGGATACACTCTTACTACGTCATGCTGTAGCAAGGAGAACCTCACTGAATGCCCCAATCATGCTCCTGGACCAACTAGCATATAGAACTCTGAAATAAACAAATTCTATTCTTCATGAATTTACATTAACTTGGGCATTTTGTAATAGCACCTGAAAATGAACTATGGCAGTTCACTTGGTTCAGAGCAGAAACAAAGCAAAACAAAACAAACAAACAAAAAAACAAGCTGTTTACTAGATCTTCTCGAAAGCCTGAGAGTGGTAGGGACAAAGCAGCTTGTTTCTGATTCTAGGGCCCTGTGGTACCCCAGTGTTTCTTCCTATTAAATAAAATGGAGAGAGGATAACACCTACCTTTCCTTCCTCTCTGGGTATCAGGAAAATAAAGGAGATTATTTTGCACAAGTGCCAAGCCAAAAATAATATTCAAATACAGGAAACATTTCTGTTCATTCTAAATTCACCATACAGATATTGTATAGGTAGAATTTCTGCCAAGAGACCGTTGAAATGAGCTAAATGACCTTTCTACTGTAGCAGTAGTAAGTATTACGGTGGATATTTTTGTTGTAGATGTCTCCTCAGACACAGTTGTTTATAAAAAGTGGCAACTCCACAAGAAAGGAAATAAGTAAAGAGAGTGGTCGGTGCTCATTTATTTAAGTGTTTCTGTTTGATATGTGGACCATATGGAATGTTCTTTAGCAATTAGAAATGCATCTGTAATGAATGGCTCCTTTATCAAGGAGCAAAAACATCTTCCCTAAAGCAGGGTGATCAGGTTCTGCTAGGAATCATGAAGAAAGAAAGATACAGATAGTGAGATTCTAAGAGGAAAATGTCAGTTCTCAGAAACATAGCTACCTAACTTCTAAAGCCCAAAGGCTTCCCTCAGATGGACTGTCACAGAAGCAAGCCCCATGACTGGATTTCACAAATAAATACGCATATTTTATAGAGTGTTAAGATATTAAAAAAGAAGGATTATAACCACAACAGAGGTGATTAAATCCCACATGCATCCTGGTTCGTTCAGGAAGACGAAAAATATTTCCATTTATATACTGAAGAATGAGGGGAACTCTCCTACATGGTACACTGACCAGCAGCGGCATAGGGTTAACAGAGGCAAGACCCCCAAAAAGCATTCAGCCTGTTGGTGGCTTGGGAACTTGTACGCTGCTGCTGAAAATGCCAGAGAAAGAGTGTCTATCATTGTCCTCATTTTAATAAAGCTTGGGTGTTGCTTATCAAGTATTTAAATGACACTATTCCTGTCATTTGTTCTTAGAACATTCTTGGGAGGCAAGGTCCCTTTTATATGACAGGACCCACAGGAAACACATTACAACCAAGGACCACATGGGGCAACAATATAAAATCTAATTAAACTCTGTGTACTTAAAAGGGAAGACAAATACTGCACATACCTGATTTTTAAATGGAAAAGAAGGCCCAGTCACTGGAAACATGGTAGTAAAAGCAGCCACTTTCTGCGGGTGGCCTATGAGATTTACACTTTGAGTTTGAAATAAAAAAACCTGGGAGTGAATCCTTATTTAAATATTATATCTGTTTCACATTGTCCATAATGTCAGGAAGATCGAGAAGATGAGGAGGAAACACAAAAAGGACAGGCAAGATAAGGGTGCCCGGTAGGAAGAAGAGAAGCTGAGCAGAAAGCTGGGTATCCTAACATAAAAGACCTAGAGGAGTGGGCTGTTGGCAAAGAGAACAGCGTCAGGCAGAAAGAGGTGAGAGGAAGACTGAAGGGGTAAGGGGCTGAGAGCCCGCAGCTCTGAGGACTCTGGGGTAGATGTGTGTGCCCACCTTCCATTCCCTTGAGCTGCAGAGCACTAAGTGCTGTGACCCATCTTTGAAATGTCATTTAGCTGCTTAACAAAACTGACCACTGATGACTCCCGAAGAGCTTCATCCTTCCCATGTGTTGAGTGGTCTGAAGGTAATAGCAGATAACTGAAAACATACCAAGAAGCAGATGGGACTTGCTGAGCATGGGTGAGACCATCGGCTCCACCTCCAGTATCAGAAAAAGAAAAGGTCTGGCCTCTTGGAGAGTGTTTCCTGAACACAAGTACAGATATGAGAGCCATAAGTGCTTCCTGGAGACAGTGGAAGTGGGAATGGCTTGCATTTGCTGTCCCCAAAGGCTTGATCCCCAAAGGCTCTCTATCCACTCTAATCTGGCTTGCATTACTGCCCCACACCAACGATCTGTCTGACTCTCCATATTTTCTCCAGGGAATCATTCTACTTCACCTGAAAAGTATCAGCACTATAGTTTGGATAACCATAGGTCCGGTACTGAACCTGGGCATCCTGATTTTCCCCGAGCTCCAGTCCAGTCCTGTTGGAGCCATAGTTCATTAGCTGCCTCTTGCTTTTCCCCTCCACAGAATAACTGGTAACACATGAAGCGTTTGCTCTCTGTGCCTTCCTTTCTCTAACTTCCCCTGGCTGGACCACTGTATCCCTGTACCCATCCTGTACCAGTGGATTAGAAAATGAAAGGACCCTTGGCTTAGCTCAGTGACATTACCTAAAACCTTTGTTCTAACCTGGTATTCCAACCTAACAGCTGTGTCCTGTTTTTTCATGTATTCAGAGTGTGTGTGTGTGTGTGTGTGTGTGTGTGTTAATCATATCATGTGTTAGGCGCTATACTAACACAAGAGTGTTCCAAAGCCAGGAAAGCCATAGCCTATACCTTTAATAAATTGACAATTTAGTAGAGAGAGTAATGAGCCAAAACTTAAGTGACAAAAAAAAGACTGTGTATCAGTTGAGTGAAGCACTATGGGAGTGAGTGAAAAAGCAATTAACCTTCTATTCCAATCTTTCATTCTTTTAAATGTATTGTTATTACTATGCTATAGTTACTATTAATATTTATTATTATTATTATTATTATTATTATTATTATTATTATTATTATTTGTACATGGTGGGGGTGCACATGCCACAACATGCAAGGACAACCTTGGGAAGTCCATCCTTTGCACCACTACATGAGTTCCAGGATCTGAACCTGTCACTAGGCTCACATGGTAAGCATCTAGACACACTGAGCATCTCATGGGCTCCCGTTATTCATTCTTACATTTAAAGGCACATCATCAGTCCTGTCTCAGCCTGGATTGTGAGCCAGTATTCAGCACAATCACACTGCATCCCAAACCTGTAAAGTTCAAGGCTCTAAAATTATTTTCTTGAAATTGATAGTAATTTTCCTTTTGACTGTATGCCTTGAATATGAAGTCTAATCAATCAGGGGTCCACATACTGTTCAGCCTCCAGCTCCTTACCCCATCCCATGACCCTACATCATTCTACTTGAGATCCTGAAAGGGGTCACATGGACAAGAGTAAGCAGCTGTGTTCTGGCTTCCTTTCCCAGCTGGGTTCTGGCGTGGGTATGGAGAGAGGGTAATGTCCTAAGTCATAATCCCTATGCCGCTAGTCACGCCCAGGAAGGGATTCTGGGAGGGCTCTCTAGCTCACCCATCCCTTGGGGACTGCCTATCTACAATGTATTAGGGGGCCCTGATCAGAAGGCTCTGCCCTCCAGAAGGAGGAGCTGGAGAGGACAGCTCACTGCTTGAAGACTTGAGACTTTGAGCCGGACAGTGGCGGTAGGTACTGGGGCAGGATAAAGCCGCCCGCCCGGGATAAAGGTGCACTGCAGGGATGCCTTAAGCACAGTGGCGATGAAATGGAGGTGGGAGCTTGTGCTCTCCCTGAACTGGCCTAGAAAATCCTCCCACTCACTTCTCCATTTCTCTCTCCCCCTCATCTAGGGAAGGCAGTTGTTGAGATGTGTAGGCCACTGAAGAAGAACCCTCTTTGGAAAGGAACTCTGTGTCAGCCACGCGTGTGAGCTCCAGTAAGGGAAGAAACCAGCTCCCATGTGTGATCGCAGGGTGAAAGCAGCAATTAATGTGGAGTTTGAATTTGGGACTAGAACAGAAAAGAAAACCTATCCCTGATCTCTTCCTTCTGAGATGACCTCTACTCATGTCTGGATCTATCAGCTTCCAGCTTTTCATGACAGACTTTTTGCTTTTACTGAGTCTTTACAAGGCAACAAACAATATTTTTCATAATTTCACTTAATCTTGGTGCTAGCCTTTTAAGACATGTATACGTCTTTCCTTTTTAGCATTGTGTGTAAAAACATGGAAAAAATAAAATATGACACAGGTCATGCATAGTGGACCAAATCCACTGTGGTTTCTTCAAGACTACTTCTATCACCTACTTCCTTTGAGCTTTTGTTGTTATTGTTACTAAGAAAACTGAGATTCTATTACTTCTAATAGGCCTTGTTCACTTAATAGCATTTTGTAAGCGATTTCCTTTGATTAAATATTCCATTTTATGATGAACCATAATCCAGTTAGCCAAGCCTTTAGTCAGATATTTTGGTTCATAACTTTACACCATTATAAATACACTATAATAAATATTCATATATATATAAATCTTAGCATCTGTACTCATAAAATTTTCCTTAGAATGACCGGGAATTGTTACACTAGAAGCCATGAGTAGTCTTAAAGCTGTACATAATTATTGCCAAATTTCCCCACATCATTAGTTCCCAAAGACAGTGGGTTAGAGGCCAGCCTTGTCTCTAGAGCATATTTGACAGTATATTGAGGCCATTAAAATTGCTACTAGTGAGCAAGCACATCTGGGCAGAGGCCAAAGATGCTCTAAGAACACCGTGGTATACATACAGTCAACTCTCAACTCGCAGCAATGAAGTACTTACTCATTCCCAAATGCCAATGGTACCTCTGCCGAGAAACACTGGGGTGCTTAATTGAAGTGTTATGTATAATAGATAATCTATTCTGGCTGGTTATGTCTCTCTGTGGAATAGGATGACTAGTGCAATCTCTAACCTACATAACACTGAATGTTAGTCTTGAAACAAAGGCTATGACAGAGGTGCTTCCATTTATTCAAATTCAGTTTGCCAGGCACCCTCAAATGCTAAACCCCAGTTTGCCAAATGCTAGAGTGTCAAATTTCCATCCGAGGAGGAGGGGCAGATCAGTAGATCAGTAAAGAAGAGAAGGCATGGGGGTAAATCAAGCTTTACCCACTAGTGAGAAGCATATTTATTTTCATTTTCTACTTCTGTATTTTCCACAAAACTTTAAACTGTGCTATTTCCATATAGTCTCTTAACAAATTACTCAGCCTCACAAGGCTGCTGCATGGAATCACTAGTAAGCCATGTTGTTAGGATGCCTTTTTTGCTTCTTTAGAAGCTCTCTCTACAGAGTGAAATCAGCTCTCCCTTCCACAGAAACTCAAGACCTTAAATATGAAACATTCTTAGGGTGATGCTAGTGGCTCCTCTTTTCCCAGACAACTTTTTGTTTCTGCAATTTAACTCAGTGGAATCTCAGCTTGGCTAATTTGGAGGTAGATAAAATGTTTCCCTGCCTTTGTATTTTGAATTAGTAGGTATCCCCCAAGTGCCAATACTGCCTATTCATAGCAGGCATGAGTAAAAGTCAGGAACCAACCCAGAACTTTCTCTCTTGTTTCATTTGTTAAAATGAATAACAGAGAATCCAGGAGAGGTGCCTCAGCTCTGGCTGGGCTCTCCAAAGGTCTTGCTTTGCTCCCAGTGGTAAGGCTGGGTACATTGCTGCTACTAGCTGCTTGTCCCCTCTGTTCTCTACATAGTCTCGGGACTATGAGCAAGAGGAGATGTTATCTATGGTTGGCAGGTGTTTTCCAAGCCAGGATTGAAAAGAATAAGAAGTAGATGAATCTGGTCTTGGTGTCACATTCCTGGAGACAAGAACAAAACAAATGACAGTCCTAATAACTGCAGCTAGTGCAGGCCTTGGGTAACAGTCCTCTGGAAACAGAAGAGGAAGGTAAGGAGGCTAACTGGGAAACCTGTGTGCTCCAGAAAGTGGGGTCTGGAAACAGAGGAGTATAGCTTCCCTTTTTCCAGAAATCCATATGCAGGAAAGCATAAAATTCTAGAAAGGTTTCCTAGCAACTCTGTCCCAAGCCTACAATCTTTAACTCTATTACAGTCGATATTAAACTTTAAATATGTAATCACACACATTAGGTTGCAAAATACCCATAAAAGCTGTTCAGTCATTAAACTGTACCCAGCCACGTAAATGATAGAAGAATACCATCAAAATTTTTATTGAAAAATAGTAAAGGTTAGAACATTCTGGTAATCTGATAAACTGGTACTGACAACATAAAATGGGTGATGTGGAACCTTTAAAGGAACACCAAGAAAGCATAGAAGAAAAACATAAAGAAAGCTTTCCTGTTAATTAGTGGCCAAGGAATTTAAAGTCAAATGAATCCTGAAACCAAACATGGTAGTCCATGCCTGCAATTCCCACACTCAGGAGATGGAAGCAGGAAGGCTGTGGGTTTGCCGCCATCTTAAGATGTTGAAACAACAGCAAAGGGCTGGGGCTGTGAGGCTGATGGGTAGAGCACTTTTCTAATATGTCCAAGACCTTTAGGTCAATTCTCAGCACAGAGAATTGGCATGCACACACAGACACACACAGACACACCCTCTGTGTCACAGATTCTCCTATTCAAATAAACTATTAGAACTTGATGGACTGCAATTTGATCTCCTGCCCTTGAATGAGGCTTGCCAATGTTTATATACTTTATCACTAATTAACCCAAGTCTTGTCATTTTTTTTAAACGCCTTAGGATTTCAACAACAAACTGCAGATTATCATAGTGGAGAGCTAATATGGAGATTTCACAGCACAGAAACCCAACATGTACTTTTGGAATTACATATTGTGCTAGAAAAATAAACTTATTGATCAATTCTAGAAAGAAGTTCAACAGAGCTGCTTGTTAAATGCCAAATGTGTATTTTGGTCAGTAAATCCCTCAGTCTAATGTTCTCTTAATTCCTCCATTAGTTTTATATTTTAAAACAATCATTGCCTTTGTAAAAGACATCATGGTTAGGCAATACTGGGTTGAGACATTCCGGGTAGTTTCCATCTTCTATGGAAAGATATGAAGACATAGGAATGATTATCATGAAGAAACAAGTTTGGGTTCACAGACTCCAAAAGCAGAGCATGCTGGGAGATCACATGAGAAAGGAGTGTGTCAGACAATTGGTAGAAGCAAGGAGGGCAGAACATGGCCGGGAGCTTTCATTGGTGGTTTGGAGGGAAGGAGAAGGCAAGGAGGAAGTAGGCATAGGATATACAAGAAGAAGGCTGAGGATGGGCAGGCTTGAATAATTTTGATAGGCTCTGGGCCTGAGAAGCAGTCCAAGTCCTGGTGTGAAATTTTGGTTTAAAATGAAATGTCCCCCCAAAGAAATGTGCATTGAAAGTTTGGTCTGCAGTGTAACAATTCACAGATAGGACTATGAGAATTGATTGGCTCGTGGGAGCTCTAACTTTAATAGCTGATTAGCACATAATGAATTCAGTACTGTCAATACTCTGACATAAGGCCTAAATAGAGGAAGCAGGTCATTGACTGAGGGCTTGTATATCTTGTCCATGGTCTTTCCCAAACTCCATGCTTCTTGGGAATATGAGACAAGTAGCTTCCTCCACCACACGCATCTGCCCTGGTGATACTTTAGTTCAAGCCCAAAGCAATAGGTCCCTAGGGAACCTCAGAACCCGGAAGCCAACAGAAGTTTGAAGATGTTTGAAGTTGTTTCTCTCTGATATTGTGGGTGATTGGGGGCAGCTGGAAAAATATCAGTGTGTACAGTTCTAGGCTCTGAATTGTTTGGTCTGAATATCCAAGGTACTCTTGGAGGGTGGGCTTTGCTATCTCTTAGAATTGGCTAGCCTTGGGAGAAGCAGTCTTTCTAGGATGCCCCAAGTGCCAGAGTATCAAGAATACAGAAAATAAACTGAGCATGGTGATACACACCTCTAATCCCAGAACTGAGGAGGCTGAGGCAGAAACACCTTAAATCCAGCCTGGGCTGCATAGCAAGACTCTGGTCAAAACAAAACAAAACAAAACAGAGTTGGAGAGGAAAGCAGGGAGGAGAGGAACCCAGGAAATAAAGTCAATAGATATTTTAGATAAAGAGTTTCCTTTTACATGGTGGCTCCTTGGCAGAGGCAGCCTGCGAATTCTGGACAGTGTGTCTGAAAACATTAATTAGGCCTTCTATTTCTTCTGAAAATGCTTTTTCATTATCTCATGAGAATGTAATGATTTGACTTAATGACTAGATGCTTATAAAATACTGTAAGGTGGATATGCCAGGGAATACTGTTATGCTGAAAAAACAAAAACTATGAAAAAGCATGACTATGTTATGCTTAAAAAAATTAACAGCAGATCCAAGAATACAAGCCTGCTCCCTGCTCCCTGGTCCTGAGACTAAAGCCTGTTCTCCTCACTGTGAAAACTTTTACAAAAACATTAAAATCAAAGGAGGAAAGTTCCATCAACCAAACATATGCCATCACTATTTGTGAGAACCCTGGAATTTCTCAGGAATAGAGAATACTATGCCTGATGAGTAGACCACACCCCTGTGGACCATATCCTTTATGTAGGGAACCCTGTGGTGGGAACCACATCCTTGTTTGTAGAATTACATAGAGTGGAGGCAGTATCATGAAGGCCTTAAAACAGGGCTGCATCAGAGCACTCTATGAGTTGATGCCATTCAATATGCCGAAGCCTGTTCCTCCCTGACTTGGTCTCTACACACATGGCCCTGGTGAGAAAAATTGAGCATCTTTGCTGGACCAATGGATTTCCTTCTCCAGATGTGCTTGCCACCTTTTGCTATACTGCTCTGTGCCAGGAAGCTGACTAGAGACAACTGCTGGGCCAGATTCCCTTCATTCACTCAGCCTTCTCAAGTTCAACCAGTGTGTGGCACTGGTAAGAGGACAAGATGTGGAGGCCCCTGTTCCCCCCCCACCCCCCTTCTGCAAAGACTTGGCTTGTCCTGACTAAGTTCCTCCCCTGAACCCCAAGGCCACTAGCCCTGGTTAGGCAGCCCTTCCTCACAACTGTTGTAGTCTCTGGGTTTTGGAAGTTGTCTTCTGTTCTTGAGGTGGCAGTATGGGGGTAGAGAAAGGCGGAGAGCTAGCAACTAGCCCAATATATCAGTGATAACTCTAAGTAACAGAAGGGAAGCAGAGCTTTCACAGGGATTGGTCCACAGACAGTTCATAAGACCAACTCAGAATCAGTAGCTTGGGAATACAACCATCTGAAAACTGAATATTTATGAGACCTTTTGAAACTATGTGAAGCACATGATTTATAATCAATAAGTTTGAAAGGGCAACACTTCTAAAAAATAATAATCACAAGGCTGGTCAATATAATCTCCCACATCTGAAGGGAATTTGCAAAGAAAAACAAGACAAAATAAAGCCCTATGATTTGTAAGGCCTTGAACTACAAAGCACCTTCAAAAAGCTAAGCGGAGCATGTTCCAGCTTGGGAGTTCTCAGTGGTATGTTCCTAGTTTCCAATATTTATTTGGTAAGGGTCAGGCTGGCTGCTTTGTTTGTTTGTCTGTCTGTTTGCTTATTTGTTTGTTTGTTTGTGACAGGGTCTCACTATGTAGCACCTGGTGGCTGAAAATCATAATATAGATCAGGCTAGCCTCAAACTCACGTGGGATCTGCCTGCCTCTGCTTTCCTACTCCTGGGATCAAAGGTATGTCCCACCATGCCCAGTGAAGCCATTCTGTGAGTAACAGGAGTTCTACATGGCCTCTTCAACATAAAAGTAACAATTCAAAAAGAAAAAAGCAAGACTCACTGGAGTGGGACTTTAATGATACAGACAAGCAATTCGGATAACCCTCCAGTTACTTTAGCTTTTACAAGCCTTTATTTTTTAGCCTTCAAAATGGAGACTAAATAAAGATATGCTTACGAGTTGAGCTTCTAGCTTAATCGGCCATGTTGTCTAAATAGTCAGAACTTGTTATGGAGGCATATAAGGTGGCCAGCGCCAGGCAGAGGCACAGGGCAACCACTCAGTTCCCTAGGCATCTCTTTCGGGTGCATTGCAGGGTTAGTGAAGTCTTGATCTAGATCTCAAAGAGCTCCCATGTCAGAGCTCACTTAAGACAAGCGGCCAAGCATGCTAAATACTAGAAGTAGAGCAAGTGCATTTCATCCGGACAGAAGTTCGAGGGAGTCAGCCAGATGTGTAGTCAAGGTGAGATGAGAGAGAAAAGGTGGACTGGCTGTCACCAAAGGTGTGCCTTAGACTCCCTGGTACTGTAATTCCATTAGGAATCCCAGGAGAACTTAGACTGTAGGGGGAAAGGCAAGCACAGGACAAGGGTAATGTGTACCCAGTAATTAGTGGCCGGGAAAGATTACTCCAGGAGTTGCTGGGCATGAAGGCTCTACAGGCCTCAGATCTCCGCATGAATCCCAGCTCTCTCCATGGTCAGCTGAGCCATTTTGAGCAAATCCTTAACGTGGCCAGGCCTCAGTCTTTCCTCCTATAAAATGAAGCACTATTAGGACTGAAAGGGAAATTCTCACTGAAAGGCTAATCTCTGGCTCACAGCACACTGGTGAGGGGGTGGTTGTTAATAGCAGTAGGGTTCCCGCTGCCTTTGATCGGTATTGTCATTAGATACCCTACGGAGGTGTCTTCTCCTTTCCCCATGTTTTTCATTCAAGTGAAAAGACTTTTCATCCTATGCCCACAAACCTATATTTTGTGATCAAAAGCAAGTCTCATTAATATGTGAAACTGCTATTCTGTTGGAACTAACCAGTTAATAAGAAACCCTTGGGACTGTAGCAAGTGTACATATTATAATACCAGGAAACCTTCTTTGCTATTTTCATCCAAAAAACAAAAAAAAAAAACCAAATAAATAAATTTAGCCTCTAGTACCTATAAATGACCAAAGAACCTAAGTTCCTCCCAAAATATCATAAATCCATCCCAATTTTTAAAAATGCAATTAGACTTGCCTTTTTATGAACCACATCCTACTTTCCAAAAAGAATGTGGTCAGGTCACAAAACCCCACCCTGCAACTAAGGAACTAAAGAAGTAAGCAGTGCACCTAGGGGTCTTGGTGGCTTCCCTCCAAGACAGAGCAAAGCTATTTGAGAGGCAAACTTCATATGTCTCCTGAATACTATATTAAACAAGAAAAATTAGCTTCCAAGTTAAGCCCGCCTTGTAAATAAACAGGTGACCAAACCTCAAGAACCAAAGTAAATGGGTCAGATTAGTAAACATTTAGTTGGGGGGTAAGGAGGAAAGCCAAGTTCACCTTAAATCACCTAGCGGTGATTCTGTAGGACCGGGGCTTCTCTAGTCTCCATTCTCAGACAAGCAGCCAAGTGCTGTTTGTCCTTATATTTATCATGATCGTGTGTCTGGTCAGGAAGAGGGGCCTGAGATAGGAAATGTCTCCTGCTGCAGGCACAAAAAATCAATTCTAGTTCTGGGCTAGTGAACTTGCCCATGGGCTTAAGGGAATTTTTAAAACATTGTATGTGGAGCTGAAAACAAAATTTCATGGAATTCCTTTATAGCACAGGATTGGAGCAGGGTCAACACCCCTATTAAAGTCAGCCTCACAGCTCAATGATGAGACCATGGGCCATCTGTGGCCTCGTTAGGGATAGAAGCACCTGTATCAGCGTGCTTAGTCAATTGCCTCTGAGACTGACACTTTAAAAGTAAATATAGAGAATAAAAGCAGGTGGAAATGAATTCCATGAAAATGAACTGCTAAATATTAGTATAGCATTATTTAATACATAACGAACACACCACTATGGTATAGCACACCCTCAGTGTCGTAATGTATAGCTTCTCTTCTGTTTTCGATCCCTTCTCTGGCACAAGCCATCAGCTGTGTCTTCTTGCATTAATGGAAAGGCAGAGTAGGATTTGGAACAAGCCATCAGCTGTGTCTTCTTGCATTAATGGAAAAGCAGAGTAGGATTTGGATGGGCAAAGATGGAGGGGGAAAAAAAGTATCCCTGGCAGGAAGGAAGCAAGGCACAAAAATAGAAAGGCCCTATCCAGGCATCGAAAATGGTACATAATTTAATTAGGATGAAACTGGGGCCACGCGAAGGACTGCAATAGACACTGGGCTGGAATAAAATTGAGCCTCTTCTACGCAGTATGACTCAGAGTCAGGCCGGGCCAGACTTGGTGAGCTTGTGGCCAGAGCAGTTGTGGGAGGAGGAGTGGATGCTGCCACACTGCCCTGTGAATATTCTTAACACTTTGGTCTTGGAGTCAATTTTGTATGTGAAGTCCAATGGAACAACCGAGTTTGAACCAGGAGTTCAGAGATTTGGCTTTCTATGTGCTCCCTCCCCACTTCCTGCCTTAAATTAGGTCTTGGCCACCTGACCCTCGCTCCCCGGGGTCTCAGGCCCCATCTAAACTCCCCTTTGCCCTGGAAATAAGCCTAGCAACATGGCCATCTGTATGGAGAGAAGCCCATACGCTACATCTGCTGTAGCCCTTTGCTCTTGAGTGGCATCAGTGTGGAAGCTTGGGAAGAGCATTGTGGTCCAGAGCATCTCAGGGTAGAGTGAGGTTATGATCCTCTCCACCCTGAGCTGGAGGCTCCAGGGAGCCTCCAGCAGGCAGTTCAGCCAGGGCCCCTTATCCACCCCAGGCCAGACACAAAGAATTTCTCAGCCCGGAAGTTGCAGTCTTTTAGGATTTCGGTTTGGAGGTGGCTAAGGTCTGGAGGGCACACTCTTGGGAAGGGAATTCGCTTCTCAGGCCCATCATTTTGCCCTAAACTCCACAAATGACAATACTGGTCCTGCATAGAACACTTTCTGTTAACCTGGTTCCCCTCTCTGGTTAGGGTTTTGTTTGTTTACCTTGTTTTGTTTTGAGAAAGGGTTCCCCTTTGTAGCCCAGGCTGGCCTCTGAGACAGTATGTAGCCACAAACTGAGAGCAATTTCGGGCATGGGCCACCACACCCTGATGCTTCCTGTGTTCTGATAAAGCTGTTAACCTCTCCATGTCTCTCATGCTTACAGTCTCTGAATCACCATTGACTTAACCTCCCCTTCACCCAAATTCTCACCTACAGGTCAAATCCTATCTGTCCCCTGCAGCCAATCCCCCTGTCTGCTTTAGTTCTGTTATTGTTATGGCTCTGCCAGGCTGCCATTACAGACTTAGTTATTCTCACAGCTTCAAGCCTTCCTCTGCTCTAACCTTTCAGTTGCTACCACCCAGTCACCCAATGTGCCATTTTGATCATGCCAGGAGGCTTCTTGTGGCCTATTGTCAGTCAACTCTTTATCAGATGTCCAAGGTCCTTCCTGTGTTCTCAACTCACTTTTGCAATGCATTTTTTTTTAAGCTGAGTTAAAACAGTCCTTCTCACTTCTATACGTTCTGTGCTTGCTTTTCACTCTCTCCAGAGCCATTTTGTACTACCTAAAACACTTCCGCTAGCCTCAAAATTATCTCCAACAAGGAAACCTGACCCTCTTTTAACAGCTGGCATGGCACCTCCTTCAAGGAGTCTTCCACCACAAGCTCCATAGTGACTGTTTGTCTCTGGAAGGGCCACCACCCAGATCCACCATTTGAGCACAGTGTGGTAGAGTTCATAGCTCTTAACTATAAGCACTGGGGGCACAGGAAGTGTGACCTCTCACCTTTCTCTACCCGCAGGTATAATGGGCTCTCTGTATGCCTGTTGGATCTGACCTGTGGAATTAGTGACTCTGTTGTGTAAACAGATCAGGTCTTCTGAAAGCCTAGCACACCTGCAACTCTCCTGCGTCATCCCCTCCCTGCTCTCGGTTCACCTAACAAAAGCTGCTTTTCAGACCCAAGCCCATCAGACACCTGTATCGTCATTATCAACACCAACACAAGCTCATCTTGCTCTCTTTATTAATGTCTGAAGTGCTATATTCTGGGTATTTGGAATAATCTCAAAGACAGCACCTGTTACTTATGTGCTCTTATTTGCAACCTCTCGAGGGCAATTTATTCATTACTATATTAAAGTGGGCTGTTTAATAACTTAGAACCGTCAGAGAAGAAAGGTAAGTTGCAGTCACTACGATCACACTGGATACCTGAAAGGAATGTATTCTTCCACTTGTAATTCTTTATTTTTTTTCCTAATTTCAATCCTGTCTTCTAGGGCCAATTAAGAAATGTGATGCAAAATGGCGAAAGCAAAAGAGATTCATTTTTACTGTCAACCTCCTATTCAACTTTAGTGTCTCATTAAATATTCTACTTCAGGATGCAATACTCATTGTCATAATTGCATAAGTGTCTTTAATGCCTTGTTCTTGCTCAAAGAAGCCTCCAAATGATTAAGACCATTAGCCTAATTAACCAATAATTAAAACTTGAAACTCGGTGTGATAAAATTGCACTCTCCCGAAGAACAAAAAAGGGTACTAACTGAATCTGAGCAAGACACACCTTTAGTCGCCCCCGTCTTGATATGTAGAGCGACCTCAGCATGCTGATGAATCAATACATTTCTCTTTCATTTTGCATCAAAAAAAAAAAAAAAAAAAAGACACACCTTTAACTGTACAAATTTGTAAAGAATCAAGGAGGGTAGTTATATTTTTGCATAGAGACTCCAAGATGGTTACAGACATAAGAATTAATGCAACATAATTAAAAGACATGTGTGGGTCTGAAAAAAATGACTCGGTAGTTACAAACACTGCCTTTCCAGAAGTCCACAAGGCAGATCACAACTGTAAGTCCTGATCCAGGGTATCTGACGCCCTCTTCTGGCCTCAATGAGTACTGCATACATGCGATGCACAGACATGCAAAACACTCATCCACATAATACATACATAGATATAGATATAGGTATAGAGATAGATAGAGATAGAGAGAGAGATAGAGATAGAGATAGAGATCTGGAAGGTTCAGTTTTCACTCTGAGAAATCTGTAAGAGCAGAGAAGGGAAAGAATGGGGACATGCTAGAACAGGAAAACAAGGCAGCAGCAAGCCAGCCCTGGAGAAGTTGCCTAAGGAACAAAGCATGGAGCTTTTGCTAGGTTAGAGTATGATGGTATGCCATCAGTGACTCTAACGAATAGAAGAATGAGGGGCTGGAGAGATGCCTCAGAGGTTAAGAGCACTAGCTGCTCTTCCAGAGGTCCTGAGTTCAGTTCTCAGCAACCACATGGTGGCTCACAACCATCTGTAATGGGATCTGGTGCCCTCTTCTGGTATACCAGTATACATGTAGGCAGAACACTGTAAATGTAGTAAATAAATAAACCTTAAAAAGTTTGAAGAATGGTTGTTTATAGCGTGTTTGGATTTAATGTTGATTCTAAAACAGTTACCTGAGGAGGGAGCTTGGGGAAAGATTAGATGGTAAAATGTGCTGAGTTCACACCTCATTCTCAGATAAGGGAACAACAACTGAACAGAAGTAAAGAGAAGAATATCTTAAGTAGTCGCCACATGCCAAGCACTGTCTTAGGAACTTCAGTACAGCATCTCACCGCATGCCCGCGTAATAACCTTTACCAGATAGGTGTATCGTTCCCATTTTGTGAATGGGAAATAGAGACTTGAAATTATGTAATTCTGTTTAGATCCTACTAATGATGATGATAATGCACTAAAACAAAGGGAAAAATAATTTCATCAGAGAGTATCATAAGTACAATAAAAAAGAATACAACAAACTATAAATACTCAAATACGTATCAGAAACCTATGCCAAATTAAACAACAACCATAATAATACTTTCTCAGCAAAACCAAGTGAAACTAAAGTGACAAGGATCTCAAGCTCCCTGGAGCACCTCACCTGCCATCCTCAACTCTACAACATCCTGTCTTATTTATAGCCACTGTTACTGCCCTGGAGGAAAAGGGAAAAGAAAACCTTCCTTCTCCCAAGTCAGCTTCTAAATACAAAGCAACAACTTGCTTTACACTTGGCCTGCAGAATAAAGGCCAAGCACACAGGAAGCAACAGCCACAGAAAACCTGATTTGCTCTGCCCGAGACAACATCCACAGCCACAATTCTTGGCATCAAGAAGACAGGCACGGAGCTGAGAACACCACGAATTATAGTCTTGCACAAAGTGCCATATCTAAACAATATCAAATGAAAGTTATGAGCATAAAGAGAACAGTTACAGAAAGAGCCATAGAAATAGGAAGGAAATAATCGACTGTGGGTGAATAAGGAATGTAACAGCAATAACAAAGACTACTGCCCGGGGTTCTACAAGTATCATCCAACCCATGAGGGACATCTGGAGCTTGGGCACACAGCAGGGATGTAGAAAGAGTAGGGAAGAACTTGTGATCCCTACAGATACCTTGTGTGCTCTTCAACATATCAATTATTAAATATTTTAATTTCTTCCCATGGCTTTCTAGGACTACAGAGCAATGGGCATTTATTGAAAATCGTAGTAAGGTTGCTCATTCTCAACTTATCAAAGTCTTTAAGAAGGATATAGTGAATAACATAGCTAATCAATAACAAAAGATTAACAAAATATTTTCCTAGGCATTGTTTACTCTCAGAGGGACACAAGACTATGAGACTTAGTTGAGGCTCAGTTCGTTGGATGTGTGTAGAATTGTAACCTTTCAGATGGAACTGAGAATAAATGTCCTTGCAACTGTGCTCAATAGTACCCAAACTCTAGAGAAACACACGTCTCCGAGACAAGATATAGTCATGAAATGACCACAGGACCAAGGGTAAGTAAGAACTTTCCATTCTCGGGAACCCTGGGGAGGTGACATGCAACTCCACCACTCAGGGACTGAAGGAATGAGAACTGACTGTCTTTCAGATCCAGCATCGGATATCAAGTCCAAATCACTGTAAAAACGAAAAGACAGGAAAACCAGACAACAGCCTGCTGGGCTTGCTTTTCCACTTGAATCTAGCATGTCTGCTGTGTCTATTGCCTTGGCAGTTGCTAAAAATATACCAATAGGGGCATTTTACAAACTAAACCTCTACTTAGTTCACCGTATTGAAAGCTGCCTGCTGTACCCAAGCTTGAAAATGACTGGTCCCTTCATTTGTCCAACCTCTCTAAACTCCACTGAAGCAGATATGAAGAAGACCGGAATAGGTCAGAGGTCCAATGTGTCAAAGGTCCAGTCTTCTCCTGTCTTTCCTACCTTGGAACCCATGCAAATTTAAGCTAGAGAAAAGGTAGGCACCAAGTATATAGGTGCTCTGTTCACCTTCCAACCTTTAACTACAACATGAAAAATCACCATTTCCCACCCTCACCCCCACCCCACCTTTCCATCCCCATCCCCCACAGACACCGGAGGTACAAAATACCCATATTTTTCATGATAACACTGAGATTCTGGAAGTTACACCTCTTTCTAGCAGTTCACAGATCCATTCTGAAACAATACAAACATCTCAGAGATACACATGGTATTATTGAGTGATATATGAATTTTCCATAAGCCATTGTGCTAAGAAAACACCATCCCATCAAAGATGATATAACACTCTAATAAAACTCAAGAAAGAATTTAAATAACAATATTTGCAAAGGGTCCAAATAAAAGTGGTCCTAGTTGTCAAAGGATGAGGGAAGGCATGGCTGCCAAGCCAGTGGGCTGGGAAACCAAGGACAAGAAGAGTCCTACCTGGTAGGCATCCGGGATGTTGACAGTTTCTCCATGTTCCCCAACATAGCCAATGATACCTTTGCCCCAGGGGACCTGCACCTCATTTGAGTTCTCTGTGCTGCTACAGGGGAGCAGTGGGGTTCCTGCATGCACATCAAAAAACTTGGAAACCAAAGTCTTCTTGCCAGCAGCTGCCCCCTCCACTAAGAAGAGAGAGCAACGGTCAGCGTCCACCATGAGGCATACAAAGATGAGGATCTTGTAGCTTAGGCTGGTGAGGTCAAGGTCATTGGAGATGTCCTTGACCAGTTCCAGGAAAAACTGGCGCTCATTATGCTTTTTGAGGTGGCATTTGTAGTCGATGGCCGTAGGGGGATACTGAGGCAGATTCACTCTCGATTCCAGCAGGGCACTGAGAATATGGGCTGTGGTGGGGGGCAGAGAGCTGGCCTTTCTGAGCAGGGCTCTTCGCCGGACACTGCTCAGGGGCTCCTGGGCCCGGGAGGTCACCTGTTCATCGTAGGTCCTGTTCACATGGATGGCTTTGGAGCGAGCAAAGCTCTTCCTCAGCTCTTTCTGTGAAGCTCTGCGCTGCAGACTGCCATCGCCCCGGCTGCCACTGGCCCAACTGGGACTCAAGGGAACCCCAGCACTCTCCCCACCACCGGGCGTGGGATGGCTGTGGGCAGTTCCCTGAGATCCAGCACCACCACCTATGCCAGTGCTGCCTCTGGCATTGCTCTGAGCCAAGCTGCTAGCGCCAGCCAGGGCAGGCCTCAGGCCTGAAGCCCCCTGTCCCGAACTGTGCCTTTGTAGCCACTTGTCCACCAGTTCCTGCTTTCCTTTTCGCATCAAGTAATCTTCAAACAACTCTGGGTGCCTATCCAGGAAAGTTTCCACCTCCCCGAAGTCCAGGCGAGAGGCTGCCATAGTCCAGGGCACCCCTTGCTTCTCCTCTCTACTCTGGGACCACACGTTAACCTGTCCCGAGGCCTCTAGTTGTTGCTGCACGTGTTTGCCCACACCAGTGTCCCCAGCTCGGTACTACCTCCCTGCCAGCCAGCCGGAGGTTGAAAGGAACAGCAGGATCTCAGTTGGGAGATACCTGCTCCTTCTGTGGCTCAGAGCAGCGGCTGCCACCCACTCTACCCCTGTTCCTCCTGCTCCGCACAGGTGCCTGCCGCGGCCACCGCTGCTTCCCGGGCGGCTTGCGCCACCTCTGCTCCGGCTCCCTCAGCCGCCGCTCCGCCGCCGCTGGAGCCGGCTGAGTGGACCACTGTGAGCCGGAGGTAGACAGGACACGCCCCGGAGTGAAGCTCTGAGCCTGCTGGGGATCGGAGGGGAGGAGCAGACGGGGCGCACAGCAGCCAAAGTCCACCGCCCAGGGTGCCAGGCGGTTCCTGGAAGAAGTCTCTGCACAGTGCCGAGTGGGGAACGCACCTAGGTGCCACCTCCCCCGCCCTTCCAGTCTCACCCCCTAACCCGTCCAGCTCCGTCCCCGCCCCCCCATCCTTCAGCTTTCCAGGAGGCCCTCGGGAGCCCAGTGTGAGTCCAAGTACTGAGAAATATTGATGATTTGTGAGAATCAGAACCCAAGTGCGCTCCAAAGAAATGAGGGTCCCCAGAGTCAGCCCGGGTTTTCTTTTTCTGGGATGAGACTGTACTTCTAGTTTACTCGGTTTCTCGGACTGCCCAGCACTCTGTGGCCGTGCAATACATATTAATCAAACTAGTTCCACTGAAGTTCTACATGGTGTAAGAGATTCTCGAATCTAACGAAACTCGGGGATATTCACCACTACCGCCCTTCTCTCAGTGACGAAGGAAAGATGTACATTGAAGGAGTGGGTAAACCTCAGTTACTCCGATTTAGGGAGAACCCTTGGCGCAGGGGCTCATGGCAAGTGGACCTGAGGGCCACGGGGTCTCCTTTTCCGGTGTGCACTAGATCCAGCGGTTCTCTTCCTTTCACGGAAAGATGCCTCACCTTCTCCTCCTTCTCTCTCAAAAGTCACAACGTCTTCAGGCTCATACACGAAGATATCTGCACAGTGACAGACTCCTCTTGGCCCTGCCCTGGGATTCCTTCGGATCTAGCTAGGTGTGCTAACAACAACTGGTTATAAGTTAGGTGAAGAGGAGCAGGGTGATGATCCTTTCTTGGAGAATCCTCTGCTCCTGCTGGAACAGAGCAGACGGAGAACCAGGACAAGAGAGAGCCAGAGGTGAGAGCGACAGACGGGAGAAGCCAAGGTGGCCAGGATTCTCATCCATATGGCAGACCTAGGTGGATGACCACAGTAAGTGGACATCAGAGCTAAGTAGGCAAGGTATATCAAGCCTCAGATGAACATAATGATTAAATTCTCTCAACAGGCCTATGACACAGAGGTTTATTATCCCACTTTAAAAAGAGAAAATGCTAGACAACTGAGTAACTTCACTCAGGGCTCGCAGTCAGCTGGCGTGTAGGTGCATTAGTTTGGCTCTCCAGGGAGGCATCCTCTGGACCATATCACCCATGGACGCACTGCCTCCCATGCATCAGGTGAGTCACGTGTGCCAGAATTTAGACCAGAAACAAGAAAGTGGATGACGAGGTATAGTGTTCTTTAAGAATTCTTCTGACAACACCAGGAATAGATAATGCTTATTCAAAAGTTCCAAGTAGGCCCATGAGATGGCTCATCTGGTACAGGCACTTGTATCAAGCCTGACAACCAGAGTGCCATCCAGGGATGTGCGTGGTGGGAAAAGAACTGACCCCCACCTCAAGTTTGTCCTCTGACCTCAGTGCTGCCCCCCCACCAAGATACGATGAATAAACGAATAAATGAATGTTCAAAGAATTTAATTCCAAATGGCCTGCTTTTAATCTACGTAGCCTTGGGACGAGGACACCAATGTGAATATAAGAAAGGTGTGGTGCCTTTCTTCTGCTGTTCACAACACTGCTGAACTATGACCAGCAGGATGGAGGAAATGGAAATGGCTGTTGATGATTTTTGGAAACTTTATCGATGTGTGAACCCCATGGCTTTCAATGCACTCCTCTGAAGTTGTTATCCAGGTCTGATGCTATAACTCAACTGGTAGAAAGCTTGTCTAGCACACACACACACACACACACACACACACAGCTCAACACTACATAAAGCAGGTATGTAATCCCAGCACTTGGGAGTTGGAAGCATCAAGAACAAAAGTTCAAGACCAGCCTGGGCTACATGGATAACTTTGTCTAAGTAATGCTGCTGCTGCTGCTGCTGATGATGATGATGATGATGATGATGATAGGGGGCTGGAGAGAAGGCTTAGCAGTCAAGAGCATCTCTGCTCTTGCAGAGAACCTGGTTCCCAGCACTCATACGGAAGCTCGTAACCATCCTTAGTTCTAGTTTCTGGGTATCTAGTAAGGCCCTCTTCTGGCCTCCATAGGCTCCTGGCACACATGTAGGCACAGACAGATATGCAGGCAAAACACTTGTACACATAAAATAAAAATAAGTAAGTCGTTGAAGAATAAATAATTAATTAGATTAGTGAAGGCCAACCTATGGATGAAGAAAAACAATATAAATACACAGAGCAACAGGGTATCTGTGATGGGGAACATGAAGAGTGAAACTTAGGAAAGAATTGAATAAGAGAAGAGGCAGGGAGCAGGCCCTTCTGAGGAGGGGACAGCTTGGCAGACACCTGATGAAAAACGAGCCGAGTTACTGTCTGAACAAGAGCACCCCAGGTCAGAGAAGCACACGCTACCGTTACAAGAAGGAACATGGTGGGGTAGTTGTGACACAGCATGGAGACCAAGTAGAGGCAGAGAACCAAGAGCAGAATGCTGGCTGTGAGGAGTTGACAGCTGCCAAGTGCTGTAAGTGGTGATGAAGAATTACAGAACAAAAAAGGTTCTGCACTGTGCCCGTCACAGAACATGCTTAGTAAACATTGTCTGTTACCATGTGTCATGAGTGTTCTTGCTGATGTGTGGAAACCTTACTGCCTACAGTCATGGCTGTGCTCACTTCAGTGGCCTATCGGAGGGATGGCTAATCGTTTGCTAGAAGTGGCTAGCAGGGGCTCACAGAGCCTATTTTGACCTCTGTTTCCAATGAATGTCCAGTTCCACCATGCAGCCTACGGTCAGCCATGATGGAAATATGTGTACAATGGAAATCTATGAATATTCCAAGACTGGATTTATGAGTGTGAGTGAATGAGTCAGTCTCTGTGTGTGTGTGTGTGTGTGTGTGTGTGTGAGAGAGAGAGAGAGAGAGAGAGAGCACATGCTTGTGTGTGTGCAGTGTGGGTGCTCTGGCATGTGTGAAGGTCAGAGGACAACCTTTGGGTGACGGGGATTCTTGCCTCTCCATCTTTTTTGAAACAGGCTGGTTTATACTATGTAAGCCAAGCTAGCTGGGCCACAAGCTTCTGGAGAGTCTCCCTTCTTCACCTCCCATTCACTATAGTCCATGGGGATTATAGATGCTTATACTACTGCACCCAGCTTTTGCATGGCACCTGGGACTCAGGTCATCAAGCTTGGGTACAAGTGCTTTTACCCACAGAGCCTTCTTCCCACCTTCAGGATTTCTTTTCCAGTTTACTGATTGTTAAGTAGTTACCAGTATAGGATGAAAACAATTAATTAATGGGTAAACAAAGTGTGCTAGTCATACTCTGCCACAAAAGGAATGAAGCACTGATAGTCATGCAAAGTGAAAAAAGCCACTCACAAAGGGTCATGTTGTATAATGCCATTTATATCAAAAGAATAGGAAACTCCATTAGAAACAGAAAAATGGGCTGATTTCTGAATGAAAAAGGAAGAAAAATGCCTAAAACTAAATGTAGATTTTTGTGAGGAGTGGGGTAATCAAAACACCCTAACATTGATTGTGCTTAGTCCCTGTACTCTATTACTGTTCATTCCTTATTACCGTCTTGTGGTACTGAGATTGACCCTCGGACCTGGCACATGTCAGGTAAGCACTCTACCCCTGAGCTGTGCCTCTTGCCATCATTTATTTCTTCTTTTCAGATAGGGTCACACTAATTTGCCCAGGCTAGCCTTGAGCTCACTCCATATCCCAGGCAAGCCTAAAAATGAAAGTCCTCCCACTTTAGCCTCCTAGGCGTCTGGAATTACAGGCCTGCACTGCCACTCTCCAAAGCTGGGCAGTATGATACACTTTAAATGAGTAAATTATACATCAATAAAGTTTTTACGAACCAAAACCCCATTTACTAGCATAGTCCTGTCCATAATACAACAGTACCATTGAGTGTGACGGCAAGAAAGGCCCCAGGCCTACTCAGAGAAGGGAACACAGACCAATGCAAACCAGCCAGATGCTCAGGCAGAAGCTTAACAAACAGCCATCTTGACATGCTCATTACTAATGCCGTTGTGCACCAGTCTCTGAAGACAAAAGACCGAGATAAAAACTCCGATTTTGCTATACATACATGCATTTTCCCTTCGTGCTAAGATACATGTGCCATTATGACCTGAAACATGGTAGGTCCAACTCAGTGACAACAACTGTATCCACACTGTTGTACAACCGCTACTACTACTGAGTACTCTTCTGATCTTGCAGACTCAATCTAAAACCCCTGACTTCAATCGTGGATCTTGTTTTGCAAAACAAGAGGCAGGGGGCTGAGAATACTGGGAAGGGTGGGAAGAGCAATAAAAGAGAGATCTGGGGGGTGGACTTGGCATTTCTGGTTTGGTTTTGAATCGGCTGTATCTGTGTTCCCTGCCTGGCACATGGAGTCTTAGTATCACTGAAGTGTTAGCTGTTGAGGTAGAAAGCTTGAAGGCTTGAGAACACTGAGGCAGGAGGTTGATAATGTGCTGTGTGCTGCTGTGGCTCAATCACCACCGTTCCTTCTTCATTCCACAATGTCTGTGTCCCAACGGGAGACAGAACCCATGCAAATCAGGGTAATTCTAAGAGGGCTAAATTACAAAGGTTAACTGAAAAGGTAGAGTATAGATAAACTCCAGAGAAGTGGCCCTGATCATAGGACAGGAAGAAAGGTTACAGGGACCCAGGAGAGACACTTGCAAAGGGATAGCTGCCTTGAAGTGCACAGAGACAGCTGTCATGGGACACTGAGAACTCAACCCTATCTCGAAGGAGGATATCAGGAAAAAATCTCTTGTGCTCTTTTTTGTCTCTCCTTCCTGTCAGTGATCAGACCTCACTAGAAGCTGGAAGGCCTTGGAGCCTGTTGGTGGAACCCTATCGGTCATCTTATCTAGGCAGAAACAGATGAAATAGAAGCTAGGGCAGGTCTAGAGCAGAAAAAGAAAAGTGTGCAACCCTACATGGAATCTCAAAGAAGTCTCATTAAGAAATAAAACACTACTCCATTTCCCCTTAGGAAATAACTCAATCTTCTGTGTAATTCTGCCCTCTTCTGCTCATCTGCTAATTCCATCAACACTGTTACAATGCACTCTACATCAGCAGTTGCAGGCTACAGAACCCCCTTGTGAACGTAAGCAGTCCTACTGAAGAGATATGATATCATGCAACTAGATAATGATCTAAGACTTTGCATAGCCAGTAGAATCTCCTAGGGACTATCATACCTGAAAATGTATGCTATTTCAAACATCCCATAATTTGTATCAATTTCTTGAATCTCTAATCCCTGTCTCCCAAGCTTGCCTGTAACTGTTTTATCCTCTGATGCAGATATTATTGGCTTTAATTGGGTAACCTCCAGGATCATCAAACATGGAAGAGGGACGAAACATATACCACCTTAGACCTTACTTACTTAGAATGATGATTTTTCTGCATCTTACTGATGTGTTGGTTAACCCTTGCTTCTTCTGTTCTTCTTAGCATTAATTGAGATCATTCATGTGGCTGCATTCAGATAGAAGCTGGGCTTTGCTGACAGACCCCCTTGTACATATCTGGGGATTCAGTGCTGGCTTGGGCTGTTTAGTTTTCCTCTGAGGGGTCTATTTCCATGAAGTGTTCGTCCACCAGGTCTTCTTCGTCTTTATGTGGCTTCCCTCTTGGTGGAATACCTTCAGTTTTGGTCCAATGTGGAATATGTATTCCAAAAGGGAGCTACATTATATACAGATATAGCTCAGACACTCATCCAACCTTTGATCACACAAGCTCTCTACTGAATCCCAGACCTGTTTCCAACTGCTACAAGACATTTGCTCCTAAATGTCATAGATAACTAGATGTATCAGGGTCACCGTAATCACTAGATTCTACACAGTTTAACTCAAAATTTTCTATAGTTGCACCCACCCAAGAGTTCTGTGGATTTGTCACACACACACACACACACACACACACACACACACCAGCTAATTTTAATACGCCTTGACTAGCTCAATGTTGGGTGCTTCTAAACTTCCCTGAGTCTAGCACACACTCCCCTCTGATATTCCTGGCTTAACACCTTCTAAATCTATATTTTACCTTTCTCTGCCCAGTTACCTTCTGGGAATCCCCCCTCCATCCCCGGTAGGGCCGAATTCCCTTTCCACCTACATTGTTGGATGCTTTCTCTCCCGCAGCTCTTATATCTGATCTTCTCCCTCTGAGTCATGGAGAAGATCATCCTCCTCCTCCTCCTCCTCCTCCTCCTCCCCCCTCCTCCTTCTCTCTTCTTCCCTCCCTCCCTCCTCCCTCTCTCTCCCCATCCCTTGCCCTCAAAATCTAAAAGTCTTGCCTCTGTCTCCCTGCCCAGCCATTGGCTGTACAGCAATTCTTTATTACTAATAGAAGCCAGCGGCAGGTAGGGACCCTCAGCATCTGGAAGCATGATTTTTGGGAACCAAAATAAGACAGAGCATTAGAACCAATTCCCAACATGATCTTATTTGGAAAGAAGGTCTTATTAGATGAGATAAAGTTAAAGCCCTCAATATAAATTCATCGTGGACTGAGAATAAGCCCTGAATACAATGGCATAGCATTTCCCCTCTTAAGGAGAGAAGACACCAAGATGCACAGAGGAGAAGGTGGTCCAAAGAGAAGACTAGAGATGGAGTCTTGTGTCCACAAATCCGAGAATGTCAAGAGCCTGAAGCAGACACCTCAAGCTAGCAAAGAATCCTGGAAATGGATTTTCTCTCAGAAACTTCACAAAAAAACATGAGTCTTCTTAATACCTTGGAGTTCTAGTCTACAATCATAGGAAAAGTTTCCTTCATTCCGAGTCACCAAACATGTGATGTTGTTACAAAAGCACCAGGCCCCTCTGCATTTGCCTTCATCTCTCTTCCCATCATCCTCCATGACCCAAGTTTGCAGCCCTTCCAGCTTACAGCTCTTCTCGTTTCCTGAGCATTCTTTTAGTGTCCTTCCATGCCTGCCTCTCTAATTCCTCTTTTCCACTCAGACCTATTTGAAATGTCACGTGCTCTGTGATTGCCCTTCCCTGTATCTGTCCATTCTTGTGCTGAGCCAGGGTTCTATCAACTCCCCCGCTATCAAATGAGCTTCATCCTCAGCGGCCCAGGATATTTGACATTGACATTGGTGAGAGCTTCAAGCATGTTTGTTTGTGCAAGTCACTTCATTAAACTACTCCATACACACTTTGGTCACAAGACATGGATAAATCAAATTACCAGCTAGGAAGCATCTTCAAAGTTGGATAGTGTTCATGGTACCAGGAGGTGCTATGTAGGCTGCTGAAGGGGACAGGAGTGACATCAACAGTCTTACCCAGTTGTGAACCCTATGAACTATTATGGAGTTTGAGACTCCCTAGAAAAGACCACAGATTCATCTGCACTACAATTAGTTAAATTTACTGAAGCTACTAGCAGGACCTCAATCTCTGAACAAAATTAGAGACTCCTCCTCAAAGAGGGTTGAGGGTAAGAGTTTTAAAATCGAAAGCTACAAAAAGACCTTGAGTATGCACAAGCCAAGTCAAGAGCTGTTCTGTTCTGCCATGATCAGGTAGTCAAGGTGACCTCAAAATAGTCCTTAATGTCTGCATAAGCAGGTTACAGAAGTCAAAAAAGCAGTTAGTCCTGAACATAATAAAGCAGATGGTCATGGCTGAACATTTCTGGGTGAGGGGTCACTGAATCAGGGTTGCTGGGAACTTATTGTCCAGGGACTGTGTCCCGAGACAGATGCCTAGCATGAAATGGAGTTTCTTTAATCACCACAGAGCAATAACAATCTTCATGTCAAGATATGCCCAGGACTGGCATGAGGATTGTGGGGGTGACACACTACCTCATAATTGGATTTAAGGCCCACGCCACAGGAAGAAACACATGTCTGGTGTGGTAAATTTGGTAAAGAATTCTAGTTAACATGTTCATAGACCCTAGGAGTGAACCTACTATTATTATTTTGCTACACCGACATAGTATCAGACTGCCATCTAAGTTACCTCTAAACCCACAGATTAATGCGACTCTCAGATCACAACAGTATAGTAGATTGTTGTTAAGGCAGGTACTCACAGCTGGCCGAAATGCAGAGAGTAAGTGTCTTTAGAGTGCTTAGCCACAACTGGGACATCTTTATCACAGACACACACACACACACACACACACACACACACAGACACACGCACACGCACATGGCTCAGGGACAACTCAGAAAAAAGGGCAAAAAATATTTAAGATCTAGAAGCTTAGGAGGACTGGTGTGAAGCAGTGTCTTCTGGACACAACAGGACAGCTGCACTCATGAGCTCACAGCAGCTGTGTTTGCCAGCACAAGACCTGCATATGATGAAGTCAGTCAACATTACAGCATGGAGCACGGAACGGGAGGCGACTGTGTGCCCCCACCCTTAGCTGAGGAGCTATGGACAGTTGATGGCTTCTGTTAGAAGGAGAGGCCATTTGCTTTGCGGGTGTGGCACCTAGTCGGTTGACCACACTCCAGTGGATGCCCCAATACCCATGAGCACTTAGTGGATTTTTTTTTTTTTTTTAAGTTTAAGGAGGTGTGACATTTTTCCAAGCTTTAAAGTGCAAACTCATTTGAACTGGGGAAGAAAAATTCCATGAAGCCAGGTTATTTGAAATGTAGATCATGCTAGGTTTTGGAGCCATTTCAGTCCAATCTAAGAACTAGTTTTCTCCCTTAATGTGCGTCTTGCCTTTTATTCCCAGTAGTTTTCATAAAGTGTCCAGTTCACTTCTGTTTCTTGCAGCCATATCTCCCTGTTCGTTGTTGTCAATGCTTTTGAATTCTGGCAACAGATTAGTATTTCCTGGAGCCTCAGAGCCCTTTAGAACAGAGACCTAGCACTAAAATAAACAAATAAAATAAATGTGCCTTTTTTTTTTTTTCAAAAAGGAAGACATTATTTATTGAGTTAAGATAGCTTTCTCTTCTAAATCTGAATTTTAGCTCTTATGGCAATTATCTTGACTGAGGCTCTCAGATATAACAATAGATCAGAATCTTCTAGTCCGAGCTTCAAAGAATCTGTTCCCTAATTATTTCACACTGTGAGTAAAATGTCAGGACAATTTCATCATTAGCCTAAAACCCAAGCCACTGGATTTTACGATGACTTGAGTTTTTCCTTGCATAGACTTGGAGACGTCACAGAACAGACACGTTGAGAGCAAAGCCAGCAAGCAGCATTACCCGCTAGGATATAAGCTAGCTTGACACACCAGCCCTTTCTATGAGCAAGTACAGAAAGCAGAAATGAGAACAAAGCAGAGCTCTCCTAGGATGCGATTAGTCAGGGGAGCAGCTACATCCAAAAGCAATGAGACAGGGTTCATCAGAGGGATGATGGGAAATGACCATGAGAAAAAAGAAAGGCAAGTCTGCGTTGTGGTGTGTCATTTTCCTGCATTATTCAGTTCCTTCTTCCTTCCAATCCATGACATGTGGCTGGCAGGACTTGCTGTCCTTCCTGTGGGGAGAGAAGACCTCTCTCATCCCTCAGATCTCACATTCATCACTTCATTTAACAAGTCTTGGTCAGTGGAATGTAAGCACAAACAATGAGCATTATGTCTTTATTTAAGACATGCTGGGAGCCTCCTCCATGGTTCCTGATGTTCCCTCTCACATAAGAATAGGAATGTCCAATACTTGAATCAGGGTTCCAGAATGGGAAGGCGCCTGAACCAACCACAGCTGACCACAGCCTTCAGGCCTTGGGAATGGGGAGATAACCATTGTTGTTCCAAGTCCTTGAAATATTGTCACTACAGCAAAACTGACTCTAAAGGAGTTGGTATCTACATGTGGCACGTAGCTGGAACTAAACTACGTGGCTTAATCTTCAGCTCGGGAGGTTAGGAGAGAAAGTGATTCCAGGAGATAGTAAAACAGTAACTCAGCCAGGAATAAAATAGTTGGGGAAACCAATACAATATCTTCATTGGCTAATTACTAAACCCAACAAACAACTTCCAAGCAAGAATACCTAGAAACAATGTTTATTGAGGGTGTCTTTGGGGACCAGACTCTACAATGTGTAACAGTTACTTACTGAATAAACTAATTGATGAATGTCTTCCACTGTAGCAGAACACATTCTTACCATGGCAGACATGGGCACACATTTTTCCATCTTTGTCTTAATTTTCAAACTTCTTTTATTTAGTCAGTATTTTCACACAATGACAAAATCCTATCCCCCACCCCCAAAAAAGGCTCTTAGCAGAATTAATACAATAAAAATTTGATCCCATGCAACTGCTATATTTTTTATAGGACAGACATTAAATATGGGTGATGGTAATTTAAAAGATGTGGATCTTGGTTTTAAATGCTTGAACTTATCCAACCTAAAAGGTAGAGAAGTCAGACATTGGAGGCCAGGACTCAGGTGTAATCCCACATTTGAAGATGGCAACCAAGTAGGTCTATGATTATGAAACTGTCTCTGGCCCTCCCTTTTCTCAATTTCCCAATGTCCTCTGGACGCTGCCTGTGTCTTTACATTATGTATGGTTCTGAGGGTTTCTAGAGATTTTTCATATCCCCTCCTTTCCTTTTTTCTTTTATTTTCTATTTTCATCCTTCTTTTCTCCTTTTTGGCTTGCGTTTTGTTTGTTTTGTTTGCTTTTGGTTGTTTTTTAGTTGAGACAACTCTCTGTGTAGCCCAGGCTGGCCCAGAACGCTGTATCTTTCTGCCTCAGTCTATCGAGTGTTAGGATTACAAGTGTATACCACCACGTCCAGGAACTTCACCTTTGAGGGGGAGAGAGGAAAGAGGCGGGAGAGTAGGGGGATGGCCCCACATGCCTTCTTAGTCAGAGAGCTCTTGTTTCACATACTGAATTTTCCTTAGTAGAAAACTGAATTTAAATAAATGGCTCTGGAAATAAAACATATTAGAAAGTGAGAGAGCTGACCCAGCACATACACTTGTTTTACATACAAGAAAATCCTGCCTTCTCTGCCTACTGGGTCTGTCACCAACTCTTGCGAGTCTCACTAACTCCCACCTCCACAGTAGCACCCTGATCCCTCCTGCACCCTCCACCTAGTTTGTGGGCTTAAATGAGGTCCTACTGAGTGCACATCAAGGAACTCAAGCAGAAGAGCTGCATGGCACTGCAGTTTTGATGCACATATGGGTGATAAGGATCACCACGTGGGAAGCCCAGAGAATCGTTACCTGTGTTAGTTTAGGTGAAAAAGGGGGAGAATTAAGCTAACAAGCAAACTTTGCAAATGATGTGGCAGTGTACACAGAGAATTGTAAACGGTGCACTGAACACAGTGTGTGTGATGTACTATATGCAGTGATCTTGTAGTACACAAGGGTTCAATGATTCCTCTTCTTGAAGAGGTAACGTTACGTGGCTTCCCACATGAACTCAAGGTTTACAAGTACGTCACCCAGTGCAATCATCTGAGGAAAGATCTAACAATGCCCTGCTACTTCCCCAAGACTTCCTTCTGTCTCTGACACACAAGACAGTTAAGTGGAAAGATTCCACATTCTGACTTTTTGTAAACAGGCTCATTGTTCTGAGCTCCGTTAAGGTTGGATATTAAACTGGATAGCACTAAAGCTAGTTTTTATCCAGTCATCTGACTTCTCAGTTCTTCTCGATGTTTTCCTGTTGATGTGACATCAGTGCAACTCTCCCTAATCACCAGTCTCCTGTCGTGGAAGTGAGACTACTTACCTTCTCAAATGTCATCATCATAACATGTTTCTAGCTACCGTAAGTGTCCGTACCTTGAATGTTTAAGTTTGGGAGACATTAACATAACTTGACAATTTTAGATACTAGTAAATTTATTTTATTTTCTTTCCTTTTCTTTCTTTTTTTCTTTGCTCTATCCAGGCACACTTAATTCAGGTTGAAGGCCATTCTGTGTATAACTAGGAGATTCCTCTTGCTCCTAAATTGTATTGTACAGCTATTGTGCCTGTATCCATGGTGCCATTGTCTCGGGAGCAAAATCACACGAGTGCTATGAACAAGAGATTCCTTGTAGAGATGAAACCACACAAAATTCAGGTAGAAGCTGGGGAGGAAACGGTCTACATGCAGATGGCCAAAGGATCACAACAAAGTCACTGAGGCTACAAAGAAGAGTTATGATGTCCAGAGAAGGCTGTTGGTAGCAAGGAACAAAGTTATTCTGACACTGTTGGAGACATTTAAAATAAAATTAGGCTGATTTAAGGGACAACAGCAACAGGAAATTTTAATGCTGGAGAAAAATTCAGCTCAACAGTAAATACCAAAGAACAATTGGGGACTTAAAGCCCAGGAGCAGTGTGAAAAGTCAGTGAGTGGAAAAGCAGTAAGAGGAAAGAAACGCCAGAGGCAAGGGGAATTCTGGGTAAATAAATTTGACAGGATTCTTGCTGAAGGCAGAACAAGGTGCTTGGATACCAAGGATGGAACTTGAAATCTGTTAAATCAATTAGACAGAACTCTTGCTAAAACAGGTCTAAATAGCTAAGAAGAGGCCAAGACCTAGGGCTTAGTCAAGAAGGGGACTTAGAGCAGCCTGACTGGATTTCAGTCAGATTAGAGTATTTGTTACTGGCTGTGCATCTAGAGATGGGTGGAGTCAGTCCTCCGGGTAGTTGGTTGGGGAAGAAAAGGTACAAAGGGAGAAAGGATAGTCCTAAGAAGGCAAACTGGTACTCTACTACCAAGTCATGAATTCACTACTGATGTGACCTAACCAAGCCAGGTCCTCCACCGAAGCAGCACACATGCCTGCTCTAGGATTCACAGGCAACAGAAGAAAAGGGCCAGAATTGGAGAGGTTGCTGTCCACCAAACAGAAGAGCTAACGGATGTGTGGCAATCGCAGGCTGTATCCAGGGCTATGAACTGACCCTGCAAATACAAAGCTTTCTGCCTCCCAGTCTCAAGCAAATTTCTCTCGTCATCAGCCTGACTTGGAACCATGAGAAGACTTCCAAGAGACTCAACTGTATTTAAACTCGCACAGAATAAAGCCATCAGCATGGCCAGAAGTGACTCATAGAAAGCTATCCTAAAATAAATGCACAGCTCTCAGAGACAATTTCAATAATAAAGCCTATCACAGTACACAACTCTAATTACCACCCTCATTTGTAGCACTTCCTCTAGCTTTTCTATGGAGCATCGCTACTAGCAAAACAGGGAACTTGTTTTAACTCCCACTAAGACTAAAGCTTAATGCACCAATCAATACATTACTGCCTCAACAACTGTTAAAGCAGAAATCTACTTAAATAATAGCTGTTCATTTCTACCCAAACGTCCTTTGTCATATCTTAGTCCTCATCACAGCTGCTTCTAAGGCAAACGTATTTAAACTCCAAGCCTGAAGCAGGGCTGTGTCCATCTGGACTTAGCTGATGGGCCGCGTGCAAACAGGCACAGGTGTGTTGTCTAATTCTACATAGGGCTTTGCAAGCCTAGCTCTGCTCTGAGCACACTCATAGGCCCTGTAACCTCTCTGCCTTCCTGAAAAAGTTCCCTGAGGGAAAGAATAACAAGCTTAGCCTTGCCTGAAGCCGGCCTTGATCCCCAGAGACTAGTTTGCACACAAAACTGACACTGGCATTCCAGAGAAGTATATTCTCTCCAGCTTGTCAGGAATACCAAGACACTTGGCAAATTTAATGGAACCTTCTAGAATGTGCTCCCTTTTAACTATGTTCACCTCACAGTAGAAGTATACATTGTAGGCCAGCCGGTGATACAGGTGAAAAGGTATCAGGAGTAGAAGTAGAAGATCCACATTTTGCTTCTGGCCAGAACTAAACTCTGTACTGTTACAGAAGAGAACGTCCACCCCCAAGGCCCCTGGGCGGTGCTGTGAGGTGTTAGAGACAGCAGGTGTGTACCCTTAGCCGTAATGACCCCTCTCCCCACCTCTTTGGTAGGGAAGCTGTTCCTCCTCCCTGGGACCTCTTTTAGATGACAGTCCTGCATGCTGCTGAGGACAAGCCTCACTCCCTACAGCTTTCACTCCCTGGCCCAAGTGGCCCTGTCCCACCATGCCTCACTCTCAGTTCCTCTGAGATAGGGCTCCTTCCACCTTTCTGGTGGGAGTTTGGGGCTTTTCCCCCCACTCTTTTTCCCTCAAAAGAGCCTGTAGTCCAACATTGTATGTTTTAGGATCAGCATATGCTCTTAAAGATACAAATACAAAAAAAGCTATAAACTCTAAGATTCCCTTACCGAAATAGGCCACAATTTTCTCCTTCTACCTAGATTTTGTTTTCTTCACAGGATCAATTTTTTTTTCCAGATCATTCCTAAGGTTTGACTAGATTTTCTCTACTTTTCCCCCTTAAAGTTATGTTAAGTAGGAGACAAAAAGTGGAGCTTAATGAAAATCATGTCTGCTACAACTACATTTAAAGTGCAGAGAATCGTGCGGATTCCATCTCCACCCTCAACAGGAGTTGCCCAGTTCACACAATATTTTGAGCATGCAGAGACTAGGAAAAAGCAAAAGGCTTGTTTGCTTCCCTCTCCTCCATTCTGATGGACCTCCTCAGTAGGTATATCAAAGCAAGTGCAGGCTCATAAAAATATCTGATGAGTGGACTTTACACAATCAAAAATATCAACCTTTATTTGAACATGTTAAGATTACTTCAGGCTGGTCAAAAAAAATCATATACACTTCTTATCAAGCACAATATTTGAAACTGGTAACTAATCTGAAGCTGTAATACTACTTCATGAGGATGTTGCCACTTTTAAATACTGAATAAGATCTTCTCTCTCACTCTTCTTTTTAATACCAGCAAAGATCATTTTAGTGCCAGGGATGTATTTCTTTGGGTTCTCCAAATACTCCATCAAAGTCTCTTCTGACCAGATAACACCTACAAAGTTGAGAATACGTATTACGTTATATTAATATTGTAGTTATATTAACGGGGCTTACTGTTTGATATGGCCCACATACGTGGACAAAAGGGCTAGGAAGAAATGAGGAGCGATCACTTACTACTAAAAGAAGCTGCAAGATGCTTCTTTTTAAAAAAATTTTGAAGGCCACGAATGGTGGTGCAAGCCTTCAATCCCAGCACTTGGAAGGCAGAGGCAAGTAGACCTCTGTGAGTTCAAGACCAGCATGGTCTACACATGAGCTCTAGGTCAGTCATGGATATTTTGAGCCTATGTCTCAAAAACAAAACAAAAAAAACAGGAATTTAAAAAAAAAGTTTGAAACCAGGGAGAGGTGATGATTGTACAGCTTTGTACAGCATTCTGAACGCTAAAATGTTAATGAATTACACACTGTGGAAGAGCTAACTAAACAGTATATGAGTTTCACTTCAATTAAAAATAAATAAATAAAAATTTAAAACAGCTGGGCATGGGGTACATGCCTAGAGTCCTAGCACTTGCAAGGGTATCATAGTGAATTTGAGGCCAAATGGTTTGCAAGTGAGTTCAAAGTCAGTCTGGACCGTATACTAAAACCCTTATCAAATAAAACCCGTTGCAAATACTAGTGATTTGATATTCTGGTCTGTATGATGTTAGGGCATCAAAATAGAGTTGTACTTTAAGAATATTTGATGTGCTAACCTAAGTATATTTATATATGTGCACACACATACACACACATGAAACAAATTGTTTTATAAATATACTTCAGTCTTTTCTTGCTGCTTTTAATCTCAGTTCCAAAACAGTTTCCCACTTTACTGTTTTACTCCCCTCTACCAACAAATAACAAATTATTAAATATATTTTCGTCATTAACTAATTTACATTACAGCCTGATCACACCCTCCCTCCTTCCTCTCTTCCCAGTCCCATCCTCCCTCGTACCCCCTCCCCCATGCCCCTCCCCCCTCCCCCATCCCCTTTTCCTCAGAGAAAGTGAGGCCCCTCATTGGTACCAACCCACTCTGGTATATCAGTGGATGGAAACAGATGCAGAGAGTGCATCCTTCTGGAAGAGTGGAGGGAAGGGTTGAGGGGACCCGAGGGATCAAGGACACCACAAGAAGGCCTACAGAGTAAACTAACCTGGCTCCCAGAGACTGAACCATTAACAAAAGAACATGCATGGGCTGGACCAGACCCTCCACACAGATGTTAACACATGTTAAATGTGCTTTTAAACTACATATTTCCTAACTCTGCTAAGAATCACCACTACAAATATAATCACTGCTGCTATCATGCCATTCTTTTTAGACATATTTTTTCAAAGTATGAGTTTTTTAAAAAACTCCCTTTTCAACATAAATGTAACATATAAAACTGTCTACATGGGCAAAAACCTATGCCATGAACAACTGCTGGTTCTTCTGACCAAAAGGATAATTAATGAGTTATGTAAATCTAGATCCCATCACAAAAAAAAAAAAAAAATCAATAAAATCAATTTCAATAAACAGGAGCATGACAGTCCATTTTCAATGAAAAGAGTCAGGCAAACACTATAATGCCAAACCACAAATTCTTTTCTGCAACAAAATGACTGAGCATCACCTGCAGTTGCTGGCCTTTACCTTTGTTTTTATTTGCATCAGTGTAAGAAAATCCTGGCGCTTGTCCTGTCTTTCGGCCAAAAAAGCCCCAGAGATTTGGACCTGTCTTGTGTTTCCCGCCTTTTTCCACTGTGTGGCACTGAGCACATTTCTGAATAAAGATCTTCTTGCCTGCTTCAGCATCTCCCATTTTGCCCTGCAATAAGCCCTTAAACCACAGACCAAACAAAGTATCAGCTTTGCAAACCTAGAAAAAAAACTGGGAAAGAGATGGATCTCATTACTTTCAAGTGATCACTAAGGATATCAAGCAAAAAAATAACATTTAATCATGTTACTTTGAACATATCAGTGCTCAAAAACACAGATGCACCATTACAGCACCCAATCTTATAGACAATCATCTCATTCATTGGGCATTTGTTGTTCTTGTTTTGGTCACACTATGTAGCCCTGGCTGGCCTGGAACTCTGTGTAGACCAGGCTGACCACTATTTCACAGTGATCCACCTGCGTCTGTTTCCTGGATTAAAGGTGTGTGACACCACAGACACTTATTTTAAATTTCTAGCCATAATTTCTTTATAAACTATTGATATAAAGCTAGTTTTACCTCTGCCTTCAAACAATTTTACTAAATTAAATACATATGCAAAACTATGTGAAACATGGGGGTCTCCTTACTTAATAGAACCAATGGATAGGTAAATACGATGTCACGGCCATCATAGCCGACACATAAGGAATTCAAATCATACGGGAAAAGGAGACTACTGTCCGATAAATGTAAAAATGACCTTTGCACTGTACATTCTCGTCGGTAAACCCGTCTGCCAGACTAGACCAAGCATTACCTGAGAATAATAAAAGTTACTGAGCTCAGGCCTCACAGGACTTAATATTAGTAAAGCGTAAAATATGTGAAGATCTTGTTGTGTAATGAGAGATACAAACAAAGGCGCTTCAGCAACTGCCAAAAAATTTAGGTGGATAATTAAATAAATACTCCCTGCATCCCAAATGACATGAAAAGTATAATTGCAACATCATAAGCTGAACTTTGAAGGCAGAGGAGAAGGCAGGTAAAATGAGTTAGTTGGGCCCCTAGCAGCCATGTAAAAGCTGGGCATGCCAGAGCATGCCTCTAATCTCATTGCTGTGAGGATGGAGACAGGCAGATCTCGAGAGGTCTGGCAACCTAGCAAACAGGGTGCTGGGCTTAATTGGGAGATCCTGTCTCTAAGAGTAAGAAGGAGAAAGAATCTAGGCTGACACTCCAACATCCTCCTCGGGCCTCCATGCGTGCCTGCACACACAGCTCAACCACAGACATGCATACAACACAAGCATGCACGAACACAGAGCACACTGACATCTGATAGAATAATGGTTGGCCTACCTGGACTTTGTTTCCCTATACTTTGTGTTCTGTGAAGAATGAACACAGAAGAAAGTTCGTGATTAAAACAGATTTAAACATAACATATTACTATTACTAAAATCATGAAATTCTTTAACAGTACAGTCCCAAGAACATATTTATTTACATAATCCTACTAACAGAAAATATTTACATTAACGAATCTGACAAACTTGAAAAATACAGCATTGGATAATGAAAGTTGCTACATAAAGGTGAAATCAGCACTGTCCACATTTTTAAAAATGACTAGTAGCCAATAACTACTATTAATCCACACCTAAAAAAGAAGGCAGTTTTTAGTGTGCAGCATTCAAAACCAAATAATTTAGTATTCAGTGATTAGATCTGAGAGATATCAGGATAAGAAAACTTATTTTATGGAAGAGAAGATGACAAAATTCCCAACAGCATTCAAAACACTGCATTTAATTTCTACATGTATATGCTCTATAAATTATCCAAATATTTTTAGAACTCAGTGGGTCTTTTAAAGCCATAAAGAAGATAAATTCATCTACAAAAGAAAATGTATGGCAACTTGTGAAATACACACAATGTAACTATGAAGTCTGTATCTTGTAAAAACAATTTGCTATTAAAGCACTACTGAGAGAAGCTTTATTCCTGACCTTCTGTATAAGGCAGGTTGATTTATGCCAATTAAACATTACTAGTAAATTAAGAAGCTTTACTTCAAAGTCATATATTTCATATCAAAGTCATTTGCCAAAAACACCCGCATTCAGTGTTCAAAGCACCAGTGTTACATCACAACTTTTACTGTCACTGTCTTTACTCATAGAGGATTATTGGTGGGGTAGACATTGAGGGCTCTGTTCCTGGCAAAATAAAACCAACAGATTCAGCAATGACAACAAAGAAATGGACTTGTCATGAAACTATTTGGTCCTCTGCCAGTATTTGCTTATTTATTGTCTGTTTGTTTTGAGACAGGGTCATTTTATGCAGTCCTTTTTAGGTGACCTCAAGAGTCACTACCTAGCTCATGCTGGCTGCTTTCAAACACACAACCTTCCTGCCCCAGCCTCCCGAGGTTACAGCCCTGTGCTGGAAGTGAAAAGCTCACGTGACCGACCGCAACTGGCTTTTTATCAGTACTTAGTACACAAGAAGACTCAGGCAAAAAGGTGTGATGTGTCCAAGGAGAAGAACTATTCTGAAGTCGTCTCATTGAGAATAAGCAGCAAGAGTAAGAAACATTTGTGTGCCCTGAGTTAAAAGCCGTTTGTGTATCATGAACTCAGTGAAGAGTCAAAACAGCTTTGGGAGACAGTTACTGGTCTTGTAGTTTTACATATGAACAAGTCAAGGCACCTGCAAATTGTCCCGTATCAGGTAACAAGTGATGGGTACAGCAGAGAAATCAAGGGGTGGAGTAGCATTAAATCTCTAATCCCTTTGAGTATTTTGTTGAATGTTTTTCCCCAGATGAGTACTTAAAGAAGACTGGGTAATATCAGCCCCTCCTGAGGCAGGCCTCCTGTTTAGGAGGCATTGACCAATGTATCCTGGACTCCACGGGCTATTTTTTTTTGGGGGGGGGGGGGGGTAGGGAGTGTGCTTTTATTTGGTTACAGTTTGATGTGGGTTTTGTTTGTTTTTTGTTGTTTTCTTCTGGGGTGCTGTTTTATTTTGTTTTCTTGGTTTGAAGGATTTTCTTGTTATACTGTTTTTTGTTTGCTTGTTTGCTTTTTGAGAAAGAATTTGGGTAGGTAAAGAAGTGAAAGAGAATCTGGAAGGGCTTTGGGGAGGGAAAGACTATGATCAAAATATACTTAAAATTATTTTAAATAATAAGAGAGTAAAGATTTGGTGAAATACTATTTTGTTGTTTGCTTGGGATTTTTGCTTGTTTTTGTATTTTAGTGGTGCCACGGCTCACACCTAGGACCTCATACACACTAGGTAGGCCCTCTGTCACTTTTCAGGCCTAAAATAGGGTTTAATACTGCTCTAAACTTTTCATGAACAGAAAGTTAATGTGAGAACCATCAAGGCACCAGCAAGCGTTTACATTTTACAAAGTCCAAATAATTCAAATATGAAGGAGGTAAAGGAAGCTCGCTAGACAATTTTAAGAATAAGTACTAACCAGATGCAAAAGAAAAGACAAAACAGATTTCCACGGGGTTGTGTAGGGTGGGGCGAGGTAATGTGACTGAGGGAATCTCCTCACCGGGTCTACGAGTTCTTCAGAGTTGTCTACCGTCCTTCTCCCTTGGCAGTTATAATTAAACCCATGTATTGGAACAAGAATCCAGCTTCCTAAATGCCCAGCCCTCCACCTCGATGCCAACCTCTGGCCAACATCAGTGGAGAGTTTTACCAAGCTATCTTCACCGCCCAGTACCCTAGGCGCTACAGAGGATCCTATCAATAATATATTCTTCTGTTGTTCACAACTGAAGCCCTGCCCCGCGGGGCTGGGGACCGTTGAACGCTCCTCTCTGGGTCCACCTAGGCCCTCGCTGCATCCGCCCACAATCAGGGCTCCCAGGCCCAATCTGCCCAGCCGACTCTCTTCCAATCGGCCAGCACCTACCACAATCACAGCAGCGGTGCCCTATGCCACCCTTGGTCCCCAGATGCAGTGAGGCCAAGATTTAAGGTGCGACTGCTGTGCCGGAAGACTTCTCTTACAGCCCCAGCTGATGGCGGGCTCCATCCTCGCTGCTGATTGGCTGTGACTTCCCGCGGGACTCCCAACTCTCACCGAGGCTGGATGGTCTCCAACTCTAGCGGTCCCTGCCCTGGTTTAGTTTCTTTACCTTTTAGCCACACAAAGACCTAAACTGTCTATGTACACTTACAGTGTGTACAAAGTCTTGTGTGGAGCAGCAACTCTTGAATAGTACAAGAACATATGGTGGCTACAATCAATTACGTTAATAAAATGCTTACTCTAAGCAAAACATAACTGTCAGCTATGCTAAAAGTATTGATCCCTGCCTTCCCAACTGTTCACGAATTACAATCTGGCTGTGGCAAGAGGCTACAATACAACAAACTTAAATTACTGCAAAATAAACCCAATGTGGTGACACTCCTGTAATCCCACCCTCAGGAGACTGGGGTAGGAGGATCGCCATGAGTTTTAGGTCAGCTTATATTACATAGTGAGTCTTTGTCTCAGAAGCATTAAGAAAAGCATTGTCAATAACTTAACTATTTCAGTCATTCTTAATTATAAGCAATTATATTTTAATTGAAATAGCCACAGTCACCAAACGATGAATAAAACCACTCTAAATGATACCTGTGAATTTTGTCCTACAGTCAACACATTTTAAAGATGCCATTTAACTGAATCAAAGGGTCTTACTGGGGGTGTAGGTCAGGAGTAAATATTTCAAGCTGAAGGAGACCATCATTTCTTGTGTGTGTGCCACAGGCTAAGCTAAGGGCTTGCACGCACTGCTCTTTGCCAAAAGCTTACCCATGGAGCTAATGGAGGCTTTGGATCATATTCATTTAAGACAGCCTAAAAAATTTCACTTGGTCATGAATAAATATCAGCGACAAAAACCTAGAAATCATTTATACAGTGTATATTTTTATTAATATAATACTTGAAGAGTAAAGTACCAACTAAGTAAATTTCATTGCACTAACAGTTTGAGATAGTCTGGGAAACTGATAACATTTATTATTTTCTCTTTGCATTTCAAAAACAAGTCACAATATTACCTCTGTGCTCTGTCACAGTGTCTTTTTTCTCTTTTTCAGTGCTGGGATTGAAACTGAGGCCCTTGACATGCTAACCAGACTGTACAACGGAGCTATGTTCTCTCCTTTCTCCCTGATCTCTCATTTTAGGAAAAGAAGTTTTCTAATCTTAACAATGTCAAAGGACGGCTACAACACGTAACTACAGGCTATATATTTTAAAGTCTTGAAAACAATTTAATCTGCAGATTCCCAGAACATTGTTTATTGTTACAAAGCTAATAACTTCTGACCCCCAAATATACCCCAAACATTTAAGTTACAAGTAGTTCATGTGCAAAGATGTTATGCAATTTTGAAATTTGATAGTTACTTCCTGTCTGACATGAGGTGAGTAGTCACATATTCTCATTACCACGATGTTCTGCCTCACCACAGGCCTAGAAAATTCAAGGAGTCCAGAAACCATAAAAACAGCAACAACAACAAACAAACAAACAAACAAAACCTTTCTTCCTTAAGTTTCTGTCAGGCATTTTGTCACAGCAACAAAATGTCTGACTCATACAGAAAATGAGTCCTAGAGAAAAGGAGTTAATGCTATTATTAAACCTAATGAAATGATTCTCAAACCTTTGGAACTGGTTTGCAGGAGAAATATGGAGAAGCAGGCTAAAGAAACCTAGAATTATGTAAGCAGAGCTTAGTGGGGAATCTCATGGAAGTTCAGAAGGCCAGAATGCCTGTAAAAAACGTAAACAGGAAAAGCTATGTTCATAAGATTTGCCATGAGAACAAGGATTCTGTTGCGAATGTAATATAAGCCAGTCATGTTACATTCTGACAAATGGTTTGTCTCTATACTGTCTGCCGCCTGAGGCTCTGAGTGAAGCTGAATTTAAAAGTAATGGCTGGAGGAATGGCTCAGCAGTTAAGAGCACTGACTGCTCTTCCAAAGGATCCAAATTAGATTCCCAGGGCCCCTAAGAAGCTACCAAGTGTCCGTAGCTCCAGCTCCAGGGGATCTAACGCCCTCTTCTGGCCTCCATGAGTACTGCATGCACCTAGTGCACGAACAAACATGCAGGCAAAATATCAATCCATACAAAATAAAAATAAAACCTTTTAAAACATAAAGTAATGACTTAATTAATTTGGCAGAGAAAATGTCAAGACAGCAGAGCATTCTTGCTAAGGCAGGTTTATGGTGAGAGTCAGGAGCAAAACTCAGGATAGAACAATTGAAAAACTTATCATTTGATAAGAAAAGCCTGAGGGGGCTGGAGAGATGGCTCAGTGGTTAAGAGCACTGACTACTCTTCTAGAGGTCCTGAGTTCAATTCCCAGAAACTACATGGTGGCTCACAACCATCTATAATGAGATCTGATGTCCTCTTCTGGTGTATTTGTAGACAGCTACAGGGCACTCAGAAAAATAGAATAAATAAATAAAACGCCTGAGGAAGTCTGGTTTCTGAAGAGCTCGGTGCCATTTTCCTTTGAAAGCTAGAGATGCTTTGAATTACAAACAACAATCCAAGGTAAAGCGCCTTAATGCAGTGGCTCCCTGCCTCCCTAATGCTAAGATCCTTTAATACAATTTTTCATGTTGCAGTGACCCCCAACCATAAAATTATTTTCATTGGTACTTCACAACTGTAATCTTGCTACCATTATGAACAGTGAGGCAAACCTCTGTGTTTTCTAAGGGCCTTAGGTGACCCCTATGAAAGGGTCATTCAACCCCAAAGGGGTCACAACCCACATCAAGAAACACTGCTCTGAGACATTTCAAGATTTGGCAGATCCCATTCAGTCTTTTCCTGGGATGGGGTGGAATGGAGTGAGGTGGGTTAGGGAGTACCTTCAAAGGTGCTTACACTCGTGCTTACACCAAGTGACCAAGGAGAGTATTCCTACAGGATTCTTTAACCCTGCTCAGCTGCCTAGGCACCGAGGGACCACTGCGGCTTTATTATAAGACCTAACTAACCACCACTGCAGCTGAGGACAGATCTCCACCCGGCCACATAGTCCGTGTCTCTCGAGCATGCAAAATGTTAAAGTTGAGAGACCCTGGAGGCTTCCAACCCAGACTTCAAGCAGAAACCCAAGAAACCAGTCAACGTGTCAAAGATCAACTCGGCTCGCAGGAAGCCCTGAAAGGGCACTGAAGGAAATGTGAGGGACAGGCTGAAAACACAGCAGAGATTCCAAGACAGCGTTGTGAGAAAGACACATGCACTTGCTAAGAAAAGCTGCATGTGGCGAATCGAGCCAGCCCAAGGGAGGCGACATGGCTACAAATAACAGAGCTGACTAAACCTCTGGGACTTGCCTTATATAGGAATTAATATTTGTCCTGTTGCTTTAGCCTCATGCTCTCTTTCTATGCCCAGCTCTCCATTCCCACAGCATACCTGTTAATGCTGTCCCACCATATACTGGAAGTATCTAATAGATTTCATCTAATTGTATAGTGTTGACACAAACAGTTCACTTTCCCTTAGAATTTTAAAACGTATTAAATGCTATCAGCAGAAGTCTCACTGTCTATCTCTGCTGGCCTTGAACTTGCAATCTCCCTGCCTCCGGCTCCCAGGGGCTCGAATTACAGGTACATGCTACCATCGCTCAGCTTTTCAATTTGAACAATGTTAGAACAGTTGAGAGACTCCTAGAGTTGGACTTTGGAGTTCATGTCTTTGGAAACTCTTAGATATAATGCATTTTGCATTATGAGATGGGCAAGAGCCTTTGGGTACAAGGAGAGGAACACTGTGACTTGAATGGGAAATGTCACCCCACTGGCTCATGTACTGCATGCTTGGCACTATCTAGGGAGACAAACTCCAAGAGGCAGAGCTGAGCTGGGTGGAGTAGGTCATTAAAGACATCCCTTTCAAGTTTGTGCCTGATGCCTAGGTCCCTTTTCCCTACTTCAAGGGGGTGGGAAGCCTCTGCCATGTGCTCCTCCTGTTGTGTTGTTCTGCTTTACACTAGCCCCAAATCAGTAAAGCTAAGGGCCAGGGATCGAAACCTCTAAAGAGGCGTGTTAAAAATGAATCTTTTCTCAAAAAAAAAAAAAAAAAAAAAAAACCCAGATCAGTTACTATGTCAGGTGCCATGCTCTAAACTGAATGTGACGGCACTTACTTCACCTCACTCCTCCTGGATCAGCTACGGGAATTTCTACCTCACTTTGACTTTGGCTTTGACAAGGACAAGGTAAGGCTGCAGGACCCTCTTCGGGAGCTAGAAGAAGCTGTTCTAAGATGGGAAAAGGAGTATGAGACAATCTCTAACTTCATTATAAACTCACCTGGATGTTCACTGAGACACCCCAGGGCTGTGGTGGTTGCAGCTGGAGATGCCTGGAATAGACCATAACAAGAACCAAAAATCTCCACTTATTCCCAGAAAAGACATAAGCTCATCCCTTAGCTAGGCCTGGTGGTTGAAGGACTGTTTATCATAATCACTCATGATGCTCAAACTTCAAAATTAGTGTAAGGCCATCCTGGGATACCTAGTTGAGACTGTGTCTCGAAAGAAAGAAAGAAAGAAAGAAAGAAAGAAAGAAAGAATAAACTGGTTTTATCCAGTAAAGCCTAGAACAAACAGGGTCCTACATTCAATCCCCAGTACTGAAAACACAAAAATCTCCCCTTCCCCCACATCTTTTCTTCTATAGCCACAACTCCCTGATCCCCACAGGTTGAAGGGTTGATATGCAAGACTGTTTCCTGCTTCTTACATATTGAGCAAGAAAAAGAAAATCTCCTTCACTGCTCAACTGGTGCTCAGTCTTGCTATTAGTTCCACAATTCGAAGAAGGAAAAACTTTTAGGGCAAAACCAGGGGAAATGTGATGAATATACTAACAGAACCACTCAAATGAGTGAATTTAGGATGGCGTGCTTTTATTTTCGTAATGCAAATAAATGTTTCTTACCTCTCTCAAGTAGAGGATGTTTCATGTGTGGGCGATACAGAATTAAATGTCTTTCCTATAGCTTTCCAGTGCTTGCCTTGAAGGAAATAATATAAGCTCTCAATTTTCAGGATGAGAATCTTATTTTACAGGCATTGCAGTTTAAGAAAACTGTTTCCCACTAGATGGCGATGGTGTGCAAATTGTCTTACAATCTACACTTCCTCACATCAATAGAACGATTATATTACTTTCACTTGACTGGTCTTCCTAAGACAAGGAAAAGTGGAACCTTAGGACAAGCTACTCCCTCTATGTTCTAAGATGAAGGTAAACAAAACACTCCTTTCACAGAGTGTAATACCAGGAAAAATGATTGTTAACACTCGTGTCAAAATCATTGTAACATCCTTAATTCCTGACACTTAGAGACTACTAGTTAGACAATACAGAAGTTGGCTACGGGCACTATAGTCAAAGGGAACCTAAAATTAACGTCTCCTGTGTCTTTGTACACATGTATTTCATTTGGTCTCTGAACTATGAGCTCTATATAATCACTAACTGCACAAGGCTAAACTGTTAACCTCATGATAGAGGAAAGAGTGACCATTTATTTGCTACTTTATCTCTTGTGTGGAGGACAGTATTCAACACATCATTAAAAGTTGAAAATTTTAGTCTCTCTAATCCCAGCATTTGGGAAGCAAGACAAAGAAGATTTAGTTAAAAGCCAGCCTGTGCTAGATAGTGAAACCCTTTGTTGCTGAGTGATGGAGAGATGGCTCAGTGGTTAAGAGCATTGATTGAGTCCAGAGGACTCAGGTTTAATTCCCAATGCACATATGGCAGCTCACAACCATCTGTAACTTCAGTTCCTAGAAATCCAATGACTTCCTCTGACCTCCACAGATACTGGAGACAAATGGTACACAGATGGTACGTTTAGGTAAAACACTCATACATACAAAATAAAGTTAAAGAGAAATCTTCAGGGGCTGGAGGGACGGCTCAGCAGTTAAGAGCACCAACTGCTCTTCCAGAGGTCCTGAGTTCAATACCCAGCAACCACATGATGGCTCACAACCATCTGTAATGGAATCTGATGCCCTCTTCTGGTGTGTCTGAAGAGAGCAATGTATTTGATGAGCAATGAATTTAATGTATTCATATACATTAAATAAATAAATAAATCTTTTTAAAAAAGCTTCCGAAAAAAATAAAGCCCATTGAACAAATGGATGACTTCACTAATTATGTCTTACAACTGCTCTACTTAGTACATAACATTATTTCCACTCTACAGTAGAGAAGTCTGGAGCTAGAGCTATGCAAGAATCAGTGACAAGATTGTTCTTGCTCCACCAGAGTCTCTAGCTCCTGGCATGAATGATTGATGCACAGTAAATATGGATGTGTTACATTTCATGGATGACCAGAAGATAGCAGCCTAGATATGGGCATTTTAGAAGGTGTGTTCCTAGCCCAGCTCTGTAATTGCTGTGCTACGAAAGGCTAACTCAGTCTTTGGTTCTAAATGCCTGTTCATCTCATCACCAAGGTTCACTAATAAGCCATGGAAGCCAATGGGCATTTTGCACTCTGCTTGGGCCCTCTAATTTCTCCTACACCTCAGATGTGCAGCCCATCACTCTCCCTGCTCCTGCATCTTGAAATCGCCGTGGGAGCTGAGTAGATCACACACACAGCTGCCTCTGGGTCTGGTTCTGTTACCTGTGCATCTTAACTTTGAACCTCAGATTCTTCATCTCTAAAAATAGGGGTAGGATTCCATGGTTGGAAAAGGCTCCTTTCAGCCATCAGACTCTACGGTTTTAACACTCAGTATTCGATTGCTGTACAGAGACACCATGACCATGATAACTCTTATAAAGGAAAGATTTAAATGGGGCTTCCTTACAGTTTCAGAGATGGGGTCCATTGTCATCATGGCGGGAAGGATGGCAGTAGGCAGAGATAGTAGCGATAGAGTAGCAGCTGAACATTCTACCTCCAGGTCCAAGAGGAAAAGAAGGGGCTGCTTCTGAAACTCACAAAGCTCAAACTTCCTACAACAAAGACACACTCTCTACAACAAGGCCCCACCTACTCTAACAAGGCCACACCTACTCTAACAAGGCCACACCTACTCTAACAAGGCCACATCTACTCTAACAAGGCCACACCTACTCTAACAAGGCCACACCTACTCTAACAAGGCCACATCTACTCTAACAAGGTCATACCTCTTAGTCCCTCTCAAATAGCACCACTCCCTAAAGACCACACATTCACATATGAGCCTGTGGGGCTCGTTCTCATTCATACCACGCTAAACTCTGCCTATAGTGACTCTTAATTGAGCTTATGGTCAACGTGGTGATGAAGACACTGTTTTCAATAAAATTTCAGACAAACCTCCCCAGGTCTTCTGCTTGACTAGATCCAATTTCCAACTTTCTGTTCTAACTTGAGGACAAATCCTGATAAATCAGTTTCGTCATAATTCTTACCCTTGATGCCTGACTGCTGTTAATATCTTATCACTTCTCACTTATGCCTGTCTACAGCATAAGTTCTGGGAAGCAGATATATCTATCGAGAGTCTGTCTTACCCCTGATCTTCAGAAATTGTTCTTATACTAACTCATACTGTTCTGTTCTCCATTTATCTTACTGGAACCAAGTCTCTCCCTTACTGCAAGACCCCAACGCACTAGTCCTTTGTAACTGTCACTATGGACTCTTATGAGTAAAGTCTGCCTATGGTTTTGTTTGTTTGTTGTATATTTTTGGTTTGGTGCTTTTGCTGACATCCAATTTACTATGTAGCCCATGAGGCCTCAAATGTAGCATAGCAATCTGATTACAGGCATGTGTAACCACATACGACCTAAAGTACACTATCATTTAAAGGGTGATGAGTAATCTTTTTGTAACAACCCATTTCTGGCTTAGAAGAAGCAAGAAGTCAGCTTTGGGAAGGCTTAAGATCAGGCAGGTAGGTCTTTTTAGCCACAGGGCAAAGTGGTTTGCATAAACCCTTTCTTGGTTTCCATAGGACTAAAGATTTGAGATTGCTCAGAGTCCACCGTGGCGCCAGGGTGCGCTGCCGAACATTCCAGGAAGCCCGCAGACATTACAGAGGGACGCACCTGCCTTCCCGCTCCCCGCTCTTCCGGAGGCGGAGCTACGTACGGGCGTGCTGCAAGCTGGGAAGTTGCCGGGTGGGCAGAAGCTGCTGTGGGCTGGGAAGTTGCCGGGTGGGCAGAAGCTGCTGTGGGCTGTGCCTGCATCTCGCCTGGGGCGCCATGGATGACGCCAGCAGCTCAGGAGGCAGCGGAGGCTTCCGCCCGGGCGTAGACAGCCTGGATGAGCCGCCCAACAGCCGCATCTTTCTAGTGATGAGCAAATACACATCTGAATCGGTGCTGAGGGAGCGCTTCTCGCCCTTCGGAGACATCCAGGACATCTGGGTGGTGCGCGACAAGCATACTAGGGAGTCCAAAGGCATCGCCTTCATCAAGTTCGCGCGCAGCTCACAGGCCTGCCGAGCTATGGAGGAGATGCACGGACAGTGCCTTGGTCCCAAGGACACGAAGCCCATCAAGGTGCTGTACTGGGATGCCTGGGTTAGGGTGTGTGAGGTAGAGGTGCCCGGGTTGGGATGTACCGGATGTGGGTGCCCGGGTTGGGGTGTCTGGAGTACAGGAGCCCTGTGTTAAAGGTGCCCGCGAGGGCGACAGCGGTCTGGGTTGGGGTCTCTCCCGCTCCTTTGCTGTACCAGCGATGCTGTGTGTTAGCATTCTATCTAAACTCTACCTTCACAGTTACCTGGTAATAGCCAGGTAGGCCTGACCCACTATAAAAGGGGCTGCTTGCCCCCCTCCTCTCTCTCTTGCCTATTGCTTCTCTCTTGCTGTTCTCTTCCCATCCCCTTCTTCCCGCCCCCCTCAACCCCTCTCTCCACATGCTCATGGCCGGCCTCTATTTCTCTTCTCTCTGCCTTTCTCTGTTCAGACTACCCTCTTAACTCCCCTCACCAGGTCCTGAATAAACTCTATTCTATACTGTACCGTTGTGTGGCTGGTCCCTTAGAGGGAAGGGTTGCCTTGGCATGGACCCGCTGAGACATCCCTTCCCCCATACCTGACTACACATCCATAGAACATATCTATATCTCTTTATCTTTTTATAAGCACATCATATGGTTCTGAGACTCGGATTTAGAAATTCAGCAGGTTTGCATCCCACCTCAGCTACCTCAATAGATCCACATCTAGTAGGAAAGGGGTTGGACTCTGCACGAACCATGAGTGCATCAGGGATGGTTTGGAGGAGTAGATCCCCGGCCTCTGGCCAAAGGAGCCTCTTAGCCTGGGAACAGAATGGGTAGCCAAAGCCAGTGACAGCCCAGCCATGGCTGTGGTCATAAGTCAGTCGAACTACTGTCCCCCTCTTCTTGTCTACTGTGAAAACTTCTCTGAGCTTCCTCTCTTGGATACTGATTACCTTCAGGACTAGATAATTTAGTATTAGGGGTTTTTTTTTTCCTCTTCTATTTTATTTTTATATAGTTTGAAGGATCTCTAAGTAAAAAAAATATTACAGTACCATGCCTATAGCCAGAAAAGAGACAAAGAGCAGGGTTAAACTTTTTGAGAACAAGGTGTGCACTGGGCGGTTCGATATGCCCTATATAGATAGATACAGTCATCAATCAGAGAACTTTATAAAACCTTTAGGCTGGAGAATTTAGAAATTGTGATCTGATAGTAACCCTGATCTAATTTTACCTAAGGTCCTGCTTTTCTTTAGTATTTGTGTTTTCTTTCGAGCTTCTCCTGTATGTTTCTTTGGATTCTTCATGAGGGTGTATTGAGTAGATTAACTTAGAGTTGGCCATTTCTTCTAATTCCGTGAGTAGTGCTTGACATGTGATGGGTTTTACTGAAGAAATGACTGAGGTAGACTACCTAGGGATATGTCTCTAACTCTGTCGTATAAGTATATAAGTAGGTCCCATGCCTCTATAACAAGCTGCCTTCTGAGCAAAAGTAAGGTCTCCTTCCCCTGGATCCAGTGTTCTCTGCCACAAAAGTATATAGTGTCATGCTTTTTCTATTCCATGTCTTTTGAGTTTCTGCCTCTTGCAGTGTTCCATTGTCCATGGTTCTCTCACACTTCAGGGATACACTGCCCTCCTTAAAGGAAACACACACACACACACACACACACACACACACGGAGCCCCTCATGGGTCCTTGTGAATAAGGTGACCAATATCACCTTAAGGCCCTGCCTGGGCTTCAGACAGTTAAACTGTAGCCAGGGTTATATAGTGTGACCCTGTCTCAAAACAAAAATGCAAAAAACGAAATGTTATTTGGAAAAAACGGTGTGAAGATTAGTATTTTTAAAAGAAAGAAAGAAAGAAATCACTACTATAAAGATTACTTTTCAAAAAAAATTCATAAGACCCTGTCAGATTGCATTTTAATCCAAGTTGTATGCCTTTGTAACAAAGTAATCTGCTTAAGGAATACGAATACACTTAACGTTATTCTGAAGGCCTTATATATCTCTTAGGTTTTCATTGCCCAGTCCCGATCATCAGGAAGTCACAGGGATGTTGAAGATGAAGAACTCACAAGAATCTTTGTTATGATACCAAAGTCCTTTACAGAAGAAGATCTGCGGGAGAAGTTCAAGGTACTTGTGTGTTATTGTCATAGCTCCGCCCTCAACATTGTACAGTTACTAACAGCTGGACAGTAGTAGTGAGAGTTCATCATAGGATATAGGTTGAGAAAGTGAAGTGCAAACCCAGAGCATTTCCATTAAGACCACACAGCTATAGGTGGAAGCACTGCAATGTAAACCCACTCTGCCCCCAAAGCCTGCTCTCCAAATTCCAAAGCACTTGTTGGTTCTCACTTGTCTTACCTCTCCGCAGAGTGAGTCACAGGCCTGAGCATGTGAGCTGTGTTGGCTACTACTGATCATGCATGGCCTGTGCTATGTTGACATCACACTTATTCACAGCAAGGGTATTCCTTGAAGTGGTTTTGTCCTAAGGTTGAGATTCTACGTGGATCACAGTTAAGGGAAAAACATTACAGCTCTGAGGTGCTAATCAGAGGAAATAACTTTTAAAAATAATTACAGGCAAGGACTATTAGAAGGCTTTCTCAACAGAAACTCAACAAGGTTTTAATTGTTTTTGAGGTTCGGGTTTTTTTTTTTTGTTTTTTTGGGTTTTTTTGGTATTCTCTTCTGTTTAACTTTTTAACACTGTAGTTGGAAGTGGGTGGCAACCAAGAACAAAGAAGCCAGCAGGAACACATAATTTTCATATGTCTTTTGTCCTACTCCAGTTGACCTTCAAAAAGAACAGATTCCAAAAATTTATACTCTGTACTTTAGTAGTAAGAAAATGTTTACCTATCATTTTCTAAGAGAACAATAAAAGACCTTAATCTAAAAATATAATAAACTTTTTTACAACAGAATTTTGTTAAATACATATTAAATGACATGCCACGAGTTTATACTCCTACGTGACTTCCAACACTAAACATTACTGCGTGTTTGTCACAAATACTAATTTTCTGAGTAACCTATTATGTTATGCTTTGAACTGATCCTCTAAAGAGCATCCAGTCATTCACGATACTGTTAGAGACACTTAAACATTTTCAACTGATATTGCCAAGTCTTTAGCGTGCCCCAGACTGTTAAGCATTCAACCTAGATTAGTCCATTTAAGATTTAGCAGTCCAGTGAGGTCAGAGGTGCTGAAGATGCTGGCAGAGCGGAGTAAACTGCCTGGTTACTGAGTGCCTGAGCTAGGGGCTGAATCTCAGAATCCCATTTCCAGAGCCTCCCACCTCTCTCCTGAAGGAGACCATGTGGACAAGTCTTTCTCTCCCAGTTTAGTTGTCTGTGGTTTAGACAAGGTTTCTGTAGGCTCAGCTTCGTTGTCTGCCAAATCAGCAGTAGAGCATGTGTGTGTCGCCTTGAAGGATTGCATTGTTTGCAAGCACGAGGCACAAAGAAGTATACGTTTAAGTTTTGGAATATCTTTCCCATTATGAATTGCGAGTCTCCTAAGGTCATCTGTTTTGATTCTTGTAGGTGTATGGAGATATCGAGTATTGCAGCATTATTAAGAATAAAGTCACTGGAGAAAGTAAAGGCTTGGGCTACGTGCGCTATTTAAAACCATCACAAGCTGCCCAAGCAATAGAAAATTGTGATAGAAGTAAGAATGGGCTTTTAAAGTTTTATTTTATGCGTATGGTGGTTGTGCCTACACGTACGTCTGTGTGTCACGTGGGTACAGTGCACACAGAGGCCAGAGGAACGTCAGAGCTCCTGGAACTGGAGTTACACATGGGTGTGATCCACCGTGTGGGTATTGGGAACAGAACCCAAGTCCTCTGGAAGCATCACAAGTGTTTGTAACCACTGAGCCATCTTTTCAGCCCCAGAATATACTTTGTCTTGTTTCGTTTTTAACCTTACTAAAAGACTTTAAACAGAAATTCTCATTATTATAAATTACAGCCCACTACTAGATTTCTGCCGCACTATGTAGTAGTGTAGCAGATATTTATTTACCCAGGGCTGAGAACATTTTACACTGTTGAGTCAGTCATGCACTGATGCCATCTTGAGAAATATCAAAGACTAAATACTCGATAGTAAGCCCGGGACACTCCTGCCTTATCGTTTGCAGAGGTTTGGGGCTTTCAAAAAATATTTTGTAATTTAAAGTATTAAAAATTGATTTACCTTCTTAGGCTTTTAAAAATATTTTTCTTTGTTGTTTTTCTTAAGACAGAGTCTTGCTGTGTAGCCCAGGCTGGAGGTTAACGTATGATTCTCCTGCCTTGGCCTCCTAGGCATGTGCTTTACAGGCAGATGCCACCATGGCCAGCAAATCTGACTTGCTTTCTTCCTAACTGACCTAAGCCCTAACAAGGATAATATACTAGCGAACATACAAATTATGAGATTTACTATCACGGGTAAATAATTTGAAGCTATAGTGACGAATTGCTGGCTATTTAATGTTATATATAAGGTTGACTTCGGGTAATAAGAGGGATACTAAATCACTGGGCCTTAGACTATTATAAAAATCTATATACACAGGAAAGAGTTGCTATTGATCAAAAGAATTGTTATTTTCCTCTGAAGTCCACACCATGCTTTTCTTCTTGGTTCTTCTAAATTGCTCAGTCTTAACAGGCTATGGTATGATCCTCAGTATGCCCAGAGGAAGCTACAAGTGAAGTCCCTGGTAGGGCTGACATTTAAAGCTTGGTATCTCGATTGAGTATCGAAGAGCTACAATAGAAGAGGGTTTTAAAGACCGAAAACAAAAGTACACCTTGTTTTCCCTCACCTCCAAATCCCTTGTAGAGTCATAGCTCCTCCCTACAGTCGGAGTGAGCGCAAACCAGCAGGCTTACCGTGCTTGCAGCTGTTGGGTAATACGAACACTCTGAGCCCACGAAGTATACCGACGTGCACGTAGTATGGATAAGCATTTTGTTCTAGAGCGTTTGTGAGACCTTTCCACCATGTGTAGCAGTTGGGAAAGGGTGCACGTGGGAGCCAGAGGCTGGCTTATGCACTTTGTTTATGGGGAGTCTCTTCGTGGACCTGGCGCGCTCCACAAGTTGACTATTGGACTAGCCTGGTCTCCTGTCTACCTTCCCAACACTGTAATTCGTGGCATATATGACCTCACCTGGCTTTCGATGTGGGTGTTGGGGATCTGCATTCAGATCTCCATGCTTGCTGTTAGCACTTGCCCTGCTTCACTATCTCTCCATTACCCTCTTCCTACTTTTTGAAACTAATCTTCAGACCCCTAAGTAAGAGCCCTTGATCTGGAACAAAGAAACCGGTTACAGAGTTGTGATCACCTGGAGATGTAATTTAAAAAGAGGCAGAGAAGTTAGTGTGCAAGATGCCATGCTAAACACATATAAAGGAAGCATGGAAAGAGGCTAAAGATGAGGACGGCAAATGGGGCTTTGACACTAAGCACACTGGGCTAATGGGTGACACCATGTTTTGGAAAGATGGCACAGCATTGCTGTCCTTGCTAGACTGCATTGGCTTCTACTTGGGGCTCTTGCTTTTTTGTTGTTTTTGTTTGTTTTCTCATATACTTTTTGGGTTTTAACCGTGAAACAAAGAAGTCAGTCTGATGGGGATGGCCACCATGTATATTCGGCCTTGTATAGTTTGTAAAGCTAGGTCAGATCCGAAAAACCAAATATGTTGAGTTTGCTATGAAGCTTGAAAATTCATGGATTCTCATTTTCAGGTTTCAGAGCACTCTTGGCTGAACCTAAAAATAAAGTGATGGATTCCCCAGTACAAGATTATTCCAGTAGCCTGAGGCAGGAGGCTTTGGGGCATGAGCCTAGAGCAAATCAGTTTCCCTCCGGTGAGTGGACTACCTGTACCTCTTCATATTAATATGAAGCATATTGGCTGTATGTAAGCTGACATCAAGTCGTTGTTCTGTCACAACCTGAAAATGTTCCCTAGTGGGTGGAATCTGGTATGTTGCCGTTTTTTCCCTGAGAAGTTGCTCAGATCTTCTAACATGTGTAATACATAAACTTTATTTAGCTTCTTTACAATATAGATTCCTCTGGCAGGCTACACGTTTCCTACATACTGAGGTGTTAGTACTGTATTTTTCTTGTCAATTCTGCTTTTGCGCCATCAGTGGAAAGTATGAGAGTTCTCTCCAGGTCTCCCTTCACTGTGCTGCTGTAACGCTTGGTTTACCCGAGGAGAGGAGCAGAGGCTGAGAAGGGAGGAAGGAGGGGCTAGCTTTTCAGATGAGATTCGTGCCATCCTTTCCAGTTGAAAATCTAGACTCCTCCCCGTGGTATTGAACTTGACACTCCTGAGGTAGTTGTGTATTGAAGTTAAGAAAGTGGGTGAATCTGTCTGCTCTCCTGTCGCTGCTTCTCTGGGGTTGTAGAATACTACACAGGAGGGGGTAGACATGATCAAAATGATTCATATACATGTAGATATTCTCAGAGGATAAATTAAAAATATTTTGAAAAGTAGTACAAAATATAGTGTCTCATATCTAAACATTTCAAATGTTCTTGTGCAATTGGGTACATGACTTTTAATGTGTAGACATTTAATTACTCACTTATATATGTGTATTCTATATATGTAGTCGGAGAACAACCATCTGAGTTTTTAAATTTTGACAAGAAAGATAGCAGAAGCCCAGAAGCTATCTCCAAACGCCTGTCCGTGGTGTCGAGAGTCCCCTTAACGGAGGAGCAGCTGTTCAGCATTTTTGACATTGTCCCCGGATTGGAGTACTGTGATGTTCAGCGTGATCCTTATTCAAATTTTGGTAAAATGATGGTTTGTTCTGATTAAGTGTACAGTGTTCTGTTAAATCCATTTTTATCTATGACATGTTTTTATGCTGTTTATAATGCAGAAAGTTTATGTTTTATTTTTTCTAGTATTTTTCGTTCTTTTTGTTAACATACATAGTTTTATTATACAGTGATTATTTTCACAATGACATTTTTGGTCAGGTATACCATGTACTTGAATTTCATTACTACCCATTGCCCTCTCCTGGCCCCTCCTTTTTCTGTTTTATAGATTAAAATCCAACAATTCCTCAGTAAATAAACCCTCACAAATATCTTTTTTATGAATGTCATTCACCATAAAAATATTTTAACTCTCACAAAATAAAGAATTCTCTATTTTCCATTGTTAAAACTAGGGTGCGTCAGGTTAGGGTGTACTTTTGCTCTTTGAATTGATTCTTGTAAAGAGTTTAAAGCATCCTCCCCACACATGTCCAGGTCTCTCTACCTCTCTGGCATCCTAACTGTTCTGCGTAGCTTTACATCCTCTGATTTGCGATAGAAACAGGGAGTATTAGTTCCAACCAGGGCATTTCCACACAGGCCTGTCAACAGGAAGTCTGGTCCAGGCTGTTCTTCAGCTGAGGCTACCCCTTCCCAGGCAGCTCTACCTTATGTCAGACTACAGTAAAAACTAATCAGTCCATTTGATTTACAGAGGATGATCTGGTGTTTCTCCCGAAGTGGGTTACATGACAGAGAAGTCACAAAAGCCTCTTGGTTGTGTCACAAGCTCCTGGGCTCCAGGATAAATCTCTCCTGCCCCCATCACTGCTTAATTGAAACCTAACCCCAGAGCTGAAATCTCTTCAAAGGAATGTGAAATGGGGAATGTTTCTGTTTTTCATGCATACCACTTCCCTCCAACGGTTCAACTAGCTGAGTATACCGTCTTTTCCATGGACAAGTTCTCGTAACTTCAAAGAATTAAGAATTTTGACTTTTATGTATATCGAAATTGAATTAGAAAATGTAAGCTGCACCTGGTGGTGACTGCCTATAATCCAAGTACTCATTAGGAGACAGAGACGGTGGGATTACAATTTAAGGCCAATGGTCATGTCTAGCATGTTCCGGCTAAGAAAAGAATTTTTTTAAAAATAAATCTTAAAATTCAACTCATTAGAATGTACAATGATACTACATTTTCTTAAAGTTATTTCTTACTACATTTCTTAAAATATATGCTGATAGTACAATTTCTTTATAATGTTTTTATTTTACCAAGACCTGACTTACATTTCACTGCCTACAAATAATGTTACATGCATGTTTAGCAGACCTTTCTTCTCTGTTATCTTTGATTTATACTGACTAGTTGCATAAGAATAATAGAAATTCTATATTTTTCACCTTTGATTTACACTGTAACTGGGGCTGGAGAAAAGGCTCAGTGGTTAAGAGCACTGGCTGCCCTTACAGGGGACCCAGGTTCAATTCCCAGAACCCACATGGCAGTTCACAGCTGTCTGTAACTCCAGTTCCAGGGCTTCTGACACCCTCACATAGACAACATGCAAGCAAAACACCAATGGATGTAATATTTAAAAACTAAAAAACAGACAGCAGTCCATTGTAACTTAGGCCTTAAGGATGCCATCTGCTGCCTTTTGCATGTCTGTATACTCTCTGTTTTAGGTCATGGTGTGGTTCAGTATTTTAACGTAGCATCAGCTATTTATGCAAAATACAAACTGCATGGATTCCAGTACCCTCCTGGGAATCGGATAGGTGTTTCCTTCCTGGATGACGGAAGTAATGCAGCAGAGTAAGTACCATTCCAGGGTAGCCCACGCGCTTCACTTAACTGTGGCTTGAAAGATAAAAATAAACAGTTCGCCTCAGATGAGAAAGCCACACCAAAGATATTACTGTTAAGATGCTGAATAGTTCTAGTTTCCCGTAAACTGTTGGTTGTTGTTTCCAGTCTCATCAGGAAAATGGCCACGCAGGTGGTGTCGACACAGCTGGCGTCAATGGTGTGGAGTAACCCATGTCAGCAGCAGTTTCCGGTAAGTGGTAAAAATGTGACCTGTCTTACAGAAGGGCACTTTCAGAGCTATTGCAAAAGACCACATGGGTGCCATAACACACCTTTAGCTCTTGGCTCCAAAGCCCTGAAGAGCTTCTTTCTTTTCTCTCTCTTTGTGCCCGACTCTTCTGCAGCAATTTGGAGGAAGTTCTGGGTCACGGGCGCCTCAAATCCAGACAGATGTTGTCCTTCCATCATGCAAAAAGAAAGCCCCGCCTGAGACTCCTGTGAAAGAGAGGCTGTTTGTTGTGTTAAATCCCCATCCTTTACCACTCGACGTGTTGGAGGATATATTCTGGTAAGATCCTTAAAGCTCCGAGTTGGAAGTTGTAAAGCGGTGTACTCATTTAAACTAGTAACCACCGTCCTCTTCCTTCTGCTGCTGAGACATAGGTGGCCCGTTCTGAGTGCTCAAGACTCACCTGATCTTTCCTCTGTCAGACACAAATCTGGGCCTACACACAGAACTTTCTGACTTTTTATATTCAGACTTCAGATATACAGGAAGGCATAGAATGGAAAAGTCATTTGTCTCTGGGAGAAGATACTTTCACATAGACCTGCTCTTTTGATATTCTGTTTTCTCGTTGTTATAATTCAGCGTTTGCTAAACTTCTTACATTTTGCCCGCACTTGGTTGGATCCTGAGGGTTTGTCATGGAGGGCAAATCACTTAGTTATAGGGGATAATATGTCGTAAGTGTACAGGCGAAGGGAGGGTCTTGCCTACTTTTGTTTCCTAATTTAACTTTCTGTCATAGCCCTTTTTTTATTTTAGACATTTGTCTTTTCACTTCAAAGACTGTGTATGAGTTAAGCAAATAGGAAGCATGGAAAAGAGCCACGCACAATATCAGTCATGTGGTGCAGATTCGTTGACCTTTATGTAACTGATTCATTTGGGTTTGGGTTGGTTGCGTTCTGGATCAGCCCCTTTGTGCTGAGCAGACACTGGGCTGGCATGCTAAGTGTGTTATAAACAACACGTTATACTACATTAGTAAGACATTCCTTAGACAGAACAGTGGCCGTACATCCCGAAGAAGTTCTGAGGTTTGTCTTTTAAGCAAACTGGGTCCTGAGACCTGTGGGATAAACCTAGTTTTGCCAGAGGAGGAGGTTGGGGCTGTTGCTGGGGTTTAGGAGGTTTGGGAGGTTTTTGTTTGTTTTTCTGGCAGGAAGGATATGAAAAGAGATCGTAAGAATGTGGACAAGGAGAGACTGTACAGGATTCAGAGCTGGAGAAGCCAGTGACCATCCTGAAAGCTGAGTTCATTTTTACCTAGTAGGCAAGGTGGAACCATTGAGATTCTTCAGGAAAAAGAAAGAGTGGAGGGTAAATTAGAAAGGGACAGCCATGGGGTGAAGAGAGTCCTGAAGAAAATGTGAGGGTGAGGGAGAGAGAAAGATGCTGTTGGTGAGGAAGGAGGCCTCGGGAGAGCCAAGAGAAGTTCGCTGAAGAAGGCTCTGTTTGTTGCACCCTGCGGCTCTAGAAGCAGTGGGATGCTGAACATAGACAGGTGTCGGCAAAGAGTCACGACTTGTGTTCAGAACCTACAGGTAGATGGTCTTTTACTTTGTTTCAGCCGTTTTGGGAACCTGATTGAGGTTTACCTTGTGTCAGGAAAAAATGTGGGCTATGTCAAGTACTCCGATAGAGTGAGCGCCAATGAGGCCATCACGACTCTGCATGGGAAGATTCTGAACGGGGTCAGACTTAAAGTTATGCTGGCAGATTCCCCAAGAGAAGAATCAAAAAAGAGACAGAGAACTTACTGAGTCTTAAGGTAAGTGTTTCTTACCCACTAGTGAAGGAGTCTAACCAAAGGAACATCTGTAAGTATTTCACTTGGGAGCTTTTCTTCTGGGGACTTCAGAAACCAGTTAAAACCATGTTGCTTAAAACTATTAATAAAGGCAAGATGTCTTTGCAATATATTTTGTTAATTTAGAATTGTTTAAATTTAGGTTTGGAAAGATGGATTAGCAGTTAAGGATGCTTGCTGCTCTTCCAGATGACCCACATCAGGCTGCTTAGAACCACATGTATGTCCCTCTCAGTCTAGGGCAGTGATTCTCAACCTGTGCTTTGCAACCCTTTGGAGTTGCCTAAGATGATCAGAAGACAGAGCCTTACATTATGATTCATAACAGTAGCAAAATTACCATTATGAACCAATGAAACTAATTTTGGGGGGAGTCACCACAACATGAGAAACTGTGTTAAATGGTCACAGCATTAGGAAGGTTGAGAACCACTGCCCTAAGGCACCCGGTGCTCTCTTCAGACTCTGAACATACTCAGTCATGTATACAAACTCACAGACACACCGACCTCTTCTGTGTGTGTGTTTCTGTGTGTGTGTGTATGTGTGTGTAGATATAGATATAGATATGTCTTTAAAAACTATCTTGATGTCTTACTATCTTCATACATAAAAACTATATGAAATAATATATATATTTTGGACCTTTTAAACCTAAATATTAGTGTCTTTCCAAACTCAAACTTGTGAGTTTGCACTGTAAAAATATATGTTCAGGAAATATTTTCATGAACATCTGTGTATTTTTTAAGAACTCTACCATTTGCTGAACCTTTTCTTTATGAATGCTGACATAACATAGGAATTCTTTTTCCTGTCGATTAGTTTTCAACGCTCAATCATTTTCTGTGGTTGGTTATATATATGACTTAAAGGAGATGTCATCTTTAGATTGCTTTCCTCTGATGATCTCTGAGTTTCAGAGACAGTTTATTTCCTGTTCCTACACTCATCATCCTCTCTGCCCTGCTTCACATAAGGTGCGTCCAGTTCTGACCAATGTAGTGAGCTGGTAACTCAGAATTAATCACTGTAGACCTCACTGTGGAATAACCTTCTTTTGTAGAGCAAAGCAAGTCATTAGTTCCTTCTTCATGAAAAGCATTTGGCAGTGAGAAATGCCCACTGGCTCACTAGAAAGAATCCTGCTTTAACAGTGCTTTCAAATATCCTATTTAATGACAAAATTCATAATAATTTCACGCTAAAAAATATCCTGTTACCAGTGAAAAAGAACTAGCAAGCAAATTTTCTTTTTATAAATAAGATGCTAATAATTTGATTCTGTTTAAATAAATACTCCTTTAAAGTATAATGTGAAAAATTACACTTAACCTAGTATGGGAAGTGATACAAAGTAAGTAGTCTCATGGTTGAGCCTTTCTAATGATAATTTACATTTTAGAGAGAATTATTGGCTTGTAATCTCAGCACCCAGGAGACTAGAGCAGAAATACTGAGTGGGGGAGAAGTGGATGTGAAGGGAAAGCTTTAGAGAGAGGGTGTGAGTGAGAAAGGAGCAGAGGTGTGGACTAGGCCCACCTCTGACACGTGAAGCAGAGAGGAGGACTAGGCCCACCTCTGACACGTGAAGCAGAGGTGTAGACTAGGCCCACCCTGACTGTAAAGCTGTGTAGTTCTCTTAGCATTTCAGAGGCCTTGGTTTTGGCTGGGTTCCTTGTGAGGCACTGAGACAGAAGAATTCCTGATAAAATGAAAGAAAAGCTTTGTAAATATGAACTAAAACTCTTATATTTATGGCTTTAGTGGAGCCTTTCAGGTGTCGTGTCACAAAAATGATGAGAAAATGAAAACTTAATGGTGAAGGGAAAGATGGCGCAGAAGCTCCTCCCAGCCAGCTGGTACTGAGAACCAAGCTTAAAGTAGGGGCTACACCTTCATAGTGATGCGTGTTCACCTGGTTTCCCAGTTAGAGGAACTACACAGTTTTCAGCATGGCCAGCCATCAGTGCTTTTACCATTATTGAATTGTGAAGCATACTCAGAGCAGAGGTCACAAGGGGTCAAATTACTTGAAGATGGTGAGTGGTTAGGATGGACATAGCTATAATCGGGACATCTTCTACGTCCACCATGGCTTTTGTTTTTGTTGCACATCGTCTATTTACCATGGATTGCATAGTGAGATTTTCTACCTTTGGGGTGCATTAAATAATTGTATTGGTCAAGTTTGGTGGCCTGAATGTATATTTGAGTTCTTCAGAGACTGAGGCAAGAGAATCCTATGAACTCCAGAGCTCAAGGCCAGCTTGGAAGACACAATGAGACCCTGTATCAATATGTGAATTATTTTATTTAAAGGTTCAACAGAATAGTATGATTGACTCCCACATATTACATGATCATGACCGGAGGGATTTCTTTGGTGTGGTTGGTGCACTGTTCATTTAGCTTTAACAGGATGCAATCCTGGATGCTGATTGCTCTTGTCCCTGAGGAATCAGTCTGGGAGTAAATGAGCCCCACCTAAGAGATTGGAAACTGTCTAAGAGTCAATGTTGAAAGTAGTTGAGTTCCCTTTTGAGGTGAGTCTTTGTTTATATTTCTCTTTCTATTAGAGGAATATAGACATTTTAATATTTCAGAGCATCTGGTTTTAGGTTAATTTACAGACTATTCCTTCTTGAAATGCAGTACCTGCCGGCATCAACTCTCTAAGTAAGTCTGGTCTTGTTTACTTGGAAGCATTTATGATGAATCAGGTCAGACTGGCCACAGAGAGGTTAAGAACTCCCGACAGTGTGGGATGCTAAATACAGTGGCCATTTCCTTGCAGGTGATGATTTTCATCCTTGTGTTGTGTTCTTTCTACAGAACAAAGACTAACTAAATGACATAATCCTCAGCTGACTGACTGAAAACCTGACTGGACGATCCCCTGTGGACAGTTGACAGCTTTTTCTTTTCTTTCTTTTGTTTTTTTTTTTTTTTCTCACATATATGATAGTTACACACCATTGCTTGTCTGACATCACTGACATGTATTTTTGTCTGACCTTAACTGTAAAATCAATATAGTAGTTGTTTCCTAAAAGAAAATGTTGTTGTGTATAGCAGAAATAAAGCTTTCTTAGAGAAATATGTTGTCATGCTTAGCAGAAATAAAGTTCGCCTTGCATAACTAAATCACGACTTATTTATATGAAAGACAAGAATGAAAAAGTAGGGGTTTAGACTTTAAGTAAGTGGTAAGTTTCATCGGTTTTGAGATGCATATTTTCACTTTTTAATATCTGTGAAAGTTGAAACATGTCAGTTTATGATACTGTGTGATTGACAGTCTCTTCCTGGTAAGACATGAAATACCGGTGTTTCTTTCATCCAGCCACTTGTGTATTAGAGTCCCTGAAACAAGCGCGTGCTCATTCCGCACAGTCTCACTGCCGACTCTGCCTGGACACGAGCACAAGATGTTTGCTAGAGAGCGTGCAGTGTTATGTATTTATTGCTAGGCCAAAATTTGTTGATACTTTTGTGAGGATTTTTTAGGGTTGTAAAGTCTCAATGATTTAAAAAATCTAGAGGGATGTTTTGCGCGCATGTGTGTGTGTGTGTGTGTGTGTGTGTGTGTGTGTTTTGGATGAGATGTCATCTGTCACGTAATATAAGCTGATCTGGAACCCTGATCCTCCAGCCTCTACTTCTCAAGTGCTAGGATTATAGGTCTAGGCTACCACACCTACTTAAATTTCAAGTGTCAGTGCCTTTGTGAGAATAGACTTTTTTTTCATTTATAAATTTAGAAACATAATGACCACTCCAAAAATATGATATATGAGCAATTATCAATACAGACTGTGATAGGAGATGGAATAATTTTGAAATGAATAATGAAAATTTTGGTAACTGTCAGACATGGTATATCGTCCCTGTAATCCCAGCACTCAGGAGGCTGAGGCAGGAAGACTGCTATACTAGCAGTCTTCGAAACTAGCCTGGGATGTAGAACCTGTCAAGCAGAGTAAAGCAAGAAAAAAATTACTAAAAAATATATTTTGAAATTTCATGAATGAAAATTTAATCAGCTCTTAAAAAGTTAAATTAAGAACTTGGCAACTTGGGGCTGGAGCGATGGCTCACCAGTTAAGAGCAGCGATGGCTCACCAGTTAAGAGCAGTGGCTGTTCTTCCAGAGATCCTGAGTTCAATTCCCAGAAACCACATGGTGCCTCATAACCATCTTTAATTGGATCTGATGCACACTTCTGTGTTCTTCTGAAGACAGCTACAGTGTACTCTTACAAAATAAAAGAAATAAATCTTTAAAAACGAGAGAGAGAATTTGCAACTTAAAAGAAGATATAATGAGTTATGTTTGGTAAAATATTAATTAAATACATTCTTATTATGCCATCCACACCCTGAGGTAAACTACCAATCAGGAAAAGTCAAATATGGGTTGCAACGTGGAGTATTTAAAACCTGGACATCTCTCTATTGAAAATTTAAAATCTTTTCATTGAATCAGTAATTTTCATAAACTTAGAAAATAAGATCTCAGTTCATCTTTCCAGTCAGAAACAAAGCCAATATTTTTCTGTGAGCCAGAGCCATGTTTTTCAAAAGGGGGCAAATGCTTTCTGGGGAAATGATCTAAAGTAAAGAAAACTGAAGAGGCATCAACAGCAGAGTCCTTCCTCCAAACTTACTTCCTGGGTATGGTTAACTTTTCATGGTTTGGAATTAAATTGTTTACAAGTTCTCTGAGTCTAACACTCCAGTTGTTTGAGTTCCCTCACAAAATACTCTTGGCTGGGGGCTCATACTGTATGAAAATAGCACAATTTATGAAAAAAGACTGCTCCCTATATCTTCCCAAAATACATACATTTGGTTGGTCTTCACAGTTAGCTATGAAATGCACTATGCCACAGTTCTCTGTTCTTTATGTTCCTTGGATGGCCATGTCGAAGCTGTACCTTTTCCATGGCTGTCATGTGCCTTCCTGCCCTCTGGGTGCAGTCACTGAGCCTCCTTTCTCAGTTCTGCAGAGGTGGTGTGGTCCTCTGAGCAGCAGTGCCCCCCATAGGCTCCTGAAGTTGAACACACCATGGCGCCATTTGGAAGATTTTCTCTGGAAAAGTCATTAAATGTCAGAAGCAGAGTTTAACATGTTGTCCCAGTGGGAGCTTGAGAGATCAGGCAGAGAGAAGTAAAGCATACCTTTAATCCCAGCACACTTGGAGAGGCAGAAACAGAGGTGGGTGGGTCTCTGAGTTCCAGACCAGCCAAGGTGACACAGTGAAACCCTGTCTGAAAAAGTGGAATAAAAGATAAGAATGCACAATGAATGCAGACAGTAGAGGCCTAGCCCATGAGGAGAACGGAACTCTAGTTAGCAGCTGGACTAGAGTTTCAAAGAGACTGACTACTTCCGCCTGTTCTTGAGACTTTGCATGAAGCTGAATTTAAAAGTAATGGGCTAATTTTGGTGATGGAAATTTCAAGCCGTTATAACAACTTATTCTGTGCAATGGTTATTACCAGTTATTCTCCTGAAAAGCTTCAGCTTGCAGCCAGCGCTTGTAGAGGTTGTAACCGTTAAAAGAGTTGGCACCGTTAAAGAGGAGCCTCTGACTCTGTAATGTAAGAACAGGAAAGATGCTGTGAGGACGAGACCCAACCACAGAGCTCCAGCTCCAGGAGTGCGTGCGTGCATGCGTGTGTAGAGGACGCAACACTGAAGGTTTTGCTGCTCATAAAAGCAAGTAGGAAAGGTTTTTACCCGCTGCATCTATGGCCCAAGGAGGTCAAGGTCCACCCCAAGTTTTCAGCCAAACTTGGCAGGACTGTCTACATATTATGGGTTTTGGAGAAAAGAAAAATGTAAAGTTAAGAGGGTCATGGGTTCTTCCTCTGCATTTTCAGCCACTGAAACAGTATGCAGTATGAGTATGCAGGGTTGGCCGTTGCAATTATTCCAGGTTACATGTGCACTAAAGCAAACTAGTCTAGGAGACTAGAGCTGAGAGCCACAGATGAGAAAGAACATGGGACATTTGTCTTTCTGGGTCCAAGTTTCCTCACTTAATATAGTATTTTCTAGTTCCACCCATATACCAGAAAGGTTCAGGATTTCATCTTTCCTTACAGCTGACTGGTATTCCATAGTGTATATGTACCACATTTCCAGTATCCATTTGTCAATTGCAGGGCTTGTTGTTTCCATTTCTATGCTATTATAAATGGAGTAGCAGTGAACATGATTGAGCAAATATCCTTGGGATAAGATACTAAATTCTTTGGGCAGATGCCAAGAAAGGTCCAGCTGGGTCACAAGTGGGATTTTTTCTTTTTAGCTCTTTCAGAATTCTCCACACTGATGGTCAGAGTGGCTGTACCAATGTACGATGAGGTAGAGATGTTTCAACAAGTTCCCTAAGTGATTCCAATGGGTGGCCTTTGGTTTTTCAATTTGCAGTATTCCATTCTAAACAGTTTCCACATGTTGGACTTTGGTTTGGATTGCTGAGGAACACTGACTAGTTGTCTGTACATTTTCCTACATTGAAATTTTTTGGAAATTAAGTATTTTCTTTTCCTCAGCTTAATATTAGTAAATATGAATTGCAATAAGAAACTGATATGTGGTAAATACAGTTTTATGTAGTGGTAGAGCCTCACTCAGGCATGATTTCTTACAAATGTGGATATTAAGCTCTATTAAAAATCTAAGCAGATTTTTCCCAAGTATTGGCATCAGAAAAAGCAACTTTAACTTATATTTACATGATTTTAGTAAAGAGGGAGAAAGATAAATTCATCTTTGTTAACAAATTCCATTGTAGTATCTGGAAGCCTAATAAGTGGATTGTATCATTTCCTTTTCTAGAGACAGTAACTCAAGAACACATGGACCTTGGGAACTAAAGGTATGGTATGGCTACAGGGTCAGACAGCATGCTTAGGAAAGAGTAACAATACCACTTGCTCATTGCAGCGCTTGCACTCTGAGCTGAGCAAAGGTGATCAATGGCTGCATTTGCTCCTGAGGATGGTAAAGACCATGCTCAGAGAAAATGCACACGAAGTTTGGAAAACACACCCGTCCCTGCAAAGTCCATCTGAGAGACTGCCCCAGAAAGGGAATTCTGAAGGTACTCTTAGGAATTGAAGCGTCCATGTCAAGGTCCATGTGACCTAGCAAAGATGCAGATTGACCTAGGCCACAACCACTGTGGCACTCATAAAGCACGTGCCTGACCTTGTCACTACTGACTTAGGAGAAAGAAGACTTCAGGGGGGCTATTTTAAGAAATGATTGCATTTGAGATGTGCAATTCTGTGACAAGGTAAGTATTGTTTCCAAAAAAAAAAAAAAAACCCTGGAGAAATATTAAGCACAGTCAGATAATGGAAGTGGCTATTCTCAGATGCTCTTCAGAGTCTGCATTTTATGAACTCTCTGCCATTTGTAAGCACTGCAGCTAATCAAATTTTTTTATGTAGATAGGAATGTTATGTTCCAACCAGTAAGGCATAAGTCATAGTATCCAGTAGCTAGGTCAGATTATTAGGGGTATTTGTTCTATTGTTTTATTTGTTTTTTAAAATTCTGCAAAAAGAATTAAAGTTGTCTTCTCCAGTGTCTATTACCCATTTATTTTAAGATGTGATATATCAAAATATATCCTTTGATTTTTTTTTTTTTATCATTTTTTTTTTTAAATCAAAAAATTCTGTTGTGTTTGTTTTTTGGCCCTAGGAAAGTGTTATATTCTTACTATTGATCACAATAGACTTGTTTCTTTCACACATTAGTACACTGGTCACTGAAGAGAAGAGTTGCCAGTGTGACATTTGGGTGAAGGTAGAAGACAAATAAATCACAATTTCTGGCTTATAAGAAGTCAAAGGTGGTGGGTGAGTGCACTGGGTGGGTGATGTGCTTTGTCAGATAACAAAGTTCAACCAAGCAAAGAAAAGAATGCTCAGAGAGCTAAAAGCTACCTCAGTTCTATCATTACAAATGCTATCTTGGAGACTTGCCTTTACCAAGAGAAAAAAGAAGCAGAGCTGGCATTTGTACGAACTGAGGGGTTGTCCACCATTAGGTAACATTTTGGCTTAACTCTCCATTGGATATCCCTAGCAGGACTCACCTTGCCATGTTTACTGTAGCTCTGGGTGCTGCTGCTTCTATGTGAGATGTCTTGATGTAACCTGATTTTTTTACCCAACCCAGGCTTCCCTGTAGTTACTCAAAGAAGTATGTCACAGGACAGGGTAGGCCTTGCGCTCCATCTGCCAACCTAGGAGGTGTGTGGTGTGCCTGGAGGGCCAGCCTCTGCCCAACAGCTTCAGTCAGCTTCCAGGTCCCCCAAGAGCAAGTGTCACAGGCGCTACCACAACGCCTTGGTCCTGTTCTCTCATCTTTTCAATAATTAGCAATGTAGATGCAAACACCTGCAATCCTTCATTCCCAGTGGGCCTTGGGGCACTCGGTGCAAACAACCAACACATTCCTATTGAGCAGAGAAAGCTGGGTATCAGTGGGGACCAGGGGACATCTCTGCTGTACAGTACAGTAAAGGATGCAAATCTACGTTGAAGCAGCTCATCGATGAAGCATGTCAGCCCTGTGGTATAGCACTGTGTGTGATAAGTGCTAGTCCTCTGGGGTGACTGTTGAGAGTTCCATCAAAACAGTCTCCATTCTCCATTTCAGAACTGGTTAACCTGAAGTTATGCTACCTTGGAGACTTGCGTTAGCCAAGAGAGCTGGCATTCACCCTGTCTGTGGAGTGGGGTGGTCATAGATAATCCCACCCCTATCAGAAGAGTCATGCCAAGTGAAGAAAGCAGTTTAGCTTCTGGGTATCTGCTGCTTTACAATACAGCTTTAATGTAAAGGGGACATTGCTTTGTTTTCTTTCCCCCAAGGATTTTGATCTTATTTCAAGAAAGTCCTTTTTTTTTTTTTTTTTAAACATAATAGACATCTTAAGGTTCCCCTAGGAAATGTACTGAGACTCACATTTCTTACCACTTTGTAGCCGATACACGAGCACTTAATTCAGCAGTGAGACAATTCAGAGTCAGACCATTTCCTCAAAATTAGCCTAGGTAAAGCTAAACCCAGTGAGAGAATGAAATAATCAAGAAATCAGAACTAGTATTTCACGGGCTCTAGTTAAGTGTTAATGAGAGTGAAAGCCACAAGAACCGTTGGGGAGACAGCAAACTGCTCAACCACATTATAATATACTTACCAGTATCTATTTACAATAACCATGCAACACCCTGAATTCCGCAGCTCCATTATTCACTATCCAAAACATACTTGTGTATGTTTTACCAAAAGACTTCCTAACATGCCCTAAGCATTAATTAGAGTAGTTTCAAATTGGAAATGACACCAGTGTCTGTCAATGAAAGGCATAGAGTGAATAGATGTGAAATAGCTAGGAAAGGAGCTGACTTGTGCTCCAGGTGACAATTTTAGTGAATCTCATGGACAGCATGCTCAAAAGAAACTCACCAACCAACCATCAAAAGAATGAAAATGCGCTAAATAATCACCACTGGAAGAGTTCAAAGACTAGCCAAATGGAATGGGAACAGTCCTAAAGGAAACTTAAGATGTGCTAGTATTCTTGTCTTTTGGACCAGGATGGTGATGACTTCTATTATTTATAGTTCATACATGTTGATGTTCATAGTATACTGCACTTGAAGTTTCTTGTTTTGAGGCAGGGTCTCACTGTGTTTCTCTGGCTGACCTGGAAAGCACAATGTAAACCAGGGCCTCACCTCCAACTCACAAAGATTCACCTGTCTCTGACTCCCAAGTACTGGGCTAAAAGGTGTTCACCACCTCACCTGGCTGAAGTTTCTGTTTCTTAATGAGTAAAGTTAAATCAGCACAGTACTAATGAAGCACACAGCTCTGTGGTGTGAGAACAATGCCCCGAAGCTTTTGGAACATAGGACTTTTTATGTGGAGTATGTGCACATGTACCACTTGTGTATGCCATGGGTGTGCAGATGCCTACCTAGGCCTGCAAAGGATGTCAGATTCACCGGAGCTGGGGTTGAAGGTAGCTGTAAGCTTTTGTTAGTCTGTGCTGGGAACTGAACTCAGGTCCTCAGCAAGAACAGTAAAAGCAGGAAGCACTCTGAGCCCCTGAGCCATCTCTTCTTCCTCCCACATTATTTCCTTAACACGTGTATCAAAAAGTAGAAATTATCTGCTTTGGCCCCCAGTGGGCAGTAAGGCATTCTGAAGCCCTTTTGTGGGATTAGGAGTCAATTCTGTTGTAGAACATTTGTCTGGTACATGAGGCCCTAAGTCAATCCCTAGGATTTCAAAAATTATTAAAAATGATAAATGTAAAATAATAATAAAAGTAAGAGGAAAGGTGTCTTAGGGTTTTCCTGCTGTGAACAGACGCCATGACCAAGGCAGTTCTTACAAAAGGCAACAGTTAATGGGGGCTGGCTTACAGGTTCAGAGGTTCATTATCATCAAGGCAGGAACACAGCAGTATCCAGGCAGGCATGGTAGGGGAGGAGCTGAGAGTTCTACATCTTCATCTGATGGCTCCTAGTGGAAGACTGACTTACAGGCAGCTAGGTTGAGGGTCTTAAATCCACGCCCACAGAGACACACCTACTCCAACAAGGACACACTTCCCAACAGTGCCACTCCCGGAGCAAAGCATATACACACCATCACAAAGGGTATGGCTGGAAAAATGATTAGAGTTCAATTTTTTGATTAATATCTCCCAAAATAAAACAAATCACCAGATGTCTGAATTAGAGTCTCACTATATAGACCAGTCTGTCCTTAAACTTACAGTCCTCCAGCAGGGTGGTAGTGGCACTTGCTGTTAATCCTCGAACTACGGAGGCAGAAGCAAGTGGATATCTGAGTTCAAGACCAGCCTAGTCAGAGTTAAGTTCCAGAACAAACAAGGCTGCACAGAGCAACCCTGTCTGTAAAAACCAAAGTGAAACTTACACTCTTCCAGCTTCAGCCTCCCAAGTGTTGCAGTGATAGGTGCCTTCCTCAGCCATGGCCACTAATCAGGTTTAGAAGAAGAAACCTGTTGATCTAAGAAGACCAAAGCTGGGCCTTGTGGTGCATACCTGTAATCACAGCACTCCTGACAGAGGCAGAAATACTCACAGACCATTAAGGGGTCTACCTAGTGAGTTCTGAGCCAGCCAGGATTATATATCTACATAGTTATATAGCAAGACCTACATACATACTCCACATATGTGCTATTCTAGAATAGGCAAAGTGACATGAGGCAACTCACAGCCCTCTTAGAGTGATTGGAAGTGCAGTTGACAAGAACTTGAAATGGACAGGTGAGATGGACTCACAGGTTAAAGTGACCTGAGTTCCATTTCACAGTGCATGAAAGAGCTCACTCCAGAAAGCACTCTGATCTCTGTAAACAGGCTAGGGCACTGCACACTCACACACATTAGTAATGGGATGTTCTTAATTTTAAAAAGAATTGTAAAAAAAAATCTTCAGAGTTTATCCTTCTCGCAAAGTGACAAGTTAGCTTGCTGCTCGAGCACGCCCATGATTCCTGTGTCGAAGACAAAGGGTTTTAATCAACAATGCCATTAGCTGCATAGCTTCATGGTTTTGCACTGGGTCCTCTCACTCTAGGATGATGCAAAGGAGTCCAGGTACAGACCATGCACACTGCAAATTTGTGTCAGAACTGAGGGAAAACTAACGGGCTTAGGGGCTAGAAATCTTTATAAAAGTAACTGGATTTGTCCTTATTTTCCCTGGAAGAATAAATTATCTTAACATCAGATAACAAATGTGACTCTTGCTCCGGTGGGAGCCTCTGTCTTTTGAGACTCTTCACTATATTACATGTTTGGAAAGAATTGTCCTTTGCTTGTAAGGTAAGCAGAAATGGAGATGCATCAAGTAAGTTCCAGTGGCAGATGACACAAGTCTTTAGAAACTCAAGAAGAGACTTGTCCTTGACAAACAAAGCATGATTATAAAGGGGAATTCCTTTTTCTTGGGTCTGGGAAGTTGGCTCAGTTAATAAAGTGCCTGACATACAAACATCAGAAGCTCACTTTAGATTCCAACAACAATCACAAATTCTCTGTGGTTGACAAGTTTTCACTTTTATTAACGAGCCTTTTAATTCTCTCAGATATGAAAAGCAGCCAAGGCAGTATCAGGCCACAATCCCTGGAGCCACTCTGCTATACATCACGAGCCTGTAGTCAGAGCAGGTCTGTCCCACATGTTCATCCTGAGGCTCAGGGTGACCTGTAGCTGTAGGAGGTGACAATCATGTCAGCTATGAGAAGGACGCAGCTTGGAGAGAACTGGAAGAAGGTGTGCCAGTACGAAGGCCAAGACAGAGAGTGTGAAGTGGGAGAAGCTGCGTGCCTGAAGCACTGTCAGGGGAAGAGACAAGACCAGAAAACTCCCAGACCACACTACCTGTGGCACCACCAGCCATGAGGGAGGATGAAGTCAGGGAAGGAGCAATATTTCATCTTAGCTGTCAATGATGAGATCTAAAATGATCTGAGAGGTGGGCCTTTGGGCATGCCTGTAGGAGATTGTGTTTCTTAGGTTAGTCATTGTAGGAGAGCTACTTGCTATGGTGGCATCACTCCCTGGGTTGCGTTCCTGGTTTGTAGGAGCACAGAAGAGCTGTCCTGGTGACCAAGGCAGGTGAGCTGGCCCTGAGGGTGTGAGCATGGGGGAGCTGGCCCTGCCACTCTGCCATACAGTGATGTGGGTGAGGAAGAGATACCTCCTCCCCCCACACCTCACTGTCTGTGGCAGAAGAGAAACCTGGCCCTGGGGTCATGAGAGCAGGAGAGGTGGCCCTGCCCCTCACTGGCTGCAGCACTCAGGGGCCAGGCCCTGCACCTTGCCTGGGTAGCATAGAAGGGCTAGCCCTGGTGGCAGAAGTGTGGGTGAGCTTCCCTGAAGACAGAAGAGTAGGACAGCTGCTGTGAGGCCTTGAGAGACAAAAGGCGGCAGATGAGCCAGACCGGGGAACATTCCAGACCATCGAAAGGGCCAAAGATAACCGTTATAAAATGAAAAACAGGGCCAGGAACAGATATGCCTCAGGCCCCACACGATAGACAGAATTTTCTGTTGTCAAGGACAAGCTGAAGCCACAGGTGGGTGGTAACAGGCTGACGTCACCACCTCGGGCCTCCAATCATGTAAAAAGTCAAAATTAACCACCAATGTGGCCTACCCTTTCATGCTATTGCCAAGCTCTGCCCCCCAAAAACTGTATAGAAAGTGTGTACCTTACTAATCTGGGGTCCCCATTGCCCTGCTGGTAGGGCGGCCCCAGTGCACTGGATTCAATAGACCTCATGCTTATTGCATCGTTCTCAGTCTCTGTGTCTTTGTGGGGTGGGCCACCTAGGCGTTTGGACTTTCGAGTCCAGCACTGCACCAGCGCCTTGGCAGCTGTGGCACTGGGTGAGCTAACTGAGGCTGTGCTGAACCTGGGGTATGTGCCCTGGGGTGTGAGTTCATGAGAGTTGGCAGGCTGACCAACTCAGCTATCACCCAGGCCTGGATCCAGGACTTGAGTTGGCCTACCCCAACATCTATCCCATTTATAAACCGCTGGAGCACGTGAAGGGGCTGGTCCTTCAGATCCAAAGCTGTAGGGTCTGGTGACCCAAGGCGACAATGGGATATCTGAGATGAGTCATTGGAAAATGTATGTCCCACCAATGGATCCAAAGACTGGGGAAGAAACTAAAGTTACAGTTGGAAACGATATGAATACAGGGGTGTGAGAAGAATGTGGGCCAGCCACTTCTTACATCCTCTGTAGGAGTATTTGGGAATTTGATTCTGTCCTCGCTCCTGAAGCTTGCAGCTTCCCATGATGCTCTAGTGCCAAGGGAACAGCAGCAACAGCAATCTGGGGTTTCCATGCTCTACAAAGAGTCCAGGAGATCTGCCCTGGTGGGATTTGGTCAACATGACACAACCTAGAGTTATCTTGTAAAAGAGAACCTCAAACGACACCATCAGACTGAACTCTAAGCAAGTCTGTGGGGGCATTTTATTGATTAATGATTGACGTTAAAGGACCCAGTTCATGGTGAATGGTGCCACCTTAGGGCAGTTGGTCCTGGGTTGTATAATTAAGCAGGATGAGCAAGTCATGAGGAGTAATCCAGTAAGCAGCCTTCTTCCATGGTTCCTACCACAGCTCCTGCTTGAGTTCCTGCCCTGACTTCCCTTGAGGATGTGTAGGCCCTTAGCTGCTCTGTGGTCAGTGTTTCCCACAACAATAAAAAAAGCAAGGACAAAGGCTATGTTGTTAGATGCGTTTACTGTTTCTGGCCCGCAGAAAAATTTGTCTTACTGAGTACAGATGTACCCTTGTGTTTTTAGTTTGTATTTTTACTTTAATTTATTATATATTACGGCCATTAGTTTGGAGCAGTCACTAGTCAAAGATACCTTCGAACCAGGAATTTACACTGTGATTTGAAGTCAAATATGGAAGATGTCTTATTTTTCCTGTCTTGTTTTGTTATGTCTGCTTGTTTGTTGTTTTAATGAGACAGGGTTTCTCTGTGCAGCTCTGGCAATCTCCTGTCATTTTAAAAATAGTTTCTAAAATATCCCTTGATACTAAAATGTGCCTAAATTTCATGTATTACCAAAAAAAGTTTTCTTGAAGGACAATAAAAACATTTCAATTTGATGTATTTAATAGGATTTAATATATCACTGTCCTTTAAAAATCTTAAAATAAGAAGACACTAGGTTTTATGAGGTTTCCTCTGCTCACACTTCCAAAGATTGGTGGAAGGAAAATAATGAATTTGTTGGTATCTGTAAGATGGAGTACCTTTTGATACCCCACTGAATTATCCATGTGAACAATCATTTTATCTATCCAACAAATGGGAATTCTCTTAGGATATGTCCTTGGGGAAATATGTTGGGAAAAACTAATCTCTGGAGCCATTCCTATTTGAAATTTTTCTATAAATCCTGCACTGGCAGATTCAATCATTTCTGCAGAAACAGTGAGGTCTAACTCTTAATGACGTACGTTAGCTCTGTTGTACTCACTACCATTTACTTTTAGCAGATCGTGGGCAATGCAAATCAATGCTTTTGATTGTGGAAATGGTAATAATGTGAGATTTAAAATCTTGCCTAACTATGTAGTTCTGGAAAGGATTAGAGATTTTTTTTTGTTTGTTTTTCAAGACAGGGTTTCTCTGTATAGCCCTGGCTGTCCTGGAACTCACTCTGTAGACCAGGCCAGCCTCGAACTCAGAAATCCGCCTGTCTCTGCCTCCCGAGTGCTGGGATTAAAGGTGTGCGCCACCACTGCCAGGCTAGGATTAGAGATTTTAACAAACTCTTTCAGGTTATGTAAGTATGGTATTTCTTAGTGTATATGGTTTCAAGTTGCACAAATGTAAATGTTGTCAGTCTTACTATTTTGAATTTTTTCTTACTGAGATAAAATATAAGTCATTTGACACCTTGACAAGGTGATAGGGAATGATTCCACCAGCTTACGTGTCATTGTGTGAGGCACAAGGGAAAGGCTCCTCCACGTTAAGTGTCATGGTGTGCTGTGCATTTGTGCCACTAGGACAAGTTTTATCATCAACCTCAGAAGCTACTCTAAAGTTGTAGCTGAAAACATGAGGTAGCCTTAGTTCTTCTAAAGATGGCACTTGTATTTCTATTTTAAAATTGGACACTTATTCTATTTTATGGAATGAAATGTTACTTGGTCCTTGAATAAAAATTAAACCTAGATGTAATCCCAGTGCTCAGGGGGCTGAGGCAGGAGGATCACCAAGAATTCAAGGCCAGCTTGGGCTACAAAATGAACTCCAGGACAACCTGAGCTAAAAGTAAGACCCTTATTAGCCTCATCCCATAAAAAAAATAAAATATAAGGGGTGATTAGAATCAAGATTCTTCTCTCAGATTCAATATATCACCAGTGGATTTAGTGATTTAGAGTAGGATTTTACCAAATAATCCATGTGGGGGTCTTGAACCTTTTCTTTTAGGTTCTTGGGGTTTTTGTTTTGCTTTGGTTTTTGTTTTTGTTTGTTTTTGTTTTTGATGATGTTGTTGTTGTTGTTGTTTTTGGCAGGGTTTTATGTTGTAGACCCAGCTGGCCTTGAACTCATAAAGATCCATTTGCTCCTCTCTTCCATGTGCTGAGACTAAAGGTGTGTGCCATCACACAAGACCTGGCCTTGAATTCTTGATCTTCCCTTCACAGACTTGGGAGTGTGGGGACTATAGGTGTGTGCCACCACTCCTGACATTGCGAAATCAGAATAACCAATTTAAGAGGCTACAACAAAAACAAAAGCAGGGAGGAAAATGGAAGGGGAAAAAATCTTGGGAGAGCCGGTGATCCTGCACAGGTGATGGCCTTAATGTGATCCCCCTGCCCCCCAGCATCATACAAACAACCTCTCAATGAATTGCTCCCCTTCTCCTTTATTTGTGGGGTTTTGTTTTGTTTTTAAGACAAGGTCTAACTTAGCATGTAGGCCAGGCTAGCTGTAAGCTTGCGTTGGGACTATAGGTGTGCCATCATGCCCGTTTTTCAATAAATTCATTTTTAAAGTTCATTCATTCTGTAACACAGGAATGGAACCCCTGAAACAATTGCTATGAGAACCAACCAACACAACATTTTGTTAAGTTCTGAATGCCAACAGCTTGAACCTGTAATGCTTGCTGTTCATTAAGATGGAAGATCTGTAGGTGCTAAATGGAGACTCGTTCCCAAGGTCAGCTGCCCTAAAAGAAAGAGATTTGAAAAGATACTTTCTTACTCTGATTCAGTATCTTTAAAGTGTGACCTCAAGGGATCAGCTAAGGGATCTCCCCACACCCAATAAGGCCTGGCCCACTCCTTTCAGTAGTAATAATGACTGTTTAGACAAAGACAGGGAGATAATCCTTCAAAGTCAACCAGAAAGAGGTAATGACATGCCTTAGGTATACAGCATTTATTGTTATGCTAATGTGCTCATAGAGAAATTTCAAATCCACAGCACCTCTGTGGACCAAGAACTGTTGAGTTCTTGAGACTCAGAATGGACTCAGTGATTGAGCCAAGAGCAAGGCCCTGGTTCAGTCCCAGCCCCAAACCAAATAGCACTTGGCAGATAGAGGAAGGAGCTGTGAGAGTTTCTACCTATTCTGGGGACCTCCCAGCAAGGCTCCTTCTCAAAAAAAACCAAACCAAAACAAAACAAAAAACAAACAAAAAGCAGGCTCAGTTCTTGTTCTTTTAGCTTATCTGGAGGAAAGTGAGCTTGATACAATAACAAAGAAAGGAAGAATCTGGCCTACAGGCGGAGGGAGTTGTTAAGTTTTCACTGACTAAGACTTCAGGGAAGCAAGTGATACTTATGGTTGGTTTCCTTCAACAATCTCTCTCTCTGTCTCTCTATCTCTTCCTCGCTCCCTTCCTCCTTCCCTCCCTGCTGCATACCTTTGTGTGTGTGTGTGTGTGTGTGTGTGTGTGTGAGAGAGAGAGAGAGAGAGAGAGAGAGAGAGAGAGAGAGAGAGAGCTTATAAAAGCCCAAGGTACAGAACTTTGTAATGGTCAGGTATGAGTATCTTCATCATCAGTAACTAGTGACTAGTGCTCCCTGCACAGGAAGCAGAAGGACCTACAGTTCTTTCTCAACCTCATCTAGTGAATAATATAATTGCTATTGGAATTTTGGAGTTCCTATCTAGATCATCAGGTGATATGAGGGAAACTTGGGTCCCCCTCTTGAGGTTCTTGGTCTCATTAATAACATAATTTAAGAAGGCTTAACTAGAAGCTCAACAACAATTTTATTAGAGTTTAAAAGATACCCCCAGACAGGCCAGATGTGAATCTCAATGGCTCTCTGGAGAATGGAGGAGAGAAGTAGGGCTTGAGGCAAGCCACGTCAGCTGAAATGGAGGAGGTCAGTCACATGTCCAACAAGCAGCCATATGGCACAGAATGAGGCGTTAGAGAGTTAGGAGACCCCAAAATATTGGGTAAAACCAAAACATTAAGGAAAGCATGCCTAGAAGAGGGATGGAAAGAAAAAAACAGGTTTTGCTTTCCTAAATAATTCAAAAAAGCCAGAAGACTTACAAAGTTGTGGCTGGCCAATTAGGTACTGCACTAGGGGTGGAGATTCTGGGGAGGAAAAGTAGTGTCTCATTAAAACACTAGTTGTTCTGGTTTCCATCTGTAGTGGGAGACCTCTGCCTGGGCCATCAGGGCTCCATTGCCAAATAGCACTGGGAGAAAGCGAGCCGCCCAGGAGTGTGGAAAAGCCTGTCTGCTCAGAGGGACCCATCTGGAATCCCCAGGACACAGGAACTGAGGAGTGGTCTTCTAGTATCTTTCAGCAACCAGGGAGCTGATCCTGTGACACAGGGCTCCATACTCAAATAGAGCCAGGAGATAGCTGGTATACCAGGAGTGCCAACACACCTTCGAGCACAGGCAAGACCACCACCTCTGTTCAAATTCACTGGATCAAGAGGGACCGTTGCAGAGCATCAGGACACAGGAACCAAGGGACAGCTGGGGACAAGATCCTTCTGGTTTCTGTCTGCACCCCAGAGCTGACCCTGTACCACAGCTCTCCAAACCCAAATTCCTCTTAGAGAGAGCTGGTCTCCAAGGAGTATTGACACAGAGGCTTGCAGGAGGGACAAGACATAGTCAAAGACAGTAATACCAGCTAACACCAGAGATAACACCAGTTTCTGGCTATTATAAATATGGCTAATATCCAATATATACAAAGAACTCAAGAAGTTAGACTCCAGAAAACCAAATAACCCTATTAAAAATGGGGAACAGAGCTAAACAGAGAATTTTCAACTGAGGAAACTTGAAGGGCTGAGAAGCACCTAAGGAAATGTTCAACATCCTTAGTCATCAGGGAAATGCAAATCAAAACAACCCTGAGATTCCACTTCACACCAGTCAGAATGGCTAAGATAAAAACTCAGGTGACAGCAGATGCTGTCAAGGATGTGGAGAAAGAGGAACACTTCTCCATTGCTGGTGGGATTGCAAGCTGATACAATCATTCTGGAAATCAGTTTGGTGGACCCTCAGAAAAATGAATATAATATTACCTAAGGACCCAGCTATTCCACTCCTGGGCATATTCCCAACAGATGCTCCAACATGTAATAACAAGGACACATGCTCCACTATGTTCATAGCAGCCATATTTATAATAGCCAGAAGGTGGAAAGAACCCAGGTGTCCTTCAACAGAGGAATGGATACAGAAAATGTGGTACATTTACACAATGGAGTTCTACTCAGCTATTAAAAACAATGACTTCATGAAATTCACAGGCAAATGAATGGAACTTGAAAATATCATCCTGAGCGAGGTAACTCAGTCACAAAAGAACGAATACAGTATGTACTCACTGATAAGTGGATATTAGCCCAAAAGTTCGAAATACCCAAGATTCACTTCACAGCAACATTGGACTGAGCATGAGGTCCCAGATGGAGGAGTTGGAGAAGGGACTGAAGGAGCTGAGGGAGTTTGCAGCCCCATGGAGGGAGCAACAGTGTCCACTGGCCTGACCCCCCCCCTCAATGCTTCCAGAGACTGGACCACCAACCAAAGAATACACATGGAGGGACCCATGGTGCTAGCCACATATGTGGCAGAGGAGGGCCTTGTTGGCCATCAGGGGGAGGAAAGGCCCTTGTTCGTGAGGGTGTTACATCTCCCAGTATAGGGGAATGCCAGGGAGGGAAGATGAGAGTGGGTGGGTGGGTGGATGGGGGAGCACCCCAATGGAGGCAGGGGAAGAGGAGGGAATAGGAGGTTCCAAAGGGGAGACCTGGAAAGGGGGAAACATTTGAAATGTTAATAAAGTATCAAAACAAACAACCAAACAAACAACCACTAGTTATTCCATCTATCTATCGAATGGCTCTCGATCAGTCCTCCTTTGTAGGAGTAATCCATTAGCCAAAATGATTGACCTGACTCAGCAGGGATGCCAGTCCTCCTTCCAGTCCAGAGAGTCTATACTCTTGACCAGGAGAGTTTTTTTCCACTCTAATGTAATGAAAATAAGTCTCATTCATAAGTCATTTAAATACCAGCACCAGCTAATCCATCAGGAATCCAGGCCACCAGAAAAAAAACAAAGTGGCTACCTGTATCATGCATTGTTAATTCTATTTATCCTTATTATGGCCACCTAGCTGGCCTCACAGCACCTTGATCCCTTCCTCTGATCCCACTCATGATACTGTAGAGTCTATTCCACCACAGCAGCTAGGGGCGTGGCTTTTAGGCCCTATGTGATCTGGCCCATTATATTCTCTTTCATCCACTGTGCCAGGCACTCTGGTTGGTCTTCCCCTTGCTGGACATGTACCTGGCATTACATCTACAGTGTAGAGTAGAATGGGAGTGGGGACCTCCTGGTGACCTTCCTCATCTCCTTCATGCCTTTGTTAGAAGGTAAACTCCATCAGGGCAAAAGTTTTTTTGTTTTTGTTTTTTTTTGTTTTTGTTTTTTTGCTTACTTACAACAGCTCAATCCCAAGAACAGTGACTAACTCACACCAGCCATTCTAATGTATTTATTAACTTAAACAAAGGAACAAATCGCTACCACTCTCTCCTGCCTCCAGCAGGACAAGTTGATGTGTTTGTGTAAACTCAACAGTACCTCAATTCTTTATCGTTTTTGAAACCGAGTGAAGGCTGAACAGAAGGTTCACTCTGAAATGGAGACAGTGGTATTGTCTGGTCTGGATCAGCAAGCCACTCTGGGAGATGATGAGAATGTGGGCCTGGATATGAAGGTTGTAGGACCACATTGCCAGGTTGACTTCTCAAGAACTCAGGCTCTTGACGACAATCTTCTTGGGAAGAGTGGTTTCAATAGTACATGAGCTCTGGGGAGGCTTCACATCCGTTTCGAGGTGAGGGTTATACATATACATGCAAAGCCACCATCACATCTGCCAAGCAGGCTGTAAGGAAGGCTGGAGGAGGACTCTTCTCATCCGGAAGCGCTAGGGAACAGGGCAGACTTCCTCTAAGACCTTGTTGTTTCAAGGGTGTGCCCTTTGCTTTTCTGACTATGCTCCTTGATATTGCAAAATTCATGAGCTTGATTTGGGGGGTTGGAGATATGGATCAGCAGTTAGGGGTGTGTACTGCTCTTGCAGACGACCCGAATTCGGTTCCAGCACCCACATTATGGTGTCTTAAAATTGCTTGTAACTCCAGCTTCCTGGGGATCTGATGCCTCTGACCTCAGTAGGCACCTGAACTCACCTGCACATTCGGGGGGGGGGGGGGGGGAAGGACAAGGGGGAAGAGAGAGAGAGAGAGAGAGAGATCTTTTAAAAATTACATATATTTGTTTTTCCCACATGGGTTCCCCCTGGGAATTGTGTACATGCATGGCCACCATGTATGGATGTGAATGTCAGGGACCAACTTGTAGAGATTGGTTGTTTTCTTCTTACCACGTGGGTCTCAGGGAATAACTGGGGTCATCAGGCTTTTGTAGCAAGTCTCTTTGCCCACCTCTTACTAGCCCTGATAAATCTGTTTCAAAGTATACCTTCTCTTCTCTAAAAAGTAAAGAAAAAATGGACCTCTCTCATATGCTTAAATTTGTATCAAAATGAGAAACTCAGGATTCTTCCACAGCTAGGAAAAAGTACTGGTCAGAATTTTCTGATTGATGTTTGATTTATGTTCTATTCTGGAAACCAAAATAATATCCTACCAAAGGTAAAATAATTGTTCATTTTGATTATATGAGTGATTTACTAGTATAGGAAAATTTACTAATAATTACTGAATAATTATGTAGTGTCAAAGCTAAATCTCTTTTATAAACCAATGCAATGTCAAATGATGGATAATTTTGCCTCTTGTATGAAGCACAATTAGAGCCCTCTCCCCCTTTCTCTTTGCTTCTCAGCTGCTGTTTGCCACAACTGCTCCCATATGCCTGTCCTATTACAAGATGGAAGTAGCTCAGGCTAAAGGTCCTTGTAGACCGGGAGTCTTTGGGGATTCAGAACCAATAGGAATTTGTCATAAGAAGCCATCTTCATGTTTGTGAGAAAAGATGGAGCAGTGCAAAGAGGGAGGGGAAAGACTGGAGGCCAGCCTTGACATAGGTAAGGGAGGTCAAACTGGCTGAGCAAACACATACATCCTGCTGTTATATATGCTGACAGGGCTGCTGTGAACATCTTCAGAAGGTTTGGGGCACAGTGTGACCATCACATCCTGTGAGTCTCTATACAGTCAGTTAACTGGCGTATGGTCACTCCAGAGCAGTCAAGGAAGAGTGAGGACAGAAACCTTGTACATTGTTTTCATTCTTTACAAATGGTGTTTGACTTCTGCCACTCTGAATCAATGATGACTTTTGAAATGTAGTGTCTGCTGGGTTGATTTTGCTTCTCAAACACCAGGCTACTCTATACTTTTGCCCTTAATGACGAATATAGACTTGTAAACAGACAGGAAAGGAGATTTAAGCAAGTACCATTTTTAGTATAACCAAGTAGCCTGAAGAACAATCCAGCTCAAACATTTTGATGACAAGGTATGGGATTTCTTTCTCTGGTGTATTCCAAAGGGCCAGATAACTCACTTGTCAAACACCTGGCCTGTCTCTCAGCTTGAGTTTCACTTCACCATTTCTCAATACACGATGCCTTGGGGTTGCACCTTTCAGTGAAGCACTAGCAAGCATTTCAGCCTTTTACGTAAACCCAGCCAGAATAGCACCCAATAGAAACCTGCCATGAAAGCAGATTTGTGAGCAGATGAATTGATGGTGGGTCTATGGTGATTCAAGTGCCGCTCAGTTCATTTGCATGTAATGGAATTATAGGATTAATAGCACTGGGTATTTAAGAACGCCCTTATCTTTCTTCACAGAAAAAGTTCCTCTCTGAGACAAATAAAGGGGATGGATTACAGGAGAAGAGATCCTTTTAGTTAACATCTGACTTGTGACTTAAGCTCTTGGCAAGAATACACATGGAAAGAAAACTCTGCTCCCTGGCACTTCAGAGCAATAACCCTGCCATTGCTGGAGAACGGGGGAAAGTTACTCATATTTACACATCTCTGCCAGGCTGAGGTTTCTAAATATTGTGATACACAGCCAGAGTGGTGAAACTGTCTTTGCTATGCAGCTTTAGTCCACCCGCTGTCCTAGATGGATGGTGTAGCACCATCACATCTCATTTGACCATTCATCAACAAGACAGGCAGGAGATATTTCCCTCTGATGTATAAAATTTGTCTTCCAAATAATGCTTTGGAAGAGAATAGCAAGCATCCATGCTTTCTTACAATAAATTGTGAGGTGTGGGTTTTGATAGCTCCTTCATATCCCTGGGTGGTTTATGATTCCGCTAAGAGGATTATGTGAAAATTTTTGAGAGACTTTTTTTTTTTTAGATAAAAACTGAGATTTCTCTGGTCTCCTTTTACCGTCTGTTATTCTTCACATGTGCCTATATCTGTGTGTGTGAAAGCTGTTTTACCGCCACACTGGGACGCAGATGGGAAAGGAAACGGAGTGAAGTTCAGCAACCTAATGGCTCCCTTGTGGAGACTGTTTCCACAGGGAGGACATTGGGGTGAGACTGCCATGTGTCACAAGGTCATGCATTTGTTATTTTAGGATGGTCCTTACTCAAGATGGAAGAAGTTATTCCCACATATAAGAAGGAGACTCAAGAGAAATGATAGGTAGGCAAGAATGCTCAGAGCTATGTCAGAACACACCAGAACTGTATCAGCACCGAGACAACTGTGAAATGCCATCAGGACTGTCTCAGTAGGGGACAAGATCATCAGTTTTTAACTGATGATTGGTGGAGTTTCCTCCACCCAATTCCTTGTTTGGCCCGGTTCTCTAGATTTGTCCCCTTGAAGTGGTTGATGACAGAAATGTCTTGTTACAGGGACATTCTTCAATTATCCCTTTACAGAAGAAACGTCTGTGCAAATATTTAAACTACCTCCTCTCTCCGTGCAAATTTGCCTTTAGATCAATCTGGTCTTGGACGCATGCCAGGAATAGCTTAAGCATGGAAGTTGCTAGGTGGGAAGAGTGTAGGGACCCTGCGGGGCTTTGCCAGGGACTTACAACCATTGGTTCTTCCTTCCACACACTCCAAGTGTCTTTCCGGGACTGGGACTTCACGGGACAGAGAGCCTGCACATATTGTTTGTTTATTGAATGAGGCCTCCGAAGGGCGCCGAGGGCCAGGGGCTTGGTCTTGCAGAGCGCAGACCACCAAGCTGCAGTTCCCCGGTGAAGCCCTCTTTCACCGCTCCATGGCCGGAGAGCTGCAGTCATTCCCGGCCTGGCCTCTTCTTTCCAGCTCAGCGCTCCCGCCGCGGCTGGACTGGACACGCGGGGGGCCTATCTCTCCCAGGCAGGGTCTGAAGGGTGACTGATCTCGGTACCCCATGGATTCCCGCGGACGCCAGGCAGGGACGAGACGGGCGCTGGAGCCCGCACGAAGGGGGCGCGGTGGGATCAGAGCGGGACACCATGGTGCCCGCGGGAACGATCTGGGCTGGCGGGTGTTCCGGAGCCGGGGGCGGGGAGCCCGGAGCGCCGCCCCGCCAGCGCGCCCCGCCCGTGGGAGAGGAGGGGCTGCGGCGCGGAGGACCACTGGAGGCGCCGCGCGGCCGCCGCTGTCCGCGCTGGAGACCACAGCTCGGCACTGGCGGCGCCCGTCCTCCGCGCCTCCGGAGCTTCCTCCAGCTTGCGCGCCCGGCGGATAGCACGGGCCATCTCCCGCGGCGACCTACCGCTCGCCCTGCAGGTAAGTGTCTCTTGGCCGCTGGGTGGATACCCCGTGCTTGCCGCGCGGCCCGGGGGCATTGTGCGCGTCCAGAGGGCCGAGGACCCTGGCGATACGCGGGAGGGCAGCCGCAGCCCCAGGCCCCCAAGGCATCGCCGTCTCCAGAGGCTTCCCAGCTGGGTAGCGCGGAAGCGAGGGTGGCCGAATCGGTACCCAGTGCGGTCAGAGTGGGAGGGGGTACCGGTGTCACGGTCCCCGCTCACCGCCCGCCCTCCCTTCCCGCGGCTGCCGGGGAATCCGGCTTCCTAGCACACGCATTCCCCTCTGCCCCCCTTCTCCGCCCCTCGCCACAGTTCTTCATCCCCGATGCCCGCACCCCCGGGCCGGCTGGCTAGGAATGGAAGTCGGGGCCGGGAGGACTGATGTAATTGTCGGCGGAGAACCGAACCGGTGCGGGTGAGAGCGCCCGCGCCTACGGGAGCTGACGCCTACGCTGCACCTTTCAGGGAATCGGAGAGCCGCGGGCAGTGGCCGGGCAAGTTGTGCATCGGGTTTGGTTGTGCGCGTGCACTGCGGACTGTCCTCGCGAGCACTCCTGGCTACCCCCGGCTGGCGTCCCTGCAGCCCTCCCTGCAGCCTGCGTCCACGCTCGCTGCCGGAGCTACCTTCTCCGGTTCAGACCGGGACAGGGTTTGCATTGCAGTCAGGACGTGCTTCCCCTGCTTCGAGCTTGGAGCTGCCCGCAGATTGAGTCGCCGGGGACGCTGGGGGAGGAGGGATGGGAAACCTGGGGAGGAAGCTGCGGAGAACTAATGGCAGATTTCTAAAAGCCTCTACCGTATGCAGACGCACCGTAAGCCACGTCTTAAGCTGCTTTTAAAAGTTATGACTAGATACTGATTCTGTGACGATTCTGTATCTACCTGAAAGACTGGCGAAACTAGAGACCTAAAGCTGGGGAAAGCATTACATAATGGACATGAAGCAAATGACAGAAACTAAACGGAACCCCGGGTTGCCAAATTGTTTCTCGCTTCTGGACAGAATGTCCTATAAGGCTTTTTTAAAATAAAAATTTCCATTTTGGAGTCACTGGGCAAGATTTAATAAATCATATATTATATTCGATTGCAATTTCTCCTAACAAAATAATATTTTGAACATATTTTCTTAAATAAAAAAATACATATTAGTTGATAGTTATGTCACAGACTTAAGAAATGTATACTTCAAAGGAAAATTTTCCATCTTAAAACTATAAAACTTTGTTTTCCTTTTTTAAAGTTTTTGCATACATCTCTATATATTCCTTCTCCACCCCCACTCCCTTTGCTTTGGAAACATTTCTACAGTTTTGAGAACTGTGAGTTTGTGATGTTGATATTCCTATCTAGTGCTTGCTACAGCATTGCAGGTACAAAGACTCATACTAAATGAATCAGGAGACCTAGCAGTAACTCTGGGAGCGAGCAGGTTCCCAAGGTCGAAGGGAAGATGCTGTGTAACTCGGCTATAATCACCTACAGAGAAGGTGCATGCCTCACTGGGTTACAAGGAAGGCCCTGATTGGTGGAATATTATTGCTGTTATTGGCTTCCTCATTTAATATATTTTGCCCAAAATATTTTTTTAAGTTAATAGGATATTTTGAAATTAAAAGCCTTTGCTTTTACCAACTTTAAAAACTCTTTGTTCTGTCCAGATTTTCAGTTGTTATGTCGATGACAGTTATATATTCAGTGGAAGGATTGCTTTGGGGGAGACTTCTGTTTTAAATTGTAATGATTTCTCAGATGTCTCTTGGTTTTAGTATGTTGTAGTTCTGTTCTACAGAACTGTAGTTCTGATTTCAGAAGATCATGTAATAGATGCTGTCGTTTCTCTACTTTGATTGAACCTCAAGTGAATTTTACTTGTATTTAAGTTAACTTTACTTCAGTAAGAAACACAGAGTCTGTCCAAGATTAAATCTTTTTTTGGTGAGTGGTCTTCTGTAGTGGTACTATAGATGGGTTATATAAATTATAAGGAGACAAAGGCTTCATTTGATCACTAATAAAGTTAAGAAGACTAAGGAGGTTTCATTTTATTACGATACTTGGCTAACTAGCAGTCGGTGATCATTCAGTTGGTAATTTCTCATTAAGTCCCTACTTTGTTGAAGACACTAGTCTAGGTTCTGTGGGGGATATAAAGAATGTTCCAGTCCTCATATGTTTGTATCTACTTTAAGAAAGACAAGGTATTAACTGTTGAAAGAAAAAAACCTTGTTTTTGTTTACTGTAAAGGTTAAACTATATTTATACTTTAAAAGTCTTGGCGTAAAAAGTTTACTGTTAACCCTTTGTTTTTATTTTATTTTTTTAATTCCCTTACTCAACACTGTATCTCCGTGTTGTATGTAGCAGTAGCTAATTGACTTCCATTGCTGTACAATATTCCATCTGTGTCCTAAAACAGCATTTCTCTGTTCTCCAGACAGTGGCCACTTCCTTTTACACTGAAAAAAATTGCAGTGTGTTTCCTTAGGTTCAGGTGTAAACATTTCTTCTGAGCAGATACCAAGGGATAGAATTGCTGGGCTGTAGAGTTCCGTGGGAGTTTGAATTACCAAATATTACCACATTCTAGTCCAAGATCCTTGTCTTAACTTACTCAGGGAAGCCAAGGAAACAAGGTAAGGCAGATAAGCAACTACAAAAACCAACATTTTTTTTTTTTACATATGTGTTCTAGAATACATTTTTAAATTTAATTTCATTATTTTTTTAAAAAAGCAATGTGATAAGCATAAAGCTTGGGAGGGGGCCAGGGAGGTTGCTCAGCAGGTAAAGGCCAGTTGTAAACCCGATGACTTGAATTTGATCCCTGGAATCCATATGGTGGTAGGAAAGAATTGGTTCCCACAGGGTGTCTGTTGACCTCTCTACTCAAGCTGTGGCACATATGTCCCCAAATAAATAAATGTTTTAAAAAAGTGTACAGTTGTCTTTTAGGAGGATCAGGAAGATGATCACAGGTGGACAGAAGTTCCACATAGTGATCTTACTTAGGACTGATGGTCGTTGTATAGATAATCATTGTATTTTTAAAAATAAATACAGTACATCTTGCGAAGAACCAATGATGGTATTTTAAAATTCTCAGGAAAAAGAAAACAAGGTCATTGGAGCTGTCACACAACAGGCTTCTGTGGCACCAGACCCAGGAGGTGTCATTTGAAGGACAAGGAGCTGTCCCTGTGTATAAGCATGAATTGCCAAGAGTTGGTGAAGAATGTTGGCAGGAAGGACAGGCAGGCTGTGGTCACACTGAGAGGAGGGCTACTTGGAACTGAGGAAATGTATTGCTGTGCAGGAGGCAGACACTGGCAATTTTCCAATGGATAAATGACTCCAGGTGTCCAGGGGATGATGGGTAGAAAGAAGGTAGGAAGAGATTCAAGGCAAGAACCCTGGTTATCTGAGAGTTCTCAAGTTTGGAGAAAATGAGGAAGAGTTCATTTTAAATCATTGAGAAGATAATCTAGGGCTTGTGCTGTGATCCTAGGTAAGAAAGAAGAAAGAATCAGAGATATCTGACTAAGGGAACTGGAGAAGTTCCAGTGGATTTCAGATGTTAATCACAGAGTTAGTTCCTATCAACTTCTATTTGAACACATAGGCTTTGGAGCTCCCAGGAGTGGTGAGGATCCTGCATTGAAGGATGGAATCCTCTAATGTATCTCAACGAATACAGAGAAGTCATTGAAAGAGTAGTACAGAAGACTTATTTGTATTGTCTATTTATGGATGGAACATAAACAAATAACATCTTGATTAAGATACTGTGGTGTGTCAGTGTGGAAGGCGGCATTGATCTACAGAGTTGAGGGAGTCCTGGGGATACATGAGAAGGATTAGGTGGGAAGAATAAATCATTCACAGTATGCAATGCGAGGGTGGGGACTTCCGGTTCTAAGCCACTGCTTACCAGGAGCAAATATGCTAATAGCCACTTTCCAAGGGCACAGATAATGTGTTAGGCCTGAGGGATAGGGACCTTTAGGTTTGCTCTCCTAATGTTTCTGATTGAATGTTGTCAAGCATTCACACAATGCACGCACATTGTCTCATTATACCTCCTTGATAAATAGGCAGCCCTCTAAAGCTCTGTCATTATGAGAGAGTTTCTGCACTCCCCTTTGGAGACAAGGAGCTTTTTATTTGCTCCTTGCTCTATTTCTGTTTTGACAGATTCTCCCTATGTAGTAAAGGTTGGCCTTGAACTAATTATGTGGCCCAAGCTGACCTCAGACTCCTCTGCTTCCGCTGTATGAATAATGGGTTATAGCCATTCCTAGCTCAGGGTTTTTATTTATAAGGAATAATGTATATTGTTGTTTTGGATGCATATCAATGTGACAAGCACTGTAGATGAAAAACAACTTACAGGCGGAAAAGGTTTATTTGGGTTTTACTTCCAAGTCACACAGTCCATCACAGAGGAAAGTCAGAGTAGGTACTTGGGAAGGAGCTTGGAGCAGAGAACATGGAGAAGTGCTGCATGCTAGCTCACTTACAAGGCTATGCCAAGCTAGTTCTTGTACAGCCTAGGGATGGTGCTGCCTGCAGTGGGCTGGCCCCTCTTATATCAATTAATAATCAAGACACTTTCCCACAGGTTGACCTGATCTAGGTAGTTCCTCAGTTGAGGTTTATACACATTGACAGTTAAAGGTAACTAGGACATGTACCTTTTGATGGTTTGTTTTGTTTTTTTTTCCCCAAATATATGAAGAAAATATTCAGGCAGTAGAAATGGTCACGTTTTTGTGGATGCTTAAATGACTCATGGTAAGTTGGCTCATAGATTTTTCAAGCCGGAAGGGATTTAAACATTGTCTGTACAGGGGTCAGGACTGCAGCTGGGTTGGTAGAGTCCATGCCTAGGCATGAGTTTGTCTTTAGTGGTGCAAAAAGACAAAACCAAACCGAAAGAAACACGCAATCAGAAACCATTCTATCAGTGCCTCTGATTTTCCAAGTTAAGAAGAGGAGGCCCTGGGCTGGAGAGATGGCTCAGCGGTTAAGAGCACTGACTGCTCTTCCAGAGATCCTGAGCTCAATTCCCAGCACCCACATGGTGGCTCACAGCCATCTGTAATGGATCTGATGCCCTCTTCTGGAGTGTCTGAGGAGAGCAATGGTGTACTCATATACATAAACAAAATAAGTCCTTTAAAAAGAAAAAGAAAAAGAAAAAAGAAAGAAAAGGAGGCCCCACACTTGACCCCATGGGCCCTGAAAAAAATACTGAGAAGCTTTGACAAGTAACTGAATTCTGATAGTGGGAAGAGGAAGTGAAGCCTGTCCCTTAATTAAGGAACCATAAAGGTAGATGAATGAGAAAGTGAGCCAGGACTGAGATTTTAATCTTTCTTGTGACATATATTCATGTATTTATTTAGGTATTACCCCCTCTTGCTTTTCCTTTTTTTTCTGATTAGAAAATGAAAATGTGTATATATAGTTTTTTAGTGTTTGCTCTTTTTTTCCCCAAAAAAGGATTTATTTATTTTATCTTATATCTATGAGTACTTTGCCTGCATGCATGAAGTGCACCACAAAAAAAGGCATGAGATCCCCTGAAGCTGGAGTTATGGATGGTCGTCATGTGAGTGTTGAGAACCGAGCCTCTGCAAGAGCATCACGTGCGCTTAACTACTGAGCCATTTCTCCAGCTCTGAGAGTTTGCTTTTTGGACAACTATAGCCCTATAGTTTGTTAAGTAGTGGGAGAGCGCAGGGGAAAGTTAAGTCCTCCTGAGCTGGCTACTCTGTCTCATTTCCTTGACATCTTCTTTCTTTATGTTAATAGAGAAACTCAGCTGCACTTGGGCCAGGAATAGGACCTGAACATGTAGGTTTTGCCTTGCTTCTTACTGAGGCAGCCTTCCTGTAGCTCTTGAGACAGACCTATTCACCCCTTCACCCCTGTAAAAGCAGAAGGAAAAATAACACCCATTATTTTTAGAACTTTTTTTCAGAAGTCATTCTAAAAATAACCTTGGCCTCAATTTCCAGCTGTAGGTGCTACTTCACATGCCCTAAACTAGAGCTAAGTTTTATTTACTTATTTATATTGTGATGTTGGGGATAGAACCTTGGATCTTTGGTATGCTAAATGAGTGGTCTACCGCTTAGCTGTATCCTCAGCTCATTCTTATAAATTAGTGTCGTATGGAATAAATATACTAGATACCTAAGTAGTCAAAGGAACGTTAAGGTAAATATATTTTGTCATGCGTTATTTCTGGAGATGGAGTTGAAAGTCTGGATTTATTCTAAATTATGTTCATATTTTTGCTTTCTGTTTATCTATAGCAGCTAGACAAGCTTTTGCATATTCTCACCCCAGCAGGCAGAACATCTGAACAGTGTTTATTGTATAATTTCCCAGGAATAGAAAGAGTGGCACAGTTTGAATGGCATGTGGATTGTGAAAAGACATTAATATATTCCTTTTGATCTCAGTAAGTTTCAAATTGAGGCAACACACACACACACACGGAAGGGAGATAGATAGATAGATAGATAGATAGATAGATAGAGAGAAACAATCTGCAAGGTAGGCCAAGCAAATGTAGGGCTCATGTAAAAAAAGTCCCCTCAGAACACGGGAGGAAGACAGAGTTGAGTCCAAAAGAAGCAGATAGTGAAGTGGAAGGGTCAGCAGAAGGGGTGGAGGAGAATTCGGCCTCCCCTGTCTTTCGCTTTCAGAATGTGACAACAGGAAATCAAAGTATGGACCCCAGAAGCTGTGACAGTCAGGTATTTTGGAAACTACTTGGCTCTCCATTAAAATAAAGTCTTTAAATATCTTGAGCTGTAAAAGAAGTAAGATTTAAAGAAAACAAAACAGAGTAGCTTTAGCTCCATTTGAAGAAAGATCACACCTATAACAGGCAGAAGATAAAATTTTTCGTATTAGAGACTGTTCACAACATTCTTAATGTCCAAAGAGCTCCTATGTACCACGAAGAGAAAATGACTGATAACCAACAGAAATGAACAAACCACTTATTTCACAGAAAATTAATTAGAAGTGGCACATAAATACAAAATCCTGCTTCCTTCATGAGGAGAGAAATAGGAGCTCACAGCTCTTAATTCCTTGTATTGGCGAATGTCATGACCTTTTGAATGCATTCTGATATCAAGGCTTTTAGAAACCAGTGAGCTCCATGCCTGTAGTGAGGTGAGCAAGATAGCAGATGTGGCATCTATGGATAGCATCATTTGGCACTAACCACCCACGTTAAAAGTTTACTCTAAGGACCTCAAGAGGTTTCTCTATTAACATACTCTGCAGGACGAATTTGCATAGAAATTTATTATAGCGTTGATTAAGGAAGAAGTATTCAAAGTCATTACCCTGGGCTGATTAAATAATTTGGAAGCAGAAACAAAATTATATTGCTATTGAAAGTGCAAGCCCATCCAACGCCATGTTGGTGTGCAAAGATCCCTAGGCTGGAAGAATAGAACAGATCAGGGCACAGGTTAGAACCTGACTGTCCATGTCAAATATTAGAAAAGGACTGTTTGCGTTAAGTATGAACCCGAGCACCCGTTCTCTTGTAACTGTAAATGCTGTTCCATTAAAAACTCCTCAAAAATGACAGTTGCCTCTTGGAAAGAAAACTATGATGTTGGGGGTGAATATGGAGGGACACTTATTTTCTTGCTGGGCTCTATTCTTCCTTTTAAGTTATTAAGTGTAAGAACTCATTGTCTATTCAATTGAAGAAGTTTCTGGAGGATTTTTCACACTGAACAGTTTTGTTGAATAGTTGTCCGCAATGGACCTTTTGTTACATGGAGGTCAGTCTGTTGCTGGAAGCACATGCTTATTTCCATAAACAATCACGGTTACTAAGAACCTGACAGGTTAGAGGTCCACACAGAAGGATACTGGAAGCATATGTCCTTTGGAACGGATCAACACATCTTGGTTCGCTAGAGTTCCCCTACTATCATCATGGCGTTCCCAGCTAGCTGGTCTCACCGGAGAGAGAATCACAGAACACCGAGTAGGACCCAGGTGTGGATGGGAATAGGGAAAAATGTGGAAGGCAGTGAAGGTAGAAGCCTGAGGCTTGGAGAGCGCAGAGAATGAGTCAGCAGTTGCTCTGCCATAGACAGAACAGAGGAGAGCATGATGCTGTAGGTCACAGTCTTTATCACCTGTAACCCCTACCCCAGGGAGGGGGGTTCCTCTGGTCCAGGAATCTGGAGTTTATAATTGTCTTTGGTTCTGGGATTCATTTCTGGCTCTCACTGGTCCTCTCCTAAGTCGATCCATCCCTGTCAACCTTCCCTGGAATTTTTTTTTATTACTTGCTAAATTTTTGCTGGGTTCTACTCTCTTATAGCCGTGTACTTAAGAGGGATTGTGTTATCACGCCCATGTCCTCGCACCCTCTAAGGGTGCCAGCTATCAAGGTACAGCCCAGCACAGAGAGACACAGGAGAGGTAATACAAGGACTGTTGGTAGATCGTTTGTCTTAGAAGAATAGCCATGCCGGCAGGAATCTCATTGGCAATAATACAAATAGTTACGAGTTATGTATACCAAAGACATGGAAAAGCATGGGGTTATCAGAGCTGCCACACTGAAAAATACATTTTCCAAAAAGAAATAAAATACTCTAGTCATGAAGTTAGAATTAACTATGCATCCAAATATATTGGGTAAATAATATGTGTATTTCTGCTCCAAAGATGTTCTCTGTGTGCACGTGTCTTTCTGTTTCTTTCATACAAGTTTATTTAGAAGTGAGTGGTGAGAGGCAGAGGATCCAGCAGCTTTGGTGCAGCATGTTGAATGGTGGGGAGCCTTAGGTGTTAAAGTTGGGAAATCTGAAGAGCAAGAGCTGGGAAAAGTGAGTGGGAAAGGCCAGAGAAGTGTCTGTCGCAGGAGAGAGGGCAAGACAGTGACCTCGAAGGCTTGCTTTTGTGAAAGACACATGGAAGAAGCTGAAGGACTTCTATTTACCCTTCCCGCCCGAGGAATTTCAGGATGTATACGATCCTTAGCTACCGCTTCTGGATATCTATTTTGAGAACAGGTTTCATGTAACTACATTTTGTTAGGAGATCCTCTAGTGTGTGTTGAATCCAGGGGAGGGTGGTGTCATGCTAAACTGCGTTCGCTTTGCTGTTCCATCAGTTTCTTTCAGTGTATTTCTCTGTGGACATAGGCTGTCTCTTAGGAAGCTTTGCCAGTGTAGACCCCTTTCAGCAAAACGGTGCATATTTGACAGGATGAGCCCTGGAATGAGCATTGTGTATACCCAAGTTCTATTCCCAGTTTAAAGCAAAGCAACTGAGCCTGGGTCATCGATCTCTCAGATCCTGGTTCTTTGTATTAGAAACGAACAGACATTAGATCACTTCTGTAGACAGGAAGTCGAAATATGAAGAACTACATACTGCTTATATTTACATTGGATGAACTAATTTTTGATGTTGATATTTTGTGCTTAGGTAGCCTAGGCTGGCCTCCAGTTCACTCTGTAGCCAAAGATTGCCTTAAACTCCCGATCTTCCTGCCTCTGCCTCTTGAGTGTCGGGATTACAGAGCTGTGCCACCATGCTGGGGTACTACATTTCGCTCTCCTGTAATGTTGTTCATTGATTAAGAAGTGAGGTGAAACCTTTCCTTACTGGTACTGTAGATCTTAGGCCTTGGAAATCAAATATAAACTATGATTTCATTTCACTCAATGATTTCTCTTAAATTTCTTAATATTTTTTCTCTTTATGGTTCTTTGCAAGTTAGGATTCTTGTCATAAGAGAAAAAACAAAGCTGGAAATCCCCAGTTCCTGGTGTGTTTGGGGTCACTTGTTGAGCCCATGAGAGGTGATGAGCCTACTCCAGACTGCTTCTGAGGATGACGGCCCAGGCTGTCTGATTTTGTCCTTCTCAGCCGTGGGTCATTGCCCATTCCATACCCGACCTGCCTTAACCTCCCTCTACTTCCAAGGGCACCTCCCCCATCCTTCACAAGTTCCCATGGTGTCACTGTTGTCCCCTACACCCTCTGGCCTCCTGTGCTCTGTGCTCCTCTGGTCCAAACTTTGTTTTGAAAATTGGATACTGTTTTGAAAGTCCACAAGCAGTCTCTTGGCTTTATTTGTGTTGCTATTTTATTTGCTGGCATGCTAGGGATTGAACTCAGGGCCTTGCATGTGCTAGGCAACTACTGTACTACTGAGCTATGTCCTTTTCCCTTGTGGGGTTTGTGTGTTTGTTTGTTTGTTCGGAGACAGAATCCTGCTATGTAGCTCAGGCTGGCTTTAGACTGTATATTCTCTTGCCTCAGGTCCTATCCTAAAGCTGAAATTAAAGGTGTGTGTCACTGACTTCTGGTTGGATTTGCTCTATTTGCTTTTAAATACTTTTCTCTTCATGTAATTAATTAGCATTAATTATTAGCATTGGTGATTGAACCAGGGCATCAGCTATGTTAAGCACGTGGTCTAGCAGTAAGTTATAACTTGATACAAGAGCATAGTAAAATATATATATATATATATATATATATTCCATATTTATATATATATATAAATGCAGAAAAGTATATTTTCAAATCTCTTGTATTGCTTGTGTTGTAAAAGTGTAGTTAGAAGTTAAGTCTAGCCTGCAGGTGTTTTCTAAATTGTATTTGTTACTCAGCAGTGTTTCTAGTTTTTTGTTTTGTTTGAGACAGGGTTTCCTTGTGTAGCCCTGGCTGTTCTGAACACACTCTGTAGACCAGGCTGGCCTCTTACTCAGAGATCCATCTGCTTCTGCCTCTCGAGCACTGGGATTAAAGGCATGTGCCACCACTGTCCTGCCAATGTTTTTAACTTTAACAACTTAGAAACATAGACCTTTGTCTCAGGAGCAGTGTTAATGTCACAGCAAAGTCAAATAGAGAGTGCAGAGATGAAACACACATGCACACGCACATGCACGCACGCGCATACACACGCGCTTTTGCGGCTGCCCTCAACACTTGCTTGCTGCTGGGTGTTGGTTCCAGTCAGTGGGCTCTGTGGACACATCATTATCCAAAGTCCACAGTTGACATGCGGGGTCAAGTCTCCGTAGTGTACACCATTTGCCTTGTACTGTTCTGTAATGACAAGAGCTTACCACTGTGGGAGGGGACAGGATGGTTGTGTTGTCCTAAAGAACTGTGCTGTCCCTCCCTGTCCCTATGTAACCTGTGCCAACTCCTTATCCTTGTGCTGTCTCTATAGCCAAACATAATTGTTTTTGGATTTTCTTTCTTGCTGTTTTATTTACTTAAATTTTTGTTAGTGTGCATTGATTACACATAGCGATAGACTTAATAAAGACTTTTTTGTTCGTGTACCTCATGTCCTTTGACCACATTCCCCCTCCTGTGTTCTTTCCCCTTTCCCTTACAGACACCACTCCAAATACTCCCTTTTCTAATTCTCTCTCTCTGTCTCTCACATATATATGTATGTATATGCATGCACACATGTATACATGAACACATATACATACGATGATTTATAGACAGAGCTTAGGATTTGTGCGTGAGAGAAAGCATGCAACATTCGTGTACTTATCTTTCTGGGTCTAGCTTACCTTGCTTACTGCTTTGATCTCCAGATGCGTCCTCCGTTCTGCACGTGAGAGAATTTCCACCTCCCTTAGGCTGGGTAGACTTCCACTGTGTATGCAACTTTCCCAATCCAGGCATCAGGCAGTGATCACCTAGATTGATTTCAGAGCTGTTGTGAGTAGTGCTGCGTAAAATGTGAGTGTGCTCCCTTAGTTTCTTTGGGCGTGTTGGCCAGGAGTGAAATCATACAGTTGTTTTATTTAGTTGTTTCGAGAAACCATATGCTAGCCAAAGTATATTTAAAAAAATTGTATGTGTTGTATATGAGGGTGTGCAGCTGTGTGTTGTGGAGTGATTGTGTGTGTGTGTGTGTGTGTGTGTGTATGCACGTGTGGAGGTCAGAGGTGGATGCCAGAGGGCTTTCTCTGTCTCTCGACACCTAATTTATTCATTTTGAGACAGGGTCTCTCACTGTACCTGGAACTCACAGACCAAGCCAGTGAGTCTTGCTGGGGTAACAGACCAGCACCACCTCTCCCAACTTTTGTGTGTGTACTGGACTTCGAACTTAGATCCTCCGGCTTGCATGACAGACGTGTTATTGACCACTCCACACCCTCCCCCCCAGTCCTGCTACTCATAGTTTTTTATTTTTTAAATTTTATTTTTGGGTTTCCTGAGACAGGGTGTCACTATGCAGACTTGGCTGGCCTGGAAATCGCCATGTAGACCAGGCTAGCCTTGAACTCATAGAGATCTGGACGCCTCTGCCACACTCAGTACTGGGACTAAAGGCCACCATTCCTAGCTTGCTTACCCATAGTTTCTAAAAGATACATAACCTGTTCTTTGGAGCATGTCATGTTTAACTGACTTTTAGTTGAACATGTAAATAGGCTTCTTTCTTGGTATTATGGCAACTTGAAGATTGGCTTTGCTATGTAGATGTTTGTATAGATCTTTGCTTATTCCCTTATTTGCTAGATCAAGGGATATCAATGCTTTAAGAATTTTTTATATATCCACTAACAGTGTAGCCCATCAGATAATTCTAAAATATTTTTTCTAGCCTACCTAATAGTGTTCATGATTTCCTGATATAAAGAACTGTCCTGTGAACTGTAAAAACACAGGCATCATGGGTTCACACACAGCTCATGCGCTAGATGTAGGTGGTCAGTTAATGGTCAGTGGCTTTTAGCCTCATTGTAAGGATGAGAACACTGGGATGCAAAGAGGTTAAAGAACTTGCCCAAAGTGGTTTACCTGTCTGTAATATGGGTACACTATCAATGCTCACCTCTGGAGTTGGAATAAGAGGTCTAGGTTCCTCTGCCTCCCTCGGAGTCTCAACAGTGTTACCAGTGCTGTATCTCATTGCACCCCAAAGATATAACAACTGACATGACCAGAGAGAATTTAATTCAGTCTTATTTTTAAAGGGTAAATATTCAAGTAGTAAATTTTCTTCAAGTTAAACTTTGCCTAAGTCAGTTACCATTTAGAACATTCTTGGTATTTATTGACAATCACTTAATGACAGTTTTATTGTCTTTTTTATCTTGAAAGGAAAGTGGGGACAGCATGTGTCCATCATATGCTGTAGATGCTGAGCGTGGGCCCTGCTGTGCTCCATGTACAAACTATCTGGTCAGGATTAAAATGTAAACCAAATTAGTAATCCCTGTTGGGTGTAAACCAAGAGCATAAGACTCAGTTTCCTTAATCCGCACCAGTGCTTTCGTGTATTACATCTAGAACCAGCATCTATTGTTTTATTTTACCATTAAAATTCTATTTTAAGCAAATAAAAGTTTCTTCTTTTTCCTCCTATCTTCTGTCTTCCTCCCACGACCAGCCATTACATTTCCAGACGTTTGATATTTCTTTTAAAAAATTTAATCGTTTGTTATTTAGTGTGTGTGCGTGTGTGTGCATGTGCGCATGTGCACACATGCCACGGTGTGTGTGGTATGTAGGTCAGGGGGCAACTTGTGAGAGGGTGCGAATGCCTTTGCCCCATTAATATTTCTTTTGAAGATATTTTGCTATTTACTGCTAAGTGTTTTCTGAGTCTTTCTCCCCCCACCCTCCCCAGAGGAAGTGGACTGATTTTTCTTGTCTAGGTTTGGGCTACACTCTGCCGTTCTCGGGCTTTCAGAAATACTGAGACTTCATCTTTTAGTCACATGTGAATAACTGCTCAGAAGACATGGAGAGCCTCAGTGGAGGTGGGGGACTCATAAATGTAAAGAATGTATTTGGATCCCCCCAATTAAAAAAACCCTCAAACTAGTGCTGTTTAAAGGCTTTCCCTCCCATGTTCACGTTGCCTTTCACATGTGGGCATTTAGTAAGTGTTCTTCAATATAATTAATGTTAATTGAGTTACATAAATTACTCTGTACATTGTCTGCCGTTAGAAATGCTAATTATTGGTTTGTTTTATTTGTGTTTACACTTTAGTGTTTGGAAACACTGAATTAAAACAAAAGTCTTTGAAGCTTTTCCCTTAAACTTTAATAAAAACACATAGTTCAGTAAAGCAACATCGTGTGTCTAGTCTCGAAATTCCCATCCCTGGGCAGCTGACAATTATTTCTGTTTCTTCCTGTGAGAAATATTCCTTAAAAGGTTGAGAAAAAATTCTTTGAAGAAAATGTCTAATGATTCTTTGTGAGCTGGCCAGCCAGTGGGAAATGAGAAGGTTTAGGAACGTCACTGTTCAAGGCAGCAGTACGGTTAACAAAGGTTAAATACATTTCTCTAATTTGCAGGTACTAAAACTTAACAGCTTCTTCTTGATCAAAAATAGGCTGTTTGACACTTCTCTGCAAATCAGTGGCTTCAGTTAAATTCAAGTAGAAATCTTTTTCCTCAGACACATACAATTTTTTAAAATTATTTTATGTGTTTGCGTGTGTGCCTGAGCGTAGTTATGTGCATTGCATGCATGCAGCGGTCACAGGAGGCACCAGATCCCCTAGAGCTGAAGTTACAAATGGATGTGAATAGTGTGGTCACTGGGAACCGAACCCAGGTCCTCTCTAAGAACAGTGTGTGCTCTTACCTTCTGAGCCGTCTCTCCAGTCTCTTTAGATTATTTTAAAAGCTTCCCAGAAGTCATGTTATAACCTCCCCCCCTCTTGTTGGCTGGCATTGATGTGATGACCATCTTACCAAC
>JADRCH010000029.1:544195-595740 GCA_019843965.1 Rhynchomys soricoides | reverse complement strand
TAGACACTTGAGATCCCAGTTCACCCAGGCTGGGCTGCCAGGCTTGGCTTCGTTATGACTCGACCTCCTCAAATTTCAACTGTGCTAGCAAATCTCAAATAGACCAGCTCTCTTCTACCAGAAGCATATACCCTTTGGTTATCTAAACTGTGAATTTGTGCAAGTCCCAAATAGTGCCATGTACCAGTATCCCTCTCAACTATGACGTCCTCTGCCCTCCCCTGCCTCCGAGGGCCTTTAGGTATTGTCCAGATCACTGAATACAACTACAGATTCTGTGCATACCCGTAACCGCTTCTCTCTGTGCTATAGCTGGTATCCAAGCCTCCACCAATGAAAGCCGTGTATGTGCTCTCCGCAAATGCAGTTTGCCTCCTTCCAAACTATCCATGACCACTAGAAAAGTACTCAAGGAAATGGCCAAGTATAAGGGTGATGTCTTGGGGACACCTTTGATCAGGTCACTGTCTGCCTGTGTGTTCAGTGATTCCCCGGATGTCTGTGGTGCTCTTCTATTCTGTCTGGCTACTTCTTATTTACCCTTTTAGTAGTAGCATCAATATCAGCCCTGAGGAATATTTCCAAAAGGCCTCTCCAGTTGGTAAGATTCCCCTACTAAATATGCCAACAGCATCCTGTATTTCCTAGCACTCATTATAATTATAATTGAGTATTTGTATAATTACTGGTTTGATGCCTGATTTTCTCACTAGCTTGTAAACTCCCTGAGAGCAGGGATCATGCCTGCCTGGCTCACCACTCTCTCCCCAGTGCCTCTCATAACAAGTATTTGCCAACTGAATGTATAATGAATGGATTGGACAGAAGCTGTGGCATATGTTATGTGTATTTGTACTTATGTTTGAAGATAGGGTATCTGATGTTCTAGGAACTTGAATGCTTCCCACTCTGTAATGAATCGGTACTGTGAAGGCCTTATTTAGATTTTGTTAATTGTTCAGCTGTTTTCTACTTCATTCTAGAAGTGGACTGTATTGCTTAGGCTTGTACTAGAGGAAAAAGAACCAGTGAACCGCAAATATGTAGCTAGCGCAGAAACTAGCTTATGTGATGGTTATGATTTGGATACAAAGTGTCCTATTGGTAGTCTCATAGATTGAAGGCAAAGTCTGCAGTCGCTAGATCCACTTCCCGAGAAGTGATTGGATCATGAGGGTTTTGAAATGATCAATGGATTAACCACTTGATGGATTAATAACATGGCATTTTTGGGATGCTGAGCCTATTTGGAAGAACTGGATCACTGGAGTTGTGGAAAACATACCTTATTTTGGCTCCTTCTGCTCTTCTGCTTCCTGGAGGCCATGACATGAGCAGCTTCTGCCATACGCTTCCTCTACAGTGCTTCTGCCTTGCCAATCGCCTAAAAAGAATGAAGCCAGCCAGCCAGTGACTGAAGTCTCTGACACCCTGAGCGAAAGCAAATCTTTGTTTTTCACAATTTGAGTACTTTTCATCACTGCAATGGTAAACTAACCATTGGTACCGTGGTAGGCGGGACAAGCTAGGCAGGAGTAGAGCAATCCATTGGGTCTCTGGCAGGAAGAGCAGAGGCTGGACTGCTGCTCACAGGGGAGTTTCTTCTTCAGAGGCATAGCATCCCAGTCATGTTCTAAGTGCATCAGCTAATCCCACCAGCCCACCAGATTCTGAGTGAAGACCTCCTTAAAGTAACTGGATAGAGCCTTCAGTCACAGCGTATAGCAACCTTTTGCAGCAACCCTTCCGTGAATGTCTAGTTGGATAATTGGAGTCTGTAGCTTGTAGTCAGCTTGGCACAGAAACCTGGCCACCTGCAAGCACTACCAGTGGAATCTCAAAGAAAACATCCCCTAAGCCCCAGTCTTTATAAGGTTGGGGATGCAAGTAAATGCTTTGTTCAAAGAGCTCAGTATTTGGTATGGAAATATTTATATAACAAAGAGTTTACCTAGATCCTAAATATCCTCATAATTATATTCTTGTAACAAACATATGTCGATTCAGATGTGACTCAGTAATAAGATCCGCCTGCCTTTGCCTCCCGAGTGCTGGGATCAAGGCCGTGCACCACTGCGTCCTGGCTTGAGCTTTATTTCTTAAGGCAGACAAGTAATGGGTGTGGGAGAATCCTTGGTGAAAGTGGGCGTTTACTTCTGAGGCAGGAGAAGGGAGCAGAGGGAGCAGCTTCTGTTTCCTGGGCATCTGGGCTGGGTCTGCTGTATTCCTGTTTCATTTCAGCTCAGAGGCCAGTGGTGCTTCCATGTGAGTGAGGTCACCTAATGGTGGTAAGCTGGTTCCATTTTGTAAATTTGACAAAGAATTTGAGTCCTGTTAAGAGGGAACCTCTATTGATGACTTGCTTCCAGCAGATTGGCCTATGGCTGTATTTGTGGGGCATTAAAAGTAGTTTTGCTAAATCAAAGAGTCTTGTACACTGAAGTTTGATCATACTGACTTCAGTTCCTCCTTTTAAGTCTTACCAGCTCCATCTTTCCTAACTTCACATCCTCCTTCGGTAAATTGTTTTAAATATAAGAGCTGATTGACTTCAATTTTCTGCTATCCATATACCTTTTTAAAAAATAGAGTAGGGCTAGCCACTGGAACATGACTGACCTATCAAGAGGCACATCCTTAATAAACTGAATTCATCCCTGTCCCTCAGGAGAAAACCCAAATAGTAAGTCATTTAATTCTAACATCTTATTTTCAAATAAGCGGTCTGGAGAAGTAGGTGCATTGTTTAGCTAGGCCATTGTGGATTTAATCTGAGAATCAGGGGAAGATAGGTCAGAGCTCTTGCTTTGGAAGGAATATTTTATTACTTGCTATTACTATTATCTTAGGGTTTCGTCACTGTGATCAGACACCATGACTAAGTCAACTCTTATAAAGGAAAACATTTATTTGGGACTGGCTTACAGTTGCAGAGGTTCAGTCCATTATCATCACAGTGGGAAGCATGGCAGTGTCCAGGCAGACATGGTGCTAGAGTTCTACATCTTGATCTGTAGGCACTGGGAGACTGTCACACTGGGAGTAGCCTGAGCATATACAAGATCCCAAAGCCCACCTTCCTACACAGTGACACACTTCTTCCAACAAGGCCACTCCTACTCCAGTAAGGCCACACCTTCTAAAAGTGCCTTGCCATTCCCTGTGGGCCTAGTATCATTCCTCCATGGTCTCAGAGTCAGTTCCTGCCTTGACTTCCCTCAGTGATGGACTGTTATCTAGAAGTGTAGATGAAGGAAGCTCTTTGATCTCTCAGTTGATCTTGTTCATGGTGTTTATCACAGCAACAGAAAATACAGTAGACCAGATGGGTTCTGGTGAATGGGAAGTGGGAAGGCGCATGCGTGCGTTCGTGTGTGTGTGTGTGTGTGTGTGTGTGTGTGTGTGTGTAGGTCAGAGGACAACTTGTGGAGTCTGTCCTCGAGTTCCACCTTTGTGTTTGTTCTGGAGAGTCAACTCAGGTTGTTAAATTTTGTGACAAATGCCTTTACCTGATGAGCCATCGTGCTGGCTCCTGAGGTCTCCTGTCTTTTTAAGAAGAAGGATAGTGTGTGCTTGATCCTTTAAACATTACCTGACAGATGATTCTGAGAGAGTGTATACCTCTCACCAAAGACGAATGCCAACTAGTGGTGGTGATGGTGGTGGTGGGAAATGTCTTCCATCCATGAGTGATTGCTCATCGAGACTTGTAATTCCTAAAGAAAATTGATAACGCTGAGATTTTTTTCGACCTTGAACATTCCACCTGATGGATGAATTCATATTAATGAAGTCTGTCTTTTTAAAAGCAAGAGACACTTACCGACCAGTTTTCTTGGAAAATTGAAACATCAAAATAAATAGCATGGCCTGGTGGGTAAACATGCCCCACTCTGATCCTCAGAAGGAATGTGAAAAGTTGGATGAGGCAGAGCCCAGCCAGAATCTCAGCACTGCTGGAGCCAGATGGAAGGTAGAGACAGGAAAATCACCCAGAAGCTTGCAGGACAGCCAGCCTGGAGTATGCGGAAGGGCAGAACCAACAGGAGAGACCCTGCTTCAGCCAGCTAGAAGATGACAGCTGACTCTTGAAGTTGCCCTTTGACCTCACATGTGTGCTGTGGAATATTTCTCTCTCTCTCTCTCTCTCTCTCTCTCTCTCTCTCTCTCTCTCCCCTTCCTTCTTCCCTCCCTTTCCTTCTCTCCCTCTTTCTCTCTCTCTCCCTCCCTCCCTTCCCCCCCTCCATCCCTCCATCCCTCCCTTCCTCTCAATGGAGTAAATAAATCAATAATAGTAGTGAGTCATAGGCCATTAAATGAAATAGGATCCTGTGGGTCTCTGTTGATAAATGAATGGGAAGAACTTTCCAGTTAGTTGTGGATGTTGGGGATGGATGTCCAACAACAGGTACAGAAAGAGTTTAGGAAATAGAAAACTCATTATTTGGAAGGCTTCTGTAATGAGCATTTACGGAGGCAGCAATAGTCAGAGAAAGCAAAGCCTGAGAGAGTAATTGGCCTAGTTCAGTGGTAGACAGTTTGCCTAGCATGTGTGAAGACCCTAAATTCTGTTCCCCAGCACTGCAAAGCAAACTACAAACCAGGCGTAATAAGGTAGCCTCACAGTTCTCACAGTTTTTCTTGCTGTGGTTTCACCAGAAGTCTGTCGCATGAGTCGTGTGAGTATCAGTTGGACCCAGGTGAGGCTGCCCAGGTCCCCTGACAGAGTACAAGTTGTGACTCTTGAAACCTGTCAAAGATGAGAGAGGCAATGGGGAGAGTCTAAGGAATTGCTCTGGAGCAAGGACATAGGTACCATGCTTGGAGCACATGATCTTGCATTTGATCCTCAAATCTTGGATTAACACTATTGTTGAGTCCCAGCTGTCTGGCATCCATGGATTGGATAATGGCACTTTAACCATGTTGGCTTTCTAACTGGGATGCTCAGAAAATTGTCCTATATGTGAGAGCCCTTGTTTTGTGAACTATATGCTGGCATATACAGGGAGCCTGTCTACAACTCACTGTCTAGTGGTTCAGGAGAATGCTAAAGACTGGAGAACTGGTTACTGAGGTGAAGGAGACAGAGGAAGTCCGATCTGCTTTGCGCTGTTCCAGCAACTTTAAGTGAGATTAAAATGATTTCATAATTGAATTTTATTAAAGTTGCAAAGCTTAGGGAAGGACCACAGAACTGTTTGAAATGGAAAGAGATGCCAGGACTTTGACAGTTAAATATAATGATGCTGGACAGAATCATCTTTGTTGTGTGTGTGTGCTGTGAGTGTGTGGTGGGTGCACACATAGGTACATGCACATGGAGGCCAGAGTAGAATGTGGAGTGTCTTCCTTTATGGCTCTCTGCTTTATTGCCTTGAGATAAGGGCCTCTCACTGAACCGAGAGCTTGCATATTCTACTAGAGTGTCTAGCTCTCAAGCTCCCAGTACCTTCCCCTTTGCACCCCACTTCCCTGTGCTGGTGGAATTTTGGCAACTTTACATGTACCTGGGCATATATGGAAAGAGAGAAGCTTAATTGAGAAAATGTCTCCTGGGGCAGGTCTGCAGGGCATATTCTTGGTTAATGATGGATGTGGGCAGGGCGAACCCTGGACAGGTGATCCTAGACAGTATAAGAAAGCAGGCTAAGGGAATCATGGAGAGCAAGACAATAAACAGAGTTCCACCATGGCCTCTGCTTCAGTTTTTGCCTCCAGGTCCCTGCCTTGAGTTTCTGTCCTGACTTCTGTTGTTAATGGAGTCTGACCTGAAAGTGTAAGGGCTGAAATAAGCCCTTCCCTCCCAAAGTTCCTTTGGTAATGGTGTTTTATCATAGCAATATAGACCCTAACACTCCCAGTGCTCAAGGCTACAAACACACAAATATGCCTGGCTTTTTACATGGATTCTTGGGATTTGTACTTAGGTCCTTATACCTGCAGAGCGAACACTCGCTTACTCAGTCGATGAAGATTCAGGTGGTTTTTTGAGTAAGGGGACCTGACATGTGAATTTGGGGTAACAGTGTCTGACCTGTCTTGTTTGGGTGAGTCCTTCTTTAGGCAAACGGAAACAAACATGCCATTGTTGCCTTTTACAATGAGAAAAACAATATAGAAGTGTGCCCTATTAGCCAGTGCATAGTGATCGTTGTGACACTGTATCTTGTTTTGGATGCTTTAATACTTTTAATACAAGCCTGTGGTGCTAATGGAAACTGGAATGACCCTGCTTTTACTTTGTTTCGTGGGTTTTTTTTTTTTTTTTGGTTTTGTTTTGTTTTGTTTTTTTGTTTTTTGTTTTTTTCAAGACAGGGTTTCTCTGCATAGCCCTGGCTGTCCTGGAACTCACTCTGTAGACCAGGCTGGCCTCGAACTCAGAAATCCGCCTGCCTCTGCCTCCCAAGTGCTGGGATTAAAGGCGTGCGCCACCACTGCCCAGCTTGTTTCCTTGTTTGCACTTTGTTTCATTGTCTCTCAGCCATCTCCTTGCCACCTGGTATCTTTTTCCAGGGTCCTGGCTTCTCTTTCTGTTTCCTCTTTTACTGACTTTTTTGCCCCTCTTTGTCCCTCCCTCATATCTAAAATCCCTCCCCCATTCTTCCCCTCTGGCCAAGTAATTCTTTGCTGGCATCCGTTCATTCACTCAGCCTCTGAGTGGCCCCTCCCCCGCAGAGTTTGTTCCTCCCATCCTCACAGCCATTACAATCGTAGTATTCTCTCCACTGTGTCTTCATTGAGGAGAAGGCCAATCTGACTTAGTCTCAGGTAAGACTTAGAACAGACGCTCTATAATAAATGAGGTTTTATTAATAGCTGTCATTTACTGGCTGGTTGCTGTGGCCCAAGGATGTGCTGGCTGCATTCTGTCTTCGTATTCACTCCCGACAGCAACGTCTCGGAGGATGTGTTTGACTCCCATTTTACCGAGTAGAAAGTGGAGGCACGGAACTGAAAATGCAGACTAAGTCCCAAGCTCAGATCAGAGATAAGTGACAAAACTCAAGCTGCATCTCTGTTACATAGTTACAGGCATTGATTCCAGGACTGGCTCTGCAGAGAGTACCTTACTGGCTAAGTCATTTGCTTGAGATTCATTAAGAAGTCAGCAGTCCTGAGTCTTGTCCTGCTTCTTGGACCAGCATGTGGGGGAGGGAAGCTGAATTATATGCCATGCTCTAAATGGCAGGGCCTTGGCAAGTGTTTATATATCATCAGTGCATGTTACTGCAGAGAGTCATCCCATCCCCCTTTGCTGGCAAGATTCTCTTTTCTGGGTGTCACAGGAACTAATTATGTGCTGTTAAATCCAAGACCCATTTTATATTCCGGTGGTAAATCTCACATGTCAGGAGCAGTTAGTGACACTGTGGCAGGTTGCCTTCAGTTCATGCTGAACTGTGGACAGGATGTCCTCTCAGGATAGATCCATTTAAATAATCACACCTGCTGCTACCCACTGCCACCTGAGTGGTACTTTAAGGTGACTAGTTCAGGATATCCCCCCAAGTCGAAGTCTGGAGACTATAGAGGTTTGCAAATACAGTTCATTCATGCTTTTGAGATGGGGTCTTATGCTATAGTCCATGTTGGTCTCAAACTGCAATCCTCCTACCTCAGCCCTGTGAGTGGCGGGATTATATCATATCAGTGCTGAGTGAATTTTGAGCTTTGAGTGCCTAGGAGGAGGGGTGGGGAAAGTTACTGAGGATGAGGCCCTCCATTGGTCTGTGGATCTTCTTAAAGAGGATGCCTCTGTTCTTATGTGATCCCAATATAGTAACAGCAGCCTGACAGTGCCATGGGCATGCACAGAACAGCATTCTGGGATACTATGGGATACTATGAGAAGCTAAGTTCTGCGGTCTAGTTGGCCAAATTGGATTATTGGAAGTGTGGACTTACTTAAAACAACACCACCAGCAGCTGCAACAAAGCCAAAGCTCTAGCTGGAATTTGAAATCAAGGCTCATATATTGCGTATCTATGTACTCTTAGTTTGGTTTTCGAGAAAAAATGGAAGACTTAGAATCGCCAGGCAAGTACTTTTCCCAGGTGTTTGTTCTTGTTCAGTTTGGGAGAGCAAAATGCAGAAATTAAAAGATCTTTATCTTTTGACAGCGTCTGCGATGCTGTGGAGGTATCCTTGGTTGAGGGCATACACAGCCTGCTTATGTGGCTTATGTTGCTGACATTAGGATTATCCTAAAGGGACTTCCCTGTTGGTTTGGGTTTTTAGGATGTTGCTGACAGGATACGTGGGAAATCGAAGCCAGCGGATATGGCTGGGGTGTGACTGAGCATCAGAAGCATCTGAAAGAAGTTGCTCTCTTGGGAGCACTGGATGGTGGTGTCCATTAAGCCGGGGTCTGCCTCCGAACTGGCTTTATCATTGGCTTAGCTCAGAGGTAATTGACTCTTCTGCCCACCAAGCTCTCAAGGACCCTCTGTGGTAAAGAGTCTCTTTGTTTTCTCTCCACCCTGGGATTAGCAGACAATTCACAGAGAATGCAAATTGTAACCACCACAAAATGGTTTCTGTAAATCCCTATTGTATATAGTTTGAAGTGGTGACCCTTTAGCAAAATACAGAGAGAGGGAGGTGGGCTTGTACACACGAGAACTCAGGAGAGGGACTCGGAGGAGCCCATCTCTCTGAGGAGCTATAGGTAGTTAATGGTTACTGGGGGAGAGAGAGACATCTTCTCCAGTGGTGTAACTGCGGGTAAGGTGTCCACACTCCTATGGATACCCTGTCGTCGTCTTCCTGTAAGAAACCATAATGTAAATCATTAGGTCATTCATGGGAAAAAAACCCCAAAAGCTATGAAAGTAGAGAGGAGGCTGTTTGGGAAGTGTAAAGGGAGTGGAGGGAGTGGAGGGGACGGGAAAATGGAAGTACGTATGATCTGAATAACTTACAGATACATGAAAATGTCAATCGAAACCCAGTGTCATATGTGTTAACTATGCTAATAACACGTAAAGAGAATGAAGAGTTGATGTTGGCGTAGGATAGGGCACCGTCAATCATTTAGTGCAGGGTAGAGACTTCACTAGGAATACAATAAGCAAGTACCAGGATCTGAAGGAATTCATCGTGGATTAAACCGAGCCCTTTATTAAGGCATTGTGTCATTATTAAGTGAAACCAAATAGAGACATCCTGCAAGTCTGAAGGAAGCTGTGTGAATGAATGACTTATTAGAGGTGGGAACTAAAGTCCAGGAGTAATTATTTGACCCTGAACCTTTGTTTGCTTTGTGTTAGCATTTTGTCTAGGCTCCGCCCCACAGTTGCCTGGCAACAGCCAGGTGGGCCTGACTCACTATAAAAGGGGCTGCTCACCCCTCCTCTCTCTCTTGCCTCCTTGCTCTGTCCTTTCGATCCTTAGGCCTGCAGAGGCACCCCCTTCCCCCATACCTGACTACACATTCACCAAACATATTCTCTCTTCACTTATCTTTTTATAAAACACAAAACTTTGTGTGTGTAAAACATTGTCCACTGATTTTTTTTTCCCCCAAGTTAGTACACTTAAAAGTCCCTAACAGGGACTTCTGTCAAAAAGTCATCAATGTTCAGCAGCCAGATACGGTCTGATCTTAAAAAGTGACAAGTTGAATTTGCAAGGACAGGTAGCTAGGATGAGAGAGTGATAATCACGGCTGATTCAGACAGTGCTGTCATCAGTGCTGGTGCACAGAGTAGCAAGCATTCACTATTTTACGTGTCAAAACAGGTAGAAATAAATGGCTTTGCTTTTCTGAGGTCAAATCTGTACCCTTAAGCATTGTATTTAAACTGTCCCAGGCTGTGCATGTCCTCCCCAACTAGTGATCCCATACAGCATTTGAAGGCCACACACTCTCAGAGCCGGTGTGTTCTTTGCCATGTCACTGGCTCCTCACTCTCTATTGCTCCATTGTACATTGAGAGTGAAGGAGGGAAACTGCTCCAGTCAGCTTTATGGAGGCTGTAGGTACTGATGGTCCAGCACACCACAGGCAGTTTTGCTTCTGGTGTGATGTTGGGGATCACCATTCCCCATATCCCAGGCTGTGGTTTTCCCAGCCAGTGACCTGGCTTCCAGGAACTGATGCTGATAATGTCATTTTTAATCCCTGGTTCATCTCTCTACTTAAAATGCAAAGATGTCCTTCAACCTTCTGTGTTCTAGTTCTTAGAGACATAGCTATTACAGAATGATTTTATGATTTTGGCCTAAAGCATAAGTTGGGTTAGAAATAAGTGTCTTGGCATGTACAAAAAAAAAATTATAATTTTTTTGAGATGCAAATGTTATTATAAGAAGAAATTTTTATTCGTGGCAGAAAAATAAGATTAGATCCCAGTATAAGAAATAAAAATTTCTTTTAAATTCTTTAAAAAAAATCACTGTGCCACTATCCAGAAATAAGATGAAATTTTGTGTTAAATATACAGATCTCCCCCCCCCCCCAGGATTTTATATCCATTAAAACCATAGAAATGGAATCTTGCTATGCTCCACATGCTACATTTCATAAATGGCTCTCTTTACAAGAGTTCCTGTGTAGGCACTAAGTGTTTATCATCACTTAAAATGACCGTCGGGATTTGCCGGACACATAGATGGCATCCTGCTATTTTCTCCAATAGCTCTTGTGACAAAGAACATCTGGACATATGGTTGTGTGCTTGTTTGAGTCTGTGTTCAAGTTAACCTTCCAAAGCATTACATATGTTGAAAGCTTCTGAGATTTATCAGGCTATTCTCCCCAAAGTATTCTTGTCAATCTGGTGTGTGTGTGTATGTGTGTGCGTGTGTATGTTGGTTGGTTGTTTTGAGATAGAATCTTTCATTCTGTAATCCACATTAGCCTGAGACTAATTTTTGTAGCCAAGGCTGGTCTTGAACTCACAGCAATTTCCGTCTCTATTAAAATATGTCTTAAATCTGGATTTCTCTGTATAGCATTGACCATTTGTACTTTGCAGTAAATCAGCTACTAAGTGTTCTTTCCATTTGTTTTTCCTGTAGAGACATCCTTAATTCACCTTACAGTTCTGTGAGGGCTCTTGACATATTAGGATTATGGATTTCCTGTGTCTTGTTGCTTTTCCCCCTTCCGGGTTTGACTTTTGATTTCGATTCAGTCAGGTGTAAAGTTAATTTAGTGGACATGTGAGTAGTCTGCATTAGTGGGTCTTGGTACTTGGGACTAACATTTTACATATGTCTAATCTAAAGAAATTATAGGAGGTAAAGGGGTGCATGGCAACTTCTCCCAGACCCTTCAGTTCACTGCCTTGACCCCAGTAGACCTGTTCTTACATCCCCTGAGAAAACAGTAGCAGGCTCTCACCAGCCCAGTCCCTGGATTGCATCTGGTTGGTGTGTAAAGTGTTCTTTTTAAAACCATTTCAGCAACTCACCTATTGTTATTCATCCTCAAATCTAATATCTTTGGTTCTTGGGGCCTTGGCAATCTGACAGTTTTATGGTTATGCAAATGTTATTAAGCTTCTCGTGATGGATGTCCTTTCCAGCTGGTGGCTGACTATATAGGCACTTCACCTTCAGCTGTCACAGGGCTGGCTGCTGTGACCTTCGTATCAGGCTGTTGGAAAACACACTTGCCATGCATCCCAGGACACTTTGGAGTGGTTGCCTGGGCAACCTCCATTGCCTCTAATCAGGTGCCCCAAGGATAACCCGAGTCCCAGAGGGAACACCGCATCTGAAGAGACGAGCTCTGTCTACAGCATTGCAGCAAGATTTTTGTGCATTTTAGGGTGCTCTGCTAGTGTTTTGGGGGTGGGAGAGTGTGCCGCAATCTAAAGATGAATCAAGGAAGGAGAAGGGGCGAGAGAGAAAGGGATTTAAGAGAACAGAAAAGAAAGAGGCAGGGAGAGATTGCATTGAAGCAGTGACCAAACTTAAGACAATGAATAAAAGAATGTTTGCACCCAAGAAAACGTCATGGTGCAATCAGAGGATAGGCCAAAGAGTCATGCTTAGAAAACATTCTAGGTGATCAATATCCAGTGCTGAGTATGGTGGTATGTGCCTGCGTTCCTAGCATGTGAGCGCTGAGACAGATGGTCTGTGCTTTCTAGGGCTGCCTGGACAGAGAGAGATCAAGGCCATTCGAGATACATAGAGACACCCTGTCTCAAAACAACAATAATCAAGCAACAGTGTGTGGAGTAGGGAGAAACATGGTGAAACTTTCTGCAAACAAGGCAATAAAAACATATTACACTGTCCCCCCTCCAAAAAAAAAAAAAAGCAGACGTGTGAGGAGTTTGACAAACAAGCCAACATTGTGTTCTTTTTTCTGGAATCAGAATGATGTCATTCAGAATCACAGGACATAGTTTCCCTGTTATTTCCACTCATTAAAATGATTTCAGATTTGAAACAGGCCTGGAGTCAGTTTTGTGTGCGCATGTAATTAATTGTACCGGTAGATGTACCTACCAAGGGATGATGGTGGCAGGCGACAGGGCTTCAGTGCCTCTGAGGGGAGAGAAGCATTGTGTGGCCTTGGATGAAGGCTCCTCTGGGGACAGTAGGGAGCTGAATATTTTCTGCCTATGGAATCCTCAGTCACGTGTCCATTATCCTAAAAAATCATATATATATATATATATATATATATATATATATATATATATATATGATTTTATATGTAATTTTGATATATATGTAATATATATAAAATCAAAGTCTGTGATTCACCCCTGGATACCTGGAACTGCCTTGAAATCCTCTTTTTGAGCATCCTAAACTGATTACAGGAGGAATGCAGATGTTGCTGTAGTTGATATTTAGACTGAGTCCTTGCTAAAGTGTAGGTACTTAGTGACGTCAGACAGCAGTGACATTGCCAGACTTCAGAACCTCACAAGTATTTATATATTTTTTAGAGACTAGATTTTGTAGTTCTGAAAAACCTGGATTTCAGTCGGTGATCTGTTGGGTATTGGGATGGCACATCTAAGCGGTTATTGGAGGGACATTGAACAGATGATTCAAAGAGTCTGAGGGATTACTTTATGACGGCTATACACTCTGGAGCAGCTGGCAAGAGTGGGAGAGCCATTACTTTCCCCTGGACCAGAAGAAGCTAGAGAGGAAGCTGTTTCTGGGACCCAGTGAGGACTCTGGTCATAGAATGATAAATGAAGCCAGGCCCATGGCAGAATCCAGGAGTTGGGGTAGAGGTTAGTACCCCGACTTCTCTGTTCTTTGTTTTCTTCTTGGTTCCTTCAGCAAGCCAAGGTCTCCTGCAAGCTAGGGGGTAAGAGGTACTGGGTGGTGCTCTCATATAGAGGTCAGCTTCCTAAACCCTAGAGGAGAACAGGCAATGGGAATGGGTGTGGGGGTAAGGAGGTGAAAATGAGGAGTAATGGGAACAGTGTGCTCGTATCCTTCCATTCTAGAAGGATTCCCTCGCCCTTTGGGAGCATAAGCGTTTGGAAGAAAAGGCGTCTATATAGGAATGTTTTAGTAACCTGGCAACAGAAGGGGCCATTGGGCTGTCTTCTGACTTTCTTAGTGGATTATTCTCTTTTGGGGGTGGGGGGTGTCCCACTGAGTCTAGCATGCGTTCCACAATTAGATGCGGAGAGAGTGTGAATTTGTGCTTTAAGAGTTTTTACACTAGCCGGGCAGTGGTGGCACACCCCTTTAATCCCAGCACTTGGGAGGCAGAGGCAGGTGGATTTCTGAGTTCGAGGACAGCCTGGTCTACAGAGTGAGTTCCAGGACAGCCAGGGCTACACAGAGAAACCCTGTCTCGAAAAAAAAAAAAAAAACAAACAAAAAAAGAGTTTTTACATTATGAATCACCTTCTCTTTGAACTGTCTCACCAGCACCTAGCCAGGTACCCAGCAACAGTAATGGATTAAATAGATGCTGGAAGAATTGTGTGCTCATCTCTTCCATGACACATTTGGTGCCTTCAGTGTATCCTCATAAAGAAATAGGCAGGCCTCTCTCCAATGCTGGATCTATGGCATTGAGATATCTCAGTGAAAGGTAAGGAGGAAGCAGTTAAGTTTCTTACAGCTAAAGCTCTGGCTTCATTAGTGGCGACAGTAGAGACATGTTGAACCTATTCGTAGCAATAGACTAACCTGTGTTTAGCGTCTCCTCTGAGCTGAGGTGTGTAACTGGCTCCTGTACTCAGGATGGGGCTATTGCTCTTACAGAATGCATGGTGAGTCAGTTGAAACTGGGTAAGGACTGAGGTCAGTGGGGCTGATCATATGCCACAGAGGATTTAGAAAATTCAAATTCGTGGAACATGAATGCTTACATTACCTAAGGTGGCTAGGACGTATATCCCATCCCCCAAAATGCACAAAAGCAAACCAGAGTCACCAAGATCAGCCCCTGGTTACTTTCTTTAAAGCAGAGAAGGCTGTGTGTGCGGCATTGTATCAGGGGTAGACCTTAGCTCTGGGTGTAACTAATTCAAAGATTGATATAGCTGAGGCTGCAAAGATGACTCAGCTGCAAACAGCACTGGCTGCTGTTGCAGAGGACCTAGGTTTGGTTGCCAGCACCCATGTGGTGACTCACCGTCACCTGTTCTAGCAGATCTGATGCCCACTCCTGGCCTCTGAGTGTGATGCACACACTTAACTGTAAATAAATGCCCAGTTATATAAGATGATAAAAAACAAGAAATATTTTTTTTTTAAAAAGACGAGTGTAACTGTCCCAGACCTAGTTTACAGAGATGGCAAAAATTAATGTTTGAGTGTAACTACCTGGGCTATAAATACTAAGAAGCTGGTATTACACCTTTGTATGATTACATAGTCTCAGCAACTTACAGCAACAATATCTTATGTATGAATCTCTCTCTCTCTCTGTCTTTCTCTCTCTCTCTGTGTGCACATACATATGCAGGCCATTCCTTACACACTAACCACTTTGTCTTTCTGAGATCAGGCCCCTCATTGGCTACAAGCCCCAGAGATTCCCCCTGTATCTGCCTCCCCAGCACTGGGATGGAAAGCCTAGTTGTCTTAGCTAGGGTTTATTGCTGTGGAGAGACACCATGACCAAGGCAGCTCTTGTAAGAGACAACATTTAACTGGGGCTGGGTTACAGTTTCAGAATTTCAGTCCATTATCATCATGGCAGGAAGCATGGCAGTATCCGGGCAGGCATGGTGCAGAGAGTTCTGCATCTGGGTCTGACTGCAGCAGGTAGAGACTGTCTTCCGGGCAGCAGGAGGAGGGTCCTTTCCACACTGGGTGGAGCCTAAGCATAGGACCTAAAAGCCTGCCTACACTGCAACACACTTCCCCCAACAAGCCCACACTCATTTCAATAAGGGCGCACTTGTTAATAGTGCCATTTCCCGTGGGCCAAGCTTATTCAAATCTCGACACTAGACAAACACACCCAGCTCTTTAACTTGATTCCTAGGGCTCCAACTCAGTCCTCCACTTTGCATGGAAAGTTCTTTACCGACTGAACTTTCTCCCCAGCCTCTAGATCAGTGAATAGACTGCAGCAGTTGCCAAGTACCTGCTGAGGTATATCTCAGTAGTCTCCACCGTCTGTTTACATTTAGAGCCTTAGTGCGTATCTGGGTACATGTCTACCCACAGTGGTACATAACCCATTCTTTCTCAACCTTCTCACTGCCTCCAGCATCCTTCTTAATCTCTCCGAATCTAATAAGCAATTTTATTTGTTTGTGACAGAGTCATGCTGGAGCTGGGGCTGGCTTTATCCTCAGGGCTCTCTCTTGCATTTAATTAAATATTCATGTCATTGACATCCATCTTAGCTCTTGGTGTTCTTAAACCACACCCCTGTTTGCTTGTTTGTTTTCATTTTAAAAAATTAAACGAGGGAAAGCAGTATCTTTTCTCATGTCACAGATAAAACAATAGTGCAGGTTTCTTCTGCTTGAAGAATTCCCAGGCATTTTCTTATACAGTTCACGTGTTTTACTGATGGCTTATTCTGGAATCTAGTTTAAGATATCCCAATGTCATATAGAGATATATAACTTTAAAATTAATGCATAGTAATTTATCATGCTTCCAGATGAGTTCCTTGACTTTAGAGAAATATGTTGGGAAGAAACCCATCCACGAGCAGAGAGCTCTGTGACCAAGCAGAGGGGGACTTTGATCCAAGTGCTTATATTTAAAGTTTAGCATTGGCTTTACCAGCTATGTGATATCAGACATGTTACGGAACCTGTTGAGCCTCGGTTTCCTCATCGATAAAGTTGAATAATAGTACTTAAAAGGTATTTATCGTCGTTAAACCGGTAGCAACTTTGTTATAGGTAACAAAAATTATCAGTCAGTATTGCTATTTCTTTTTGGAGGAGGAAACTGAGTCACTATGTTCCTTCTGTCAGGGTTTCAACATCACATGCATCTTTTTTTCTCCACTGCCTTTAGATCACATTATGTGCTGTTTTTATGTGCATTTTCATGCAATATGTGTGTGTGTACATGTGTGCGTATGTACACAGAGGTCAGAGGTCAGAATTGAGTGTCTTCCTCTGTTGCTCTCTGCCATATGTCTTGAGACAGGGAGCTCAGCTATTTGCCCAGACTCATTGGCCAGTAAGGCCCCAGGATCTTCCTGTGTCTGCCACCCCACCCCCACCCCCAGAGCTAGGATTATAGACATATGCTGCTATAGCCAGTTTTTTATGTTGGTGCTGGGTATTGAACTTAAGTCCTCATGCTTGCCTGGGAAGTACTTTATCAACTAAGCCATCTTCCCATCCTGTATATTGTTCTTTATTACCACAATATCAAAGTTGCCCATCTGCCCAGAACTGAATTCTGAATTAACAGCTCTTGGTTTGTCTTCGAGAAGCAATGCTCAGTGGTACCCCTTCCAGTTCTGCATTGCAGGGTTAGAGGGACAGGGTAGAACTGTTCCTGGACTCAGAGGTCTTGTCAAGTTCTCATAACCTTCTCCAGAAGGACTCAGAGCGCCTTGACTGCCAGAGAACCCATACATGTAAACAGCATTGTTTTCAGTTACTTGTGGAAAGAATTTTTCTCATGGACAGTCCCATCGTACACTACTGGAATGTATTTATTTTCGTAGTACTGAGAAATCTAAAGTATTATTTTCCTCTTTTTATAATTATATTTTCAAAACGGCTGATTTCAGAAACATGCTTGCTATTCTGAGCATAGAAACGGGGAGAAGGGAAGAAGGAAAGCAACAAAATCCTTGAATTGGCTTCAGAAATGAAATGCACAGTAAAAATGAGATGACTTCCAGGTTCTGGTGATGGATTTCCAGGTCCTGGGGGATGGCCTGGCTCTCTTGAAACTTCAAGTGGTGTGCGTGGGGTTTCCTGGGCTGTCTTGCACCAGAGCTGCTTCCTCTGAGTTTGCTGAGGCTTCCCCTTCAGCTCACATGGGGCTCCTTTATCTCTGCTAGTATGGCTTCAGTGTTAATTCATTTATAATTACTGGAATTATGTGGACCTTAATACTTTAGTTAATTGTTACAATCTTTAGTGTCAGCTTAAAGACCTCATCAGAAGCCAGTGCTGTTGGTTTCTCTTGTATCTTCAGGGCATTATTGTCCAGGAGTGGTGGGCTTTGGTATTATAAGAAACTGGCCATGAGCAAGGTATCTAATCTCTCTCTTGTTTGCATTGTTAATGACTGTACTTACCTGGTGGGTTGCTATGAGTGTTAAGCTGAGCCACTTAGGCAATGAACTTAGCATGCTAACTGGAGCATGGAGATTCTTTTTTTTAACATACTGACAATCATCATTAGTCTCGTTATTCACAGCAGCACAATTCTAGAGACTGAAAACACTCTTGCAGGCATACGGCAGGTACTGACATATCCATAGTTCTCTATGGTGGCTTTTCTTCTGTTCTTAAAACAGCAGGGCAATTTACTTTATTCAGTTTTTAATAATACTAATCATACAAACTTAAAGACTGAGTGTTCTCCAAGTATATTAGTAGGAAAAATAGAAGCATATTCATAATATTTCTTGAAGTTCATTATTGTATACGCCTGAGGTCATATCATTTATTTGAATGTTCTATTGTGTTTGGTATAATAATCCTTCAGGAATGGAAGCCATACAGTAATGACGACAACGTTTGCTCTTGCACCTGAATAGGATGCTGGAGAGAATTCTGTTTTGGGTTAGCCTTCCTAAGGGTTCCAGAGCCTATGAACTGCTAGCCTTGGTTAGGTCAGACTGGCACCATCTGCCAGTGTGTCTGTTACCAGCAGGTATGCATAGAACATTTCTGTTTTAAGAAGTTACCCAGGGCTGGAGAGATGGCTCAGTGGTTAAGAGCACTGGCTGCTCTTCCAGAGGTCCTGAGTTCAATTCCCAGCAACCACATGGTGGCTCACAACCATCTGTAATGGGATCTGATGCCCTCTTCTGGTGTGTCTGAAGACAGCTACAGTGTACTCATATAAATAAAATAAATCTTTAAAAAAGAAGTTTCCCAAAGGTTGCACACAAAAAGCCATGCATGTCCTTCACCCACCTTCCTCCAAAGGCAATAGCATAACAATAGCATAATATAAATAAAATAAGGTAAGTATCAGAAAATCGATACCAGCATTATACGCAGAACTGTTCGCCTAAGAAAATATTTCTCCTGGTTAGTAACTCATTTTTATTCTCTTCAAGGGACATTTTTAATGTTATTTATTATCATTATTACTATTATTAGAATGTGTGTGTATATGCATGTTAGTGTATTGTGTGATGTGTGTATGTGTGTTTGTGCATGTGTGTGTTAGGTGTCTTCTCTTAGGAGCCACCTACCTAGACTTTTGAGACTGGTTCTCTCACTGAGACTGAGGCTTGTCCATTAGGTTAGGCTGGCCACCAGGCCCAGGGACCCACCTGTTTGCATAGCCCCAGTTCTGGGATTACAAGTGCATACTGCCACACTGGGCTTTTATGTGTGTGCTGGGCTTGAACTCAGGTCCTCATGCCTGTGCTAAGAACAGTTTACCAGCTGAGCTCTCTCCCCTCCCCACTTTTTGTTAGGTTAAGTTTCATCTTCTGTGCTCTGCACAATTGGTTCTATCCGATCCATGTTTCAATTGCTAAAGTCCTTTACAAAATCATACATTTTTCTTTCCCGGTGGTAGAGCATGCTGCAGCAGGTCTTGTGCTAGGAGGATGATAAAATAGATGTGTGATTTTCATGTTGATCTTGAAAGTTTATAAAGAGTGAATATTTTTAAAGGTGTTTGTGTCTAGGTTGATTGGTCAGCAGGGCTGAGACAGCAAGTAAGGTAAGTTGATTCAAAGAACAGTGGCTGTGGGCGTGATGTCTTCCTTGCAGTGATGGATGCTAGGTACTAGTCAGCCGTGAGAGGCTTTTGCATTTGTGGCTTTTTCAGGGAGGTGGGGTTCAGTTCTGTGTGACTATGATGGTCCTGGTGACAGAGATAATGGTTAAGTGGGTACTGTCTTCACTAACTTCAGATGGCCACACCACTGATTTGTACTGTGTAACTACACCAGGATCCTTATAAGCTTAATGTGACTGGCTTTCCTAAAAAGAGACTTGAGAAATAGTCTCCCAAGACTGACGCTGGTACCAAGTATTATGGTGCCATCCAGGATGGCTGAGTCCTCCCTGCATGATGCTTCTACGGCCAATTAGAGGCCTGACTTTGTCTTACATGATGATTTGGAATAATTTATCATTTAAGGTGCAGCATCCGAGAGTGTGCATGCATGACTGGAGCTTTCCAACAGTTCACTCTTTAATTTTCCTTTGGTCAAGCCTGACCCTGCTCTGACTGATTTCTTCTGGTCTTGGTCTAGTGCGTTACCTTGGACTTCAAGTTAATTAATTCAGTGGAAGTGTCGGTCCTCTCTCTTGTTCTTTGCTGAGTCATCAGGCCAGTACTGACCTTGAGAGAATCCAAAGTTGCTCTTGTTTGCTACTGCAGGACTAAATGACCCTTTTTCCTGAAGATCTTCCCAACACTGAGTTGACTGCCCCCCCCCCCAGACGTCCGGGTGGTTAATCTTTGTATGCCCCTTTAATTGTTTAATTGATTGCATTTCCATAGGGGCTGTCCCAAGGGGCTTCCTCTTTTAGGACCCTAACCCCAGCTTCCCCCCCCCCCACACACCTTTTTAATTTTCCTCCTGCTTAATTCACTGATATGATCAAGGTTATTAGGTGAGAATTCTTGCCATTTTCTTTGTTAAAATCCCCACTTCTCAACATTCTTACTGTTCCTGCTTTGATCCCTCTGGTTTCAAGCAACTCATAAAGGACTTTTCTTGGTCTCCAGTGCCCACCCCCTGCTTGTGCTGTCAATCATACATAGCCCCTCCCTTTGGGAGATGCTGATTTACCACTTAGTCCTCTTCGTTTCGTGAAACTTCCACTCTGTGCCTTCTCACCACAAGAAAATGGATCTTTCTGAACCTTTAAAGACGAGTCTTTCCTTGTTGCTGTAGATACAGTGAAGTGGATAGTTCTGTGTCGCTAGGACCGAGGACCGTTGTGCACACGGCAGGGTGTTGAGCAGCAATGGCCTCTGTGTCGCTAGGACCGAGGACCGTTGTGCACACGGCAGGGTGTTGAGCAGCAATGGCCTCTGCTCCCCAAATGCTACTAACACCTGGAGTTGGGGTAACCAGAATGCCACCAAATGGCATTGCCTACTGAGACCCAGTGCAAACCATGTTTGCCTGTGTCCCTTCATTGACATCTTCCTTGCAATCCCACTGTCACCCAGTCCCCTGTGGTCCCCTCACACTCTGCATTTCTGTTTACTGCTCCATCACCCAGATCTGACTTGGGTGTGTCTTGACAAAGCCTCTTATTATGGTGACAGAGGACAGAAGTGACTGGGTAGCCAAATGTAGTGAGTAGCTGTTCTCAGTTCCTTAATTTGGGGTAATGTCTGATACAATGACCTCATTCTGTGGTCCCCATCATATGTAGTTTCTTGAGTCATCTTCCATCTTCTTGACTACATTCCTTAGGTCTGTTCTAGTCAATACTTTTCATTTATAGGCCCTACCTGGTGCATCCTCCCCCAATGCAGCCCCCATGTACTCCTCTGTGCACCCATGCATCCCCCCTGTGCACCCCATGCAGCTCCCCGGTGCAGTTCCCCTCTGTGCAGTTCCCCACCCCCATGAATGCCCTCCCCCGTGCAGCCTCACCCTGTGCAGGCCCTCAGCTCTCTTCTTCTGTCTCGTTCTGCCCACATATGTCAATAATCTCTCTCTATAGATTCTGCCTCTGAACTGAACTTCAGGCTCACATGTCTTTTTGCCATTGGATATGTCCAGTTGGTCATTTACATATCACTTGGACACTGTTTTTTTAGAGGGCTTGTCTTTCTGCTGTCACTAACTACCAATAATGGGATTCCACAGTATTTTATAAACTCACTGATTCTTTAAGCATGTTTTGATTGGTTACCCTATCAATAAGAAGGGTTTAAGCACAAGATAGCTAACATGTGAGATTTGTTAATAAACAAGAGCATCATAAAACATATAGTAAAAAAAATTTAAATGAATATTAAGAATTAATTAAAAGAATATTTAGTTAATGTTTAAAAATTTAAGCCCTGCCCAGTGGTGCACGCCTGTATTCTCAGCTTCTCTTGAGGATGAGACATGTGGATCACATGTTTAAGGCCAACACAGGCAATGGTTTAATTTCAAGCTCAGCTTAGGTAACCTAGGAAGAGTCTTTCTCAAAATAAAACACAAAAGAGGTCTGGGATGTATCTCAGTAGTAGAGTACTTGTTTGCCATACTCAAAGTCTTGGGTTCGATTGACCATTACTAGAAAGACTGGGGGGAGGAGGAGAAGGAAGAAAGATCATTTTTAACATGAAGCCAGTGGCTTTAAATGTATGTGTGGATACATTCTTTCTGTGTGATGCATAGGAGCAATCCCAGGCCTTGTGTTTTGTAGGTGGGCATTCTCCCACTGAGCTATAATCCCATTTCCTATTAGCAATCATTTTATATATATCAATTCTTAAAAGCCAGACTTAATAGTAATAACATTTATTTTGGCTCTTGATTGGATTGTCTAGGTTAAAACAGTTAACCTTAGAATCAAATGGAAGCATATTTTTGGCTATTCTCATAAAATCCTGATGCTCAGACAGAATGATGGTGGCTAGAGGTTGTGGAGCTGAGAGAATACGTTATTTTTGCCTAAAGAAGGGGAAGGTTTGAGTTTGCAAAGATACTTGATAATAATGATGGTTGTCGATTTAAATGTGCTAATTAATACCTCCATTTACACAGTTAAAACCAGATAATGTGATGTTTTGGTGTGTTTTCTACAATTACAATTTACTATATTTAAAATAAATCAAGTAGAAATGCTTCATTGAGGACCATCAATCTGCTGGGCATGGTGGCACACACCATTAATCCAAACACTTTGAGAGGCAGAATCAGCTGGATCTGTGAGTTTGAGAGCAGCCTGGTCTACAGAGTGAGTTCCAGGACAGCCAGGGCTACACAGAGAAACCCTGTCTCCAAAAACAAACCAAACAATTTAAAAAGAAACAAAACACCCACATAACTACTTGATAAAAGTAGTAAATATTGCTATTATTGTTATTTATCTACCAATATCAGTATTCATTATATCTGTAGGTCTCTTTGTCTTTGCAAATTTCCTAGTTTGGCTCAGTAATTGGTCATCTTACACAGTGTGTGCTGTGTTTCCTTATACACAATAGGTGAGAGAAAAATTCGATTTAAATAAATGTTCTAATGATAGTGGATTTTTGAGCTCTTAAAAACATATTTGGGGACTTAATTGTATGAAAACATGCATAATTAATCTCAGCATTTGTGAGGCAGATGCAGGCAGATCTCTTAGTTCAAGACCAGCCTGGTCTACAAAGTGAGTTCCGACAGTCAGAGCTACACAGAGAAACCTTGTCTCAAAAAACCAAACCAAACCAAACCAAACAAAATAACCAAAAACCCTCATGTGTGACAGGATTGAATAATTACTTCATTTTCATTGATACTTAGGGTATGCTGATATTCCTTTTTACTCATGTTCATGGTGGAAAGGTGTAAGCATGAAAAACACATGTACTGGCTATTTAAAACATTGTTCTTTGTGTCTTAAAAAAATGTTTGAAGCTGTATTAAGTTTAAATGATTTCCTTGGACCAAGTGGCTGTGTTTGTAATTAAAAGTATGTTAGGCCCTCCCTTGGCGCCTTAGGCCAATGCAGCCAGGGAAGCGGGTAGGCTAAGTGTAGATCTTCAGCCTTCTCTAAGGTCCTCCACCCCAGGTCTGTAGCAGAACACCTGCTGAAGCCTACCCCCATCCCACGCTTCTACAGTGGACCACATAGACCTTCCCTCCAAACTTATTTCCCCCACTCATTGCTTTATCTCAACCCTCAACTCCAACAGGTGTTCCCTGGGAATCTGCAGGCCACTCTGGGCAGTGAAGCAGGTAATCTAACTGTAGATATTCCCTCTCCCTCAGTTCCTCCATGTCAACTCCCCTGGTCTCATCCTTAGCTCAGCAGGTAATCTAACTGTAGATATTCTCTCTCCCTCAGTTCCTCCATGTCAACTCCCCTGGTCTCATCCTCAGCTCCATAGCAGACTACCTGTGGTCTCTTCTCATTCTCTGCCATGGTGCCACTGGAACACCCTGGATTTCTCCCACCTATGGATTCCTCCGCCTTCAGGAGGCCCCACCCCAGCCCCATTCCTAAATGTCAGCTCCCAACACCTGGAAAAACATTTTTTGTTGTTGTTGCTGTTCTTATTTTTACCTCTTTTCTTCTTTTATTTATTTATTTATTTTGGTACTTTATTTACATTTCAAATGTTTCCCCCTTTCTAGATCTCCCCTTTGGAACCTCCCTATTCCCTCCCCCTCCCTCTGCCTCTATGAGGGGTATTCCCCCACCCACCCACCCACCCACTCTCCGCTTCTCTCTTTGGCATTCTCCTATATTGGTGCATCTAACACCCTCCCGCCCAAGGGCCTCTCCTCCCCTTGATGGCTAACAAGACCCTCCTTTGCCACATATGTGGCCAGCACCATGGGTCCCTCCATATGTATTCTTTGGTTGGTGATCCAGTCTCCGGGAGTATTGGGGGTTCAGGCCAGTTGACACTGTTGCTCCCTCCCTGGGTCTGCAAACCTGGAAAAACATTTTATCTGGAACCCCCAATAATCACACCTATCAGGATCCCAGAAGAATTTGTTACTAGGCAACACATAGCCACTACCCTCTCCAAAGAACCAGAGAGGGCATCAGAAACCAGGGAACAAAATGGCACCCAACAAAGACAGGATAAGAGAGCAGCACCTAGAAGAACAATCTTCCCAAACAGATGCCTAATACCATTGTAAAAACACAATAACAACCAGACAATATGTCTTTATTAGAGCCTAACAACAGTACTACACAAGGCCCTGAGTATAGCTGAAGCATGAGAAAAAGACCATAAAATAACCTTTATGAATATGATAGAGGTTCCTAAAGAAGAAATGAATAAATCCCTTAAAGAAATATATGAAAACATAAACAGTGGAAGGAAATGAATAAAACAGTTCAAGACCTGAAAGAAGAAATAGAAGCAATAGAGAAATCTTAAATTAAGGGCAGTCTGGAAATGTAAAATTTAGGAACTTGAGCAGGAACCTCAAAGGCAAACCTAACCAATAGAATACAAGAAATAGAAGAGAGAATCTCAGGCATTGAAGACACAACAGAAGAAATGGATACATTGGTTAAAGAAAATGTTAAATCAAAAAGAAGAAGAAGGAGGAAGAGGAGGAGGAGGAGGAAAGAAAGAGAGAAAAAAAGAAAGCAACCATGCAGTTTATGATACTGTGAAAAGACCAAGTCTAAAATGAATAGGAACAGATGAAAAAAAAGAAATTAAGCTCAAAAGTACAGAAGGTTTTTTTTTTTTTCTTCAACAAAATGATAGAAGAAAATTTCCCTAACCTAAAGAAGGAGATGACTATCATGGTATAAGAAACATACAGAAAACCAAATAGACTGGACCAGAAAAGAAATACCCCTTGGCACATAATAATCAAAACAAGAAACATACAGAACAAAGAAAGAGTATTAAAAACTGCAAGGAAAAAAGACCAAGAAACATATAAAGACATATACCTATTAGACTTCTTGATGGAGAGTCTATAAGCCAGAAAGGCCTGGACAGACGTTCTGCAGACTCTTAGAGATCAGAGATGCCAACACAGACTATTATACCCAGAAAAACTTTCAGTCACCATAGATGGGGAAAATAAAACATTTCACCATAAAATCAAATTTAAGCATCATCTATCTACAAATACAGAAGGTGACAGAAGGAAAACTCCAACTCTAAAGAAGGTAACCACATCCAAGGAAACATAAGAAATAAACCAGCAAATCAAAAGAGGAGAAACATGCACACACACAGCACTACAACAACCCTGCTCATTAATATCTCTCAACATCAGTGGTCTCAATTTCCCAATAAAAAGGCAGAGACTAACAGTATGGATGTGAAAACAAGATCCATCCTTCTGCCAGATCCAAGAAACACACCTTAACATTCAAGGATAGACATCGCCTAAAGATAAGAGACAGAAAAAAATTATTCCAAGGAAATGGACCTAAGTAGCAAGTTGGTATAGCTATTAAATGTAGCCATTTAATATCGGACAAAATAGACTTCCAACCAAAACTAATGAGACAAGAGAGGAAAGGACTACACTACACACCCATCCAAGGAAAAAGTCACCAAGAGGACATTGTAATTCTTAGCATCTGTGCCCCAAACACAAGGCCACCCAAGTTCGTAACAGAAACACTACTACAGCTAAAGTCCCGTACTGATCTCACACAGTGATGGTGAGTGACTTTAGTATCTCACTCTCGCCAATAGACAGGACATCCTGACAAAAACTAAACAGAGATATGCTGCAGCTAACTGACCTTATAAACCAGACGGACCCAACCACCAAAGAGAATACATGTTCTTCTCAGCACCCCATGGAACTTTCTCTAAAATTGACCACATACTTGGAACAAAGAAAGTTTCAAGAGGTATAAGAAAATTGAAATAACATCCTGCATCCTATCTGACCACCATGGCTTAAAGCTGGATATTAACAACAGTAGAAAACTTATATGTGTATGGAAACTGAACAATTCACTACTGAATGAAAAATGGGTGAAGATAGAAACTAATAAACAAATTGAAGACGTTCTGAAATTGAATGAAAATGAGTACACAACATACCCAATCTTATGGGGCACATGATGGCAGTTCTAAGAAACAAGCACTAGAGCCTACAAAAAAATGGAGACATCGCAAATGAGTTACTTCATTGTACACCTGAAAGCTCTAAAACAAAAATAAACAAAAAAAAAATCACACCCAGAAGAAATAGCAAGAAATAATCAAATTCAGGGCTGAAATTAATAAAATAGAAACACCCAAACAACAACAGCAAAATACGAAGTATCAATGAAACAAAGAGCTGATTCTTTGAGGAAATCAGGAAGATTGACAAACTCTTATCCAAATTAACTAAAGGAGGATAGAGAAGATCCAAATGAACAAAAGTTAGAAATGAAAAGGGAGCCATAACAACAGACACTAAGAAAATCCATAAAGACATATTTTTAAAATGCAATATTTTAACTATAAATATAACTTAAATATTTAAATAAAAAATTTTAATACATAATAAATATGAATCTAAGTTATATTTAAGTTATAATTTAAATAAATAAAAGGAAATATAAATATTTAAAAGACATAAGGAATTATAAAGATATACTTTAAAAACCTATACTCCACCAAATTGGAAAATATTAAAGATATGGATTCTTTTCTCAATAAATATATACCACTTATTAAACTTAAGTTGCGATCAGGTAAGCCATTTAAACAGACCTGTAACATGCAGTGAAATAAAAGCAGTAATTAAAAGTCTCCTCTCACCCCCTCAAAAAATTTCAGGGCCACATTCTTTTATCACAGAATTGTACCAGACTTTTAAAGATGAGTTAATGTCAATATTCCTCATTATTTCACAAAATAGAAACAGAAAGAACATTGCCCAATTTATTTTATGAGCTTATAGAAGCTCAAATTAAGACCTAACAAAGAGAATTACAGGCCAATTTCTCTTATGTACATAGATGCAGCAATTTCTTCAAAACAAAACAAAACGCTTGTAAGCCAAATCCTAGAGCATATCAAAAAGACCACCCATCATGATCAAGTAGGCTTCATTCCCTAGATGAAGGGCTGGTTCAACATACATAACTCAATAAATGTAAACCAGCATAGGAATAAATTGGAAGAAAAAAACCCACATGATCATCTCACTAGAGGCACTAAAGGCCTTTGACAAAATCTAACACCCCTTCATGATAAAAGTCCGGGAGAGATGAAGGATACAAACACAATAAAGACAGTTTATAGCAAGCGCATAGCCAACATCAACTTAAATGGAAAGAAACTCAAATGATTCCACTAAAATCCGGAACAAGACAAGGTTGTCCTCTCTCTCCATACCTATTCAATAGAGTACTTGAAGTCTTTGAAAAACAAGAAAACTAAAGGAGATCAGGGGAATACAAATTAGATAGGAAGAAGTCAAAGTCTCTTTATTTGCAGATGATATGATATTGCATAAGTGAGTACAAAGTAGCTGGATACAAGATTAACTCACAGCATATAGTAGCCCTCCTGTATACAAATGAAAAATGAGAAAGAAATCAATAGCCTCAAATAATATAAAATGTCTTGAGGTAACTCTAACTAAGCAAGTTTAAGACTTGTTTGATAAAAAGTTTTTGAAAGGACAATTTTTTAGATTCCAGATATGTTTTTAAAATTCACAAATAATAAAAGAACTGAGGAGGTTATCACTATCCCAGACTTCAAGTTGTACTGCAGAGCTATAGTAATAAAGACAGCATGGTTTCGGCACAAAAACAGACATGTCAATCAGTGGAGTAGCATTGAAGACCCAGGCATAAATCCGCACACCTATAAACACCTGGTGTCTTATAAAGATGCCAGAAATACTCATTGGACAAAAGTATCTTCAACAAGTGGTGCTGGTCATATCGGACTGCTGCACACAGAAGAATACAAATAGATCCAAAGTTATCACCATGCACAAAACTCAATTCCAAATGGATCAAGGACCTCAACATAAGACTAGATACTCTGAATTTGTTAAAAGAGAAAACTGAGAATAGGCTTGACCTCATTGGCACAAGAAAGGACTTTCTGAACAGAACATTGTCAGCACAGGCACAAAGCTCAAAAATTGATGATGAGAACTCATGAAAATGAAAAGCTTCTGCACAGCAAAGAACACCATCATTTGTGCAAAGGGACAACCTTCAGAATGGGAAAAGATTTTTACCAATTCTACATCCGATAGACAATATGCAAAATACATAAAGAACTCGAAACTAGGTATATATAAAAAAACCCAACCCACTTAAGAATGGGGTAGAGATCTAAACAGAATTCTCAAAAGATGAAAGTCACATGGCTGAGAAACACTTAAATGTTCAACATCCTTAGGCATCACAGAAATGCAAATCAAAACGACCCTGAGATTTCATCTTAGCACTGGTCAGGGTGGCCAAGATCAATAACACAATTGACAACTCATGCTAGTGAGGATGTGGAGTAAGGGGAAGACTTATCCATTGCTGGTGGGAGTGTCAGCTTGTACGGCCACTATGGAAATCAGTGTGGCAGTTCCTCAGGAGGATGGGAATCAATCTACCTCAAGATCCAGCTATACCACTCTTGGCTATATACCCAAAGGACACTTCGTTCTACCACAGAGACAGTGCTCAACCATGTTCATTGCTGCTCTATTTTTAATAGCCAGAAATTGGAAAGAGCCTAGCTGTCCCTCAACAGAAGAACCGATAAAGAACATATGGTACATTTTACACAATAGAGTATTACTCAAAAAACAAAATCATGAAATTCACAGGGAAATGGATGGAACTAGAAAGAGATCATCCTGAATGAGATATCCCAGACTTAGGAAGACAAATACGGTATATATTCACTTACTGTGTGGATAGTAGCTGTTAAGTCAATGGTCATTAAGCTACATTCCATAGAACCATAGAGGTTAAATATAGTGTAAGGGAGTAGGGAGAACAAAGAGCTCGCCCTTGGAAAGGGAAGTGGAGTACATAATTGTGGGTGGGTGAGTGGGGTGAGGCAGGAATGGGAGGGTCAAATCGGAGATGAAAGAGAGCTGGGATGCAAGGGGTAAAATGGGGAGAGACAGTTAAAATTACGGACCATTCGAGGGATAGTATGGAAACCCAGCACAGTAAATGCTTCCTAAAATATATACATATATGAAGGGGTCTAAACGATAACACCAAATAATGTGGGACATCTCTTGTCACCAATGAAGCTCCCAGTACCGGGACTGGGTTACACTTAATTGAGTTGTTGACTTAAGAGGTCCCATGGGATTCCCTGAATGACCCAGGCTGTTGCCAAGACTATAGTTTGCTCTCTAAAAACTGTCAGCAAGGCCCCATTGCTGCAGACAGCACCTACACAATCCACTGAACAGAAGTACAGCTGGTGCCCACACTGAGCTTTCAGCCCTGCGCTGGATAGTTTTATGTCAGCTTGACACAAGCTAGAGTTACCTAAAAGGAGAGAACTTCAATGAGAAAATGCCTCCATAAGATCTGTCTGTAGGGCATATTCTTAATTAGTGATTGATAGACAAGGGCCAGCCCATTGTGGGTAGTGCCACTTTGGGCTAGTGATCCTGGGTTCTATAAGAAAGCAGGCTGAACAACTCACGGGGCGCAAACCAGTAAGCAGCACCCCTCCATGGCCTCTGCATCACCTCCTGTCTTCAGGTTTTGGCCCTGTTTGAGTTCCTGTCCTGACTTCCTTCAGTGTTTTTCTGCAAGTGGAAGCATAAGCCAAATAAACCCTTTCCTCCGCATGTTGGTTTTTGGTCATGATGTTTTATCATAGCAATAGAAATGCTAAGATTAGGATAAGTTGGTACCAGGATAGTGGGGTATTGTTGTGACAGACCTGACCATGTTGTTTTGGGGAGGATTGTGGAAGGACTTTGGAATTTTAGTCTAGAAAAGTCTTAAGTGTTGGAAGCTCAGTGAGCTATTCTGTAGGAGCTTGGAAGATAATGTTGAGGGAGCAGTGAGAAGATGGAGGTCTGTCTTGTGAAGAAGTTTCAGAGGGAAGCAAAGTTTACCTGGCCTTTTTGTGTGAGTAATCTGTGGTGTCTGGTCAGCTGGAGCTAAAAGTGGAACTCTTTCGTTACTGAGACAATTGATTCTGGTTAGCCAGGGCTGGGAAATTTGTGGTGATTAAGAAGAGACCAACATCATTGAGGTGAAATCTTCTGAGAAGTGTTTCCAAAGAGTCAACACACAGACGCTATGTTCCAAGCATGGCCAAGGTTGTACCTTGAGCTGGCAGCCAAACTTGGAAGTCTAAGAGTCACTCAGGTAGGACTGGTTTTGAAGGCATGATGGAGCTGTGGAGAGCAGCTGAGGCTCAGCACTGTGAGAGGCCAGGAAAGGCTATTGGTGAAGGTGCAGCCTCAGTAGCAGTTGAAAGGCTCAGGACTGAAGGGGTCATGCAGAGAAGTTGAAGCTTGGCACTGTGAAGAGAGCCTCGGAGAGGCTATTGGTGAAGTGCAACCCAGCTACATCAGAAGACCCCAGCATTTTGGAGATGCCTGTAGAGTGGGATGACCACCAAGAACAGCAGCTGTGGAGTGGACCGTGCCTTAGGTTAGAAGACAAGCTCTGTGTGCTGCAGACGGTGGAGCTGGAGAAGTGACCCAAGTCCTTGGGAGGAGTCCAGAAGAGCATGAGTGAATCCCAGAGAGTTGGCCATTATTTCCATCTGATCGTGACTGTGCCTGTCCTCTTGAAGTAAGGAAGTGTTTAATTTATTTTACAGGAGCCCACAGTTGAGAGACTGAATATTTAAAGAGATTTTTCAAGTGTTTGAATTTTTAAGGAATGTGGGAACTTTTAAGTTGGTAAAATATTTTATATTTTAGTGTTATTAATGTGTGATTTTGGGGAGATGAACACGAAAGGAAATGTTGTAGTTTAATAGGGATGTGTTTGTGTGTCAAGCTAACAAGAGGTCAGTTGTGTTGGATAGTTGTATGCCAGTTTGTCACAAACCAGAGTTATCTGAAAGGAGGGAACCTCAATTGAGAAAATACCTCCATAAGATGTATGGAGGGCATTTTCTTAATTAGTGATTGATGGAGGAGGACCCAGCCCATTGTGGGTCCTGTCATCCCTGGACTGGAGGTCCTGGGTTTGATAAGAAACCAGGCTGAGCAAGCTATGGGGAGCAAGCCAGTAAACAGTATCCCTCCATGACCTCAGCATTAGCTTCTGCCTCCAGGGTCCTGTCCTGTGTGAGTCCCTGCCCTCACTCCTTTTGATGATGAACTGTTATATAGAACTGTGAGCAAAATGAGCCCTTTCCTCCCCAAGTTGCTTTTGGTCATGGGGTTTCATTACAGCAGTAATAACCCTAACTAAGACAACCCCTATGTTCTAGTATCATTGGTATAAGAAGGATCTCTGCACACTACCAAAAGAGAATCATAAACCAGACCAACCACAGACCCTCTGATCTACATTGTTGTCCTGTCTGCAAGATATGCTACGGCAATGGTGGCCAACAGTTTGTGGAACTAAGTAACCAATATCTGATTTAACTTAAGGTCTATTCCAAGATGACTCTGCTTGGGTGACCAAGATCCAGCAATGATAGCCCAGGGACCTAGGGTAAAACCAAATTCTGCTGTTCTTAATAATAATAATAATAAAATCACAGCAATAAAATGACTCCTAATGACATTCTGCTATACTCATAGATCAGTGCCTGGCACAGCCATCATTAGAGAAGCTTCCGCCAGCACCAGATGGGAACAAAGACAGAGAGGCCCAGAGCCAGACATTATGCAGCGACTAGGATACCTTGGAACACTTAGCTCTAAATGAAGTGTCTGCATCAAATCCCTCCCCTCAGGGCTCAGGAATCCCTGCCGAAGGAGAGGCAGAAAGAACGAGTGGAAGACAGCAAGGAAACAAGGCCCTCTAAACCAACACAATACATATGTGAACCCACAAAGACTGTGTCCTCATGTACAGGGCCTACATGGGTCAGCTTCAGTGGGGTTCTAGAGCTGGGAGAAGTGGACCTGTGCCCCCATTCCTAACCCAGAAGCAATCTCCCATTGATAACCACTTGCAAATGAACATTTAGTTTCCTTTAAGAGTCTCACTGGAAATGCAAACTACCCTTCAGGGTAGGCCACTCACCGCCCCCCAGCAGTAGATGCCAACTACTGAGAAAGCGAACTCGGTGGCATCTTTGGACGTTTGTTGTCTCACGATGTTAGGTCGGGCCTTTTCCTTTTTAAAAATATCGGAGGCTGGAGAGATGGCTCAGCGGTTAAGAGCTCCGACTGCACTTCCAAATGTCGTGAGTTCAAATCCCAGCAACCACATGATGGCTCACAACCATCTGTAATGAGATCTGATGATGTCTGAAGACAGCTACAGTATGCTGGCATATAATAAATGAACTAATCTTTTAAAAAAAAATCACCTTAACATTTTAATTTTTATTCTCTGTTTTTCACCTCTCTTTTTACCCTATGGGTACTTTCTGTAGATTATTACTTCCAGTTCATTGTTTTTGTGGCGTTCCTGAGTGTTGAATGAGTGGGTCTCTGTTTCTTATGCTTCTCTGGGGTTCTTTCCCTTCCGTTTATTTGCTTTGTCCCAATTCTGGTGTGTTTTGGTTTTGTCTTATTATATTTTGTCACTGTCCCTCAGAAGCCTATTTGTTTTCTAATGAGAGACAGAAAGGGAGGATCCTGATGGAGGGCAGGCGGGGATGAACCGGGAAGAATAGACTGTGGGGAGGCCATAATCTGGATATATGTGAGAAAATTCTATTTTTAATAAAAGAACAATATATTTATGTTGCACAAGTGTGAGTGAGGAAGTTTGTTTGAAGTGCCAGGGTGGGGGGAACCCAGGGACCCAGTAGGAATGACCGGGAGGGGGCAAAGTGAAAAGTAAAACAATAGAATTAAATAAAAAAGATAGGCCTGCAGGGAGAACCAGTGGGAGGGGAAAGAAGGAGAGATGGTAGTGGGAACACACAGAAAAATACAGTGACATGTACATGAAAAAAAAATATGAAAAATACGTACCCAGCAACGGAAAAGAGACTGCTTGGGCTCAGTACCCCCAGCTAAAATTCCACCCTAAAAACAACAACAACAAACAAACAAACAAAACCAACACAACTCCCACCCCAACCCCCACAAAAAAACCCCAAAAAAACCCAAACCACACTAGCTGCCAGCGACAGTTACTGTGCAGGTCTTAGCTCAGCAGCCCTCATTCCAGCAAAATGTGATCACAGTTCCCACATCTTACTTGGCTCCAGGTTGCAGCCTCCTATTTCTCCCCTTTCCCTGTGAATCAGCAGATGTGCATGATGTCATCCTTGTATTTGGCAGCCTCGAGAGTGCTAAGTATCACCCTGCCAGAAGTCAAGCGTGGAGATCCTCCTTCTGTAGTTTTTGCTTACTAAATTGTGAAAGTTTTCAGTGAGTAAAGGATTTTTGAATCATGACATTTTGGTTTAATCAAAACAAAAACAGCTGGGGAGATGGCTCAGTAGGTAAAATGTTAGCCATGCAAACATGGAGGCTTGAGTCTGGATGTCCAGCATCCATATAAAGCCAGATGATGTAGTCCAATGAGTCTGTAATCCCAGTGCTATGCAGTAGGATGGGAGGCAGAGCCCAAAAAAGTTCTTGAAGCTTATAGGCCAGCATGCCTGCTATACACAGCAGTAAGCAGCAAGGGATCATGCTTCAAACAAGATAGAAGGCAACAATCAACACCCTAGGTTGTCCTCCGACCACCACATGCTTTCTGTGGTATGCACACACACCCACCTGTCAAACACAGACATGCAAATGTACGCACACATGTACACACATGCGCACACACACACACACACACAAACCCCAAACTTTGTAATCTTTTATAACTCACAACCAAATCAAATAAGGCAATGACTTTGTACCATCATGTAGTGAGTTTCAAAGTCCTATTGGACTAAAGTGAGGTTAGAATACTGTTGATTTAAGTTTCTGTCAGTGATAGAGTAGGTGAGCTCACTTAACTATCTAGGGACTGTTCTAACACACACAAACACAAACATGCTGTGTATGTATATATTATATAGGTATATATACACATAGGTATATATGTGTGTGTATATGTATTTATGCATATATATATGCATTTATGTATACATGTACACATACATACTATAACATTTACAGTTAAGATTTGCTTTACAAGGAGTCCATGAACGAACAGATGCAATATGTGCAAATAAAACCTTAGAGCTACAGCCACAGATTAGTGCTGTTCCCACTCATACAGAAGCATCATAACTGGGACCAAGGGACCGTTGAATGCTCAGTCCTCAGTGGGATATCTGTAGTGCCCCTCCTCACCAAGGCTCAGAGAGTACTGTAGAAAGGGGCAGAAAAGAGTCAGAGGGTGGGGAGGAGTGCCGTGAATGGCTGACCTCTAGAGAAGGATGTGTTTATATAATTCGATCATTTTAAGATGGATGAGGTGTACGGTAACTGTACTGGTTTAGAGCTGACTTCTCTGCTTCCTCCCAGTGTAGTTTTCCCTAGTTGAGGCTGAGCCTTCTTTAATGCTCTTAGAAGGTACCTGTGTTCCCTTCTCATTTTGCTGCTGCCTGGCCTGGTAGTAGAGAGAATAGGCAAGATTCAAAGGAGGCAGGCCAGCCTTCAGTTCCCCTAGGATCTGTAGTGCAGAATAACATATGAATCCCCACTCAATCCCACCACTTCCCACCTGGAGGTCTCAAAGGCATCTTTAACTTTTTAACTCTCCACTCCAAACCAATCTTTTGATCCTGTACTCATCAGCTACACCAGTGTGTCCTGCTGCTCCTGCTTTTGTATGCAGCACTTCCGTTCCAACCATTGGCTCCAGAGGAGCCAGGGCCTCTTTTGATGCTCACTTTCTCACTACACTTCCCGTGTGCGTGTGACAGCTCCGTCTGTTCAACTCAGAAGTCATCCCAGACTTACCCCCCTGTCTGGCTTCCACGGCCACAGCTCCCCCGCCTCTTGCTCTCTGTTCATACCTTCATCCCGTCTCTGCCTTGATTACAGTCAGTCACTGCCTTCCGAAGCACTTAGACCCAAAACCAACTTCAGGTGTCCAAATGATCACCCACCCCTCACGCCTCACAGACCCACTCCCTCCTGTCTTTTGCCCTACTTAAGTGCTGCTTCCCGGGAAGCCTTACAGTTCCACTCACTAAAGTCAAATCCCTTTCATTTCTTTCCCATAAGACTGTTCTTCTCCTTCTGACATTTAATCATATGCAGATATGTTTAGGTTTTAGATCTGTCTGTTTTTATCAGACTGTAAGTCCACATGTTCAAGGTCAAGTCTGTTTTATTTAACACCACACCCTCAATTACTAGGATTGTGAATGGTACACATTAGAAACCTAATGTGTTTTCATGAATGGCTAAGTGTCTTTTTGTTAAAGGTATAAAATTACCACCTTCTGACATTCCTCCCTGACTCCTAAAGGTAACAGTAGGTGACTTTCTTGACAAGAAAGCTGGCATAGAACGTGCTGCCACCAGAGGCTTTTCCATCTTTGAGTGATTCTAAAGAGCCCGGTGTTTGCCATTCAGAAGGGGCCTCTCCTTGCTCTTATTTCATGATTCCTGACACTTGGATAACAGTTTAATTTTAAATCACTACCGAGGCTTGCCTCTGATGGAAAAGAAGAACTTATGTAGGTTGTTTAAAATGTATGAGCCTTACTGCTCTGCACAGAATAGCAAAAATAATTTTTGCTGCTTTGGTAATAAGATCTCCATATGCACCACCTCCCCTAACAATGTGCTCAGTTAGAGACACTGCATCATCACTGTAACAGAATGGTTTTGGCTGAAGGGGGAGTGGGGCTGGAACAGCCACATTAAGATGTGTTGGGATTTTAGGATTTCCGGTACTCACTCCGGTGGTAACAGGAATGCCGGGGTGAGGGGCCCCGTGGGTTTGACAGCAGAGACCCCTCTTACGTGATTCCCACTGCTAGTTCATTTCCAAGGCTCCAGAGCAGTTAGGGGAGCAGAACCTTGGCCTCATTCAGCATGGGTGCACTACTTGGTTTTCTCTAGATTCCTTTTCTAGACTTAGTGTTCCTGGAAGATGATTTCTTACCCCCCCCCCTTAATTCAAAGGGGAAACAACTCAGTAAAATTCATTGCTAAAGTTTGTATCTGGCAGTGTTAATGACATGTCCTCAGTTTGCCATGTGAGTAGGGTGGCGGATCCTTTAATAGAAGAATCCTGTAATTGGCAGTTATGTCGTGGGAGGACGCCATTGAAGGCGTGTTAGAATCTTAACATCTTCAGGCTCTCTTCCTGCATCCTAGCTGCCGTGAGCAGAATGGAACACATCCTTTCTACTAAGTCCTCCCTGTGTGATGCATCTGGCTAGCACAGGACCAAAGCAATAGTATTAAAGAACCTCAGGCCTAAGCCTTTGAAACTGTGAGCCAAAATAAAGTTTTCATCTGTGTAAGTTGATTCTCTCAAGTACTTGTCACAGAATTGTAAAGCTAACGGATTCACAGGGCACTTGCTTGTAATCCCATTCTGGTTTGAATATGTTGTTACATTCATCGTGTGTGCGTCTGAACTCTGCTGTTTGTTAGCGTTCTTCTCAGGTTAGGAGCCTATGCCCGGGTACGTGTGCTGTTGTTGTTGTGTTCTGGTGTAAGGCATAAAAAGCTTTTATGGAGAGGAGGACTGTGCTTTGTTTAAGTCACTGTGCATTTAGACATCATGGTGCAAAACACTGCTCGAGCCCCTACGTGCTGTGCATTTGTTCACAATGAACCAATGCTACCTTTTACAGAAAACGAGCTTTCTCTACCTGTAACAATTAGATACTAATCTCTTAATTTATGCTTGGGTATGGTCTGTCTTTGATGTACATCTGCACACTGTCATTTGATCTTCAGGACATCTCTCTGGAGTTGCAAAAAGCTGAGAATCACCTTTAGCACACCTCTTTCCTTATCATCTGTTCATATCTTTTGATAACTCTACCTCCAAAATTTTGCTCATAGATGATGTCACAGTTCTCCACAGTGACTGCTAACGTTCCAGCTGCACCTCTATGGTATCCTGCCACAGTCATCTCTAAAGATACGTATCTCAGCTTCCAACCCCATTAACAATTTTCCAGTGACTTCCAACTATCCTGAGAGACTAATAGAAATCGATACCCTGCCATGGGAGGCATCTCCTCCTCTCAGTCCTTTGATTAACTAGGCTACACATCCCTTTCCCCAGGCCTTTGCATTCGTCTTGTCTAAAATGGCTTCCAGTTCCTGCCTTTACCTGAGGAAGGCCTGTTCCTCCTGTTGCTTTCATGTTAAATGCCATTTCCACAGAATGAGGCAGGAAGTACAAAGGGGGTGGGGGTGTTGCAGGATGTAGGAAACTACAGAACAGTTGTTAGTAGAGTAATCCAGTTTTCTAGCTTTCTCCGATCTTAGCATATGAATCCACGTTCATTTTATATTCTTACAGACGGCTGATGTTCACCTTCTTAGCCCTGGGCAAAGTTAACTGTCTAACAGTCGACATCCAATGTCTGTTCCCTTCTCTAGCCCTGCAGCCTGTCTGTGCTTTGAAAAGTTTGGAGCCATGTGTGTCATGTTCACCATTGCATTGACCTTTAACCCTGAGCTCATGGTAGCCATTACTCAAACACTTGAAGAGAAATGAAATGGCATATGAACATATTGAGAGCTGGTTGGTCCTAGCTGATGGTGTGTCAAGGCCTTAAGGCATATGTATGCATCCTTTAGCCCAGAGGAAGAGAGATGGATTCAGGGAGCAGAGGATGTAGGCAGGGGGAGAAAGGGTCAAAGGACAGTAAAAGGAGCCAGATCTCTGCTCTGTCGAAGTTGTTGAGCCATTGTGATCCCTAACTGAGCAGAACGGTTGAATCAGATAGAGCTCCTGAAGTTTCTATTTGGTGAACCCAATACTCCTCAGTACTGTTAAGCCAAATGTAGCAGCCATTGCTATAGCATTTCTTCTCTGCTTTTCTCAACAGGAGGGTTATCTATTTAATTTTCTGTGGTATAAAGTGTCATTAACTCTAAGTATGCTGTCTTATAGGACAGCAGGTCAGGAAGCAGGAGCTGATGCAGAGACCATGGAGGGATGTTACTTACTGGCTTGCTTGAGTTCCAGTCCTGACTTCCTTTGGTGATGAACAGCACTGTGGAACTGTAATCTGAAGAAACCCTTTCCTCCCCAACTTGCTTCTCAGTCATGATGTTTTGTACAGGAATACAAACCCTGACTAAGACAAGTTGGCACCATGGACTGGGGTATTTCTGTGATAGGCCTGACCATGATTTTGTTTGGAGAAATATGGATTTTGGGACTTTGGAAAGCAGTAGAATGCTTTAAGTTGGGCTATCCTAGTAGGAATATGGAAGACTTTGTTGCTGAGTATGATTTGAACCGTGCAGACTTGGCACAAGAAGTTTCAGTGGAGAAGAAGTTCAGAATGTAGCCTAGAGACTGTTTTTATGGTATTTTTGTGAAGAATGTGGCTACTTTTTGCCTTTGTCTGAAGAGTCTGCCTGAGGCATGGGAGAAGAGCCTCTGATTAATTTGCATTGACAATGGAAGTCTCAGAAATGCCCATCCATAGACTTTGTCCTCTGGTTAAGTCTCTTGGAGAGCATTTTAAACAAGAATAGCAAGCTTAGAAAGGAAAAATATAAAATGTGTGGTTGGAGGATTAAAGGGGCACCAGGAAGTGAAATGGAGCTGAATCCAGTGTTCAAGGAGCTAGCAGATTGAGGGAGTGGGATTTTGGGGCAAGATCCTACCCAGCTAAGTTTAGATCCAGGCATGATGGTATACATCTTTAATCCCTGACTATAAAGCCCAACAGATCTTTGAGTTCAAGGCCAGCCTGGGACTGAGCAAGTTCTAGGTGAAGAAAAACTTAAGTCCAGATGTGGTGGTACACACCTTTAATCCCAGCATTGATAAAGTAATAGAACAAGGGGGTGGGGCAAGTTCCAACTCCAGCAAGCAGCAGAACTCAGCAGTTTAGGCCATTGGGCTCTAGCTTTAGAGTCAAGAATAGAAGGGACTACTGGCACAATAGATGCTGGTTAGCTGGAGCTAAGAAATTAGTGGTGATTAAGAAGAGACCAGCATCACTGAGGTGAACCTTCTGGGAAGTGTTTTCTGAGAGTACAAAGAAGCTGTGTTCCAGAGATAGCCAAGGTTGTACCTTGTGCTTTGGCTGTACTTGGTAATGTGTAAGAGTCACCCAAGTGGTACTGGTTTTGAAGGCATGAAATCGTCATGAAGAGCAGCTGAGGCCTGGCAGTATGAGAGGCCGTGGAAGGCCATTGGTGAAAGTGTAGCCTCAGTTGTAGTTGACTGCCCAGGACTAAAGCAGTCATGCAACAAAGTTGAGGCTGCATACCATGAAGAGAGCCTATGAGAGGCAATTGGTGAGGCATAGTTTCTGTGGAAGACCCCAGTATATTGCAGATGCCAGTACTATGGGATGATCACCAAGAACAGCAGCAGCAGTGGAGTTGAGTCAACCAGAGCCTAGAGTGCTACAGAGGGCAAAGCTGGAGATGAAGCCCTTTGGAGGAGCCCAGAAGATCATGTGTGGATCCCAGATATTGGAACAAGAAGCTGTAACATTGAAACTTCAATGGAGACCCCAAGATATTCAAGATACCGTAACCATGGTCTATCTGAGGAAAGCTGCTAACAGGGAGTGGAACCAGCCCAGGAGAAAGAAGTTTGTTGTAGTCAACAAGATGAAAAAGGTGTGGAGATCTGAAGACCACTTTGACATCAGACATGGAGATGTTTGGAGTTTGCTCAGCTGGTTTCCTGTCTTGCCTTGGGGATTACAGTTAAATGATTGGGTGAATCTTAGAAGAGAACTTTGGACTTTTAACTTTGTTAAGACTGCTATAGACTTTGGGGACTTTGGAAGTTGGACTAAATGTACTTTTTTATTATGCTATGGCTAGGTATGACCCTCCATAGACTCATATGTTTGGTCAAGCCTATGTGGGCCAGGGAGTGGAATGTGATGGTTTGTATATGCTTGGCCCAGGGAGTGGCACTATTAGGAGGTATGGCCTTGTTGGAGTAAGTGTGTCACTGTGGGCATGGGCTTTAATACCCCAGTCCTAGCTCCCTGGAAGCCAGTATTCTGCTAGCAACCTTCAGATGAAGATGTAGAATTCTCCTCCTGCACCATGCCTGCCTAGATGCTGCCATGTTTCCGTCCTGATGACAGTGAACTGACTCCTGACCCTGTAAGCCATCCCCAATTTGTCTTGGTCATGGTGTCTGTTCACAGCAGTAAAACCCTAACTAAGACATACGCCATCCATGTCTGTTTGTAAGGACTTTGGATGAGTACAGAAAGGAACTTTGTGCTTTGTTCCTGTAGGGCATACATATTCACCAAGAGCCCAGTTTGCCATCCTGGACAACAGATCTGTCCTCTACAGCCCCTGTGGCTGGGGCTATTTTCATTTGTGGTGTAGTTTCAGTTCGAAGGCAATTGCTCTTTCTGATCACACACTGTTTCTGTCTACAGAGGGGAGCCACTGAAGAACTTAAGTTGATTTAAATTCTAAATTCTTGCAATGGTGACACTTCCCTATAGGCACCAAATAGAGAGCATTTAGTTACCGTCGCTGTGCTATGTGGTCTTCATCAGACTACATACAATGGTGGCAGAAGCTGTCCTGTGTGCTGTGTGTTTGTCAATGGGGAATTTTGCCAGATGCTGCACTCTTAGCAGAAAGTGATGGCATTATGTATTTACACGAATGCAAGTTTACACTTTGGAATCTAAGAATATATAAGAGCAAAGGGCAGTGTTCCTTTCAAGCTCCACTTGTATGTTTAAGGCACTGAACTGAAAATGACCTCTGGGCAAATGTAGATCATCTGAGCTGAGTAGACAGCTGCTAATTCTTGGTTGAAACCCCCCCATTCACTTTTATAAATTGTTGCCAAAAAAGATGCAAAGCCTTGAATGCTGTCACTTCATTTCTTATTTTTGAAAATAATTTATTGCTCATACTTTGCAGCAGGGATTGATAAACTTCGCCCATAAAGGGCTGGATTGTAAACACCTGTGGGCTCATGGGCCATTCCTTCTGTTGTCTCCTGCTGGGCTCTATTATGTTGCAAAAGCAGCCATAGATAATATACAGAAAAGTCACAAGCATTCTGTATTCCTATAAAACTTGAAATATGAAAAAAGTGGAAGCCATATTGGCCCATGGACTGTACTGTGCTGATACAATCAGCATAGTAGCTCCAAGTACAGCACAGCAAGTACAGACGATGATTAAGGTATTGTCAGGCCTGCAGTCCGGTTTCCAAGAGGATCTAGGTAGCCTGTGCAAATATGTACGTGAGATACTGTTTGTGAGACAGTAACAAGATGGGATTACTTGAGAGCACTTGAATAGAATCGAATTCCGAGAAACAGATGCAAGTCTTATCTTATTGGTTGGCTTTAATACATGTCCTCGCTGCTGCCTTTTGTTAGCATGAATGTCTGCTGTTCCTCTTTCTGGCACAACCCAGTCTTAGAACTATGAGTCTGCTTATGTGATGAGACCTTCTGGGATCCTGGCTGTAATGTGGTCAGGGTAAGGATCCCTGGCTTCTTTGCCGTTCCCAGATAATTTTCACGAACTGGATTAGACAGAATCTATACAAAATGACAGATATCAAACTACCTTATTCAAGTAGAAGTTATCATCACTGATGAGCTGAGACAAGTTGGCTTCAGGAATTACTTTGGAAGGAGAAATGGGTGACAAATTGAGTTGGTGATCATTTTCTTTGGCAAAGATTCTTGATAGGAGGCTTTTAGCTTTGGATTGTGAAGTCTGATATGAGTAAATACTTGTTAACATAGATGGGGCCCAGCACTTTTCATTATGCATCCGGCGAAATGGAAGTGACCCCAGTAACACCATCAAGTGTATCCGTATACTTGGCACACCATTCACATGCTGTAGATTCTGAAGGAGCACACTCACAGGTAGCAAATCACAAATGAAAAACACAGTGTGTTCATTACATGACTGGGGGATTATCCATTACCTAGCGGAGCTAGAGCTTCAATTATAGTCAGTTTTATCAAATAAAAGAACAAGGTATTAAATTTGAATTTCAGACACTTAATCATTTTTAGTATACATGTTGAGTATTAAATGGGACATTTGAGCTATACTAAAAAACAAATAAATGAATACTAGACTGTCAGAATATCCAGATAGCTCATACTATGCTTCGGCCCCCCTCCCCCCAATTTGTAACCCTGGCTGTCCTGAAACTTGGTATGTAGAAGAATCAAGCCATGAACTCAGAAACTCACCTCTATCTCTTGAACACTTACTTTTGCATTTTGTTTATTTGTTTGATTATCAAGAGCAGGTAACTGAACAAATGCAAGCTCTGTATCTGAACAGTGTTGACTAAAGGTCTGTCATTCTTGATATAATAATTTTACATGTCTTTCAGAATCCACTTGATTTATCAGGTATTGACTGTACATAAGTCAGATTGTGCATTCGTCTCTCTCCTAGTTCTCTCAGTAACTCTCCAGACAGAGGACACCGCTCCGTGGTAGACTGCTCACCTAGCATTTAGGGAGCCATGCATCTGATTCCTAAAGTCCCCAGTTCCCACCCCAAAGTGGTTTTTTTTTTTTTTTTGTATTTTGAATGTCTATACCTGGCTGCATAAACAGATTGGATTGCTATAGGTTCATATTTATGAAATTATCTGTTAATATTTCTTGCATTGAAGTTCATTTTGGCTGGTACCAGCTTTTCAAAACTGTCTACCACACAGTACCTTTATCTTTAAAGACTTTCTCTTGTGAACATCATTTAGATGGGTTTTGTTTTTGCTTTATAATACCTTTCTTTTGAGGAAGAACAGGGTTGTCTCATATAGCCTAGGTTGGCCTTGAACTCAAGATTTGCTTGCCTGAGCTTCCTGAATGCTGGAAGTGCAGGCATGTGCCACCATACCCAACTTTACTTGTTAATCCTATTAGAAGTATACAAGATTAAAATGTAAGAACTAGTTACTAGTGGCTAGAACACACTGATTTCCAGATCCCAGCACCCTTGGAGTACCTTATTAAAAACACTAGGGCAGTACTGGTGTTTTTACACTTCACTTCCAATTGATTATGGAAAGATTTGGGGTTATTCTAAAATGTTCAATCATTGTTCAGTTTTCTGGAGCAAAACTTCTTAAGGAGACAGTCCTGTGTCATCAACACCATCCCAAGGGGTTTGCTTGAGATTTGGTACAGTTGCCTACTTTGGGTTCTCCTCAGTGCTTTCCCCTCACCTTGATTTCCTTCATAACACAGTGTGTCATTAGGTTCTAGGTTTAAGGGAATGGCAGGAACATACTTTGTGAAGAGAAGCAGCTTGGGGAGCGGAGGAACAGAGAAATGGCTATTCCAAATCTTATTCTCGCTGTCCATTCATCTCCATGGTGCTTGCTTTCACTGTTTCTGAATGGTAGTGTTTTAGGGTTTGAAACGACCTTGGAATTCATTCAAGTGCTCTTGTTGTTCAAGGTTTGCCTTTTGATATTTGTGAGGTTTGTGCTACAGAAGGGGACAGATGAGCACCTGGGATTAATAGTCAAGAAGCTTTGTTCCCGCTACCAGTCTCCTGACTCCGGTGATAACACAGACAGTAGTGTCTTCATGGGCTGACAGATCCTCGCTCCTCTTTGAGGGCATGGAGGTTGCCCAGTCCTGTGATGAGTGAGAAGAACAGAGTAGAAGAGTTGATGTTTCTGGAAAACACCACACATGGTCTCTTAGAGGAAAGAGTGCTTCCATGGCTGGGGCGTGTGAGGCTGTAGGGGAATAGGACTTAGAATGGAACTTTATGGATTTGTGGAACTGGAAAGCCAAGACTGTTAAGAGGGTGATAGCTGGGGTGGGGGATTTGGCTGGCAGCCTCGCTATGTCTTATTTTGCTCAGGCCTTTGTTGTGGTATGGTGTGATCTCTTTTATCACAATGAAGGGGCAAGATGTGGATAACTTCAGACACTTTTTGTTTAGTAACTTCACAAAGAGCAGCTCAGATGGTCTTGGGCAAATCCTGAAACCTGGTGATGGAGAGGTTGAGTCTGAGCATCTTAGGGAAGTCATGTGGAAAAGAGTGGATGGGACATTTGGAGCATCATGAGAAAGAACAATTCATAGGATCATTTCAGAACAGAGCTGAAGAGCCAGGTCAGAGTTACGGTATAAGGACCATACTCTCCCAGACTGGACCCAGAGAGTTGAATATTACAAACAGGCACTTGGTGCAGCTGTTCTTGGAAGAAACAATGCAAAAGAATTGATGCAAATGTGCATGTGTGTATGCATGTGTGTGCGCGCGCGAGTGTGTGTGTGTGTACATGTGCTTGTGTTGAGCTAGAAGGCTTGTTTGAAATATTGATCTTGAACTTGAATGCTTACTCAGTTTAAAACTAAGGCAAACAATAGCGTACCAGGCAGCCCTGTCAGTACCCCCTTGTATTTCGTGGTATTTGCACCTGATTAAGCTTAACCTAACAAACAAGTTTTTAAAATGTAAAATAGAAGATGGGCCACGTGTTTACTTTTAGCTGGCTTTCTTTGAATTGAATTTGTGTATGCCTTAATTTTGGGGCCAAATGTCTAGCTCTCCCATTTCCATTCTTAATCAGTCCTGTTAAGAATTTAATGTCTCTTATCCCTAATGTGATTTTAAAATACAGATCATAAAAACATTAGTTTGACTAGCCAAGCTTTTGTAGGTTTTATGAAGGCTGATTCTTAATTATGAGCTACAGTTTATCCATCTGACTTAAAATCCTAAGCACCAGCTTTCTTCGGGCGTGGGCTTTTAGGCATTGTCTCCTGCCAGTCAGTTTGTTGTATGTGCAAAGATTATGAACTCAGCTGAAAGCATGCCTTTTCACATTTTTAGGAAGTTATGGTACGAAGAACATGCTCCCCCAGACTGGAAGATGAATCACACGGTATACTTCATAAGGGCACATAAATACCATTGACATCATCCATATTTCTGATGTATGTTCTGTCACTGTGTTCCAAGCAGAGATAACTGAAAAGTCAATAGACGGACACTTTGTATGCCTGAAAACAGCATCTGTGATATCTTCAGGCATGGACTGTGGCCCGATACAAATCTTCACTGGTATGAATTTGCAGCATTTATATAATGCTTTATAGTTTAGAACTTATTTTTTATATCCATTGACTCATTTGATACCTAGTAAGAACCTGGGATTGTTTAGAGTAAGATGTGCCAGAATTCGTTATCTCTGCTTTGTACATAAATGAAATGAGTTCAGAAAGTTAACATCCAGCCTATCCAACCAATGACAATTAAGGGGTAGAGAGAGAGGACTAAGCCTGGCAATTTTTGTTTCGGGGATCAAGCTCAGGATCTCATACCTGATAGGCAAGTGCTCTGTTGCTGAGGGATATCCCCAACCCTTTAAAGTTTTAAGAAGCCCTTTGATGATAGAAGATTTCAGATATAAAAGTATAGCAATATAGTCAAGGGGGCTACCTGTCTCTTAGTTGCAGCATTAATCAATCCTATGCTGCTATATATATTACCTGTATGTTTACCAACTCTCACTCCACTTGATGATGGCAATCTTCAAAGTGGGTTTTTAAAAGTAGTTTTATTATGAAGCACATTAATCTTGGCTGGATTAGTTTTGGACATGGGCATGCCTGTGGAGCTTGCTCCATGTCTTGTGAGTTCTGCTGTTCACAGAGAGTCTCTCATGGTCTTTCTAACTCATTTCTGCCTCTGCAAGTGCTTGCTGTCTTGATTTTTTTTCCATTTGAGACAAACTGCTTGCTCATGACCTTCCCATGAATGTTGTAACTGTTTTGTTTCCAGCTTATTTCATTCGACGCAGCATCTCTGAAGCATCTTGGATCCAAGTTCAGTGCTATTTGTTGAATGTAGCCCTCCATCTGTCCTCATCTCATAGATTCTGAAAGATGATTTCATGGGTGGTGAGAAACTGTACTCAGCCCATCATTGCCAGGGCCCACTTAGAGAGACTGGCCATTTTCTTGAGGGAGACTCGGTCAGTCTGTGCAATGACAGTTGATTCTGTTTGAAAGGCTCATGGAGGAGATGTCATGCGGCAAAGTAATTTGCCTGTAGCTCGGTGAGTCATGGCTTTTAAGAGAGGATCACCACCCTTGTCCTTATTGATTGCCCTTAAGGTTCCTGCCTATGTATTTGAGAAGTGACTTGCTCAAATTCCTTTGGTGAGGGAACAGATACTTTAAGGTCAAGCACCACAAATTATAGGACCCAGAAAGCCATTTACCTCCCTCCTCCTTCTTAGTGGTATTACTCAATGGCTTAGTTTGCTAATTAGGTATAATAAAATGATCAAAATAGTGGCTGAATTACTGTCTCCTGAGCTTGAGTTTAATTTAATTTTGTTTAATTTAAAAGAAATCGGTGAGGACTCAGCAGTAGAATTAGATCTGATATGTTTTTCTTTATAGGGAATTCTGTTTGAATACTTTAAGTCGATTATCTCTATTTTAGTTGGAAAAGGTAGAATAACTCTTACATTTAGCTTTCAGAGCAGAAATATCAAAGAGCATATACTAGAACTACTCATGGGCAGGGCAGAGAACCCAGGGATGATCATGTTTATAAGATGCCACTGGCTCATTGGCAGAGAGCAGTTCCCCCCCACCCCACCCCAAAAGGAAGGCCACATATTAATACTGATGCGTTTCTTTAACTATGTGTGCCGGAGAGCCCAAAGGGCAAAATTATCCTTACTTTATGCCCTTTTTTGCTCACATAACATTTGAGTCAATACTGGCCAGTTCGTTTCCCTGTGTTAATTTGTTGAGATTGTGAGCATCCTGGCAACACCCATTGGTTCCTGCCAGCAAATGATGGTCTATGTCCTGATCCTTTTTGTTGACTAAGGGTTGCAAACTGGTAAGTTTTTAATTGGAACATTCTTCTACTGTTTGGGGGCTTGAATATTTCTGTAAGCAATAACCATTTTGTGTTATGACTTCAGTTACCTGAGGGATATTATGTGTAATCAAAACAGCGAGAGAAATACTTTTCAAAATGAGTCATTTGGCTGGCCTCCTTTGAAGTTGAACAGCCATATTTTTTAGATTATAAACTTATGGGTTTACATATGCTTGAAGGGTTTCAATCCTTTTTAGTCATTCTTTTTGATGATTAAATTGTTTCATTTTCATAGGAGCATCCTCTAACTGGCTTCTAACTGATATGTATGAATATATGTGTGCATGGTTGTTTGTGGCATGTATGCATCTATGTATCTTTCCATATATCTTTCTGTCCAGTGTCTTTTTATTTATTTCATGGTGTGGTATTCCCAGCACTCACTACTAGTCTTTGATAAACAGTTGCTCTTTTATCCCTGTATCTTTTGTCCCCAGACCTGGAATTGGCCATTTATTTAAGGTGTTCTGATTCTTTTGATGGAACTAGTCTTTCAGACAGGAGTTTGAAATGCCAGGCATGAGGTGTGGTGATCACAACTTCTTTTTCTAACTCTTTTCAGAGAATAAAGTTAGCACATGTTGCCTTAAAGCAAACTGTTTACTGTTACATACTGATGCTCCTGATTCAACAGAGGATAGAACATCTTTTTTTCACTTAAATGAATCTGTTTCCGTTAACTCCAACCATGTTTATTTCTTTTCCTTTCATGTCCTAAATGCTGGTTCTTATTCATGACACCTTTATTCATATTTTCTTGAATGGGTATGAGCACCATTCACATTAAAGACTGGTGCTTAACTTATCTAGATGTAGCTTCAAAATGGATAGAACAGATCTTGGTGATAGAAAGCTGAATGGCAAGCCAGCCATGGTGATGCAAGCTCATAAGCCCAGCACTAGGGAGACTGAGGCAAGAAAATTGCAGTTTGAGGTCAGGCTGAGCTACGTCATGAGATCCTGCCTCAACCATGAGGCAAAATAAATTATCAGAATGCTGGTTTTTGAGAATTCTTGATAGGAAGGCTGATGCTTTTTATATTGATCTAGGTTGTGGTCACATAGTCATATGTGTTTGTAAAACACCTCCATATCTACCTAAGCATGACTTACGATATTCTTCTTCTTAAGGAATGTTGTAGTTCAGTAGACTAATTGAAGAAGAGATCCATGAGAACTAACCAAAGAACAATTAGTTTAAAGTGAGTAGGGGAGACAATCAAGGGTCATGTGGTAATAAGGACATAATTATAAAATTGTGGGAGGTGGAGCTGCCAAGGGATCTTGCAATATTGCATATTCTATTTTTCTGTGTATACTTTGCCCTTGACAAAAGTTACATTTGAGCAAGTACGAGTTGAGAGAAGTTCAGCAAGGTAAAATTCAAGTGTCAGTCACTGGCTTCTCCAGTGCAGAAATGGCTGCAGGCCCTGCTGAGTATTTTGTCTGAAGTGAAGGGATCAGAGTACAGATTGCAGAGGTTCACATGGAGAAATCTATTCTGAGCAAGTTTCAGCTTTGTTTGACTGTTCTGCAATTGCTTTTTCAGTTTCAGCGGGTTTGGATTTGTTCTTAGAGAAAGGATTTTATGTCTAGAAATGAGATCATCATCAGATGGGAGTATAAGACCACAATAACTGGTTATGAGCCCCCTTCTGCTCGTGATAGCTCTGGGCCATTGCTTGGCCTGACCAAGACGTTATCATTCTTTAAGGAAATGGAATGTGTAGGACATTTTGACTTAGTTTTTAAAATCAAGCCAGGGGGGAACGCATGCATCTACACATGATTAATAACTGAAGCGAACCTTACATGGATGTGATATGGATACTTGGAGATGCGGATCAGAATTATTTTGCTCACTTGATAGTGAAATTCAAAATTAAATGCAGAGGCAGATTAATTTGGGGGATTGCTTGTTATAACCTTTCTTGTTCTGCTTTTAAGAGGCCAGTCTTGAGTGATGTTGGCTTTTAAAAAAAGGAAATGAGCAAAATGAGTATGGTAAACATGTTCAACTGTTTTGAATATTAAAATTTCCATCAAACATATTTCAAATAAATTATTTATTATTAGGGGTGGAAACTTATCAGCACTTTAGGATTGTATAAAAATGCTAGTAAGCTGCATGACATCATTAGTATTCAGAATTCGTCTCCAAGGGAAGTTATTCCATGAATCAAAACAAGTGAGACCTGAGGAGCCACTCTGCTTATTTACCCTAAAATTCATTTTTAAAGAGACGGATTGCTAATGGTTTGAAATAGACAATGCCGAAATGCTTTGTGGCAGGAGCTAAATTCCTTTTAATATTCCAACAGCAAGCAGAGTAAGGGCTTCCCTGTTCAGGATGCTGGGATCCCATGGAGATCTGTTTGAGTTTCTAATACTGCCTGCTTGCAGGTAGTGTCTGGGCAGTGGCAGCTATGCTCGCTGTCCCTGAGACCTTTGCTGAATGTCAGTGTTAGAGGTCAGAGGTTCACATGGATGTCCTTCGCTTGAAACTGTGTGTCTAACATACCAAATATCAAAGTATATCTAACTTGGATTACTGGTTTTGAAAATATGGGAGGTGGTTAAGGAGTCCAGTAAGGGTTTAAAGTTCACAGCTGAAGAAAGTGTGTCCAGTTCTGTCCTGGCTGGTTTTGTGTCAACGTGACACAAGCTGGAGTTATCACAGAGAAAGGAGCTTCAGTTGAGAAAATGCCTCCATGAGATCCAGCTGTAAGGCATTTTCTCAATCAGTGATCAAGGGAGGAGGGCCCCTTGTGGGTGGTGCCATCCTTGGGCTGGTAGTCTTAGGTTCTATAAGAAAGCCAGCTGAGCAAGCCAGGGGAAGCAAGCAAGCCAGTAAGTAACATCCCTCCATGGCCTCTGCATCAGCTCCTGCATTCTTATCTGCTTAGCTCCAGTCCTGACTTCCTTGGGTGATGAACAGCAATGTGGAAGTGTAAGCTGAATAACCCCTTTCCTCCCCAACTTGCTTCTTGGTCATGATGTTTGTGCAGGAATAGAAACCCTGACTAAGAAAAATTCTATATAGTACCCAACACCCATGCCCTGAACTTCATTAATCCTTGTCAAGACCTCTAGTGTGTCACAGTTCCAAGTTTTTAGTTAGTGTTTGGACTGAGATGAGAAGGAGTATCACAACAGGGCCCTCCTAACACAGTGTGTTAGCATGATCTGAGATGGGAAAAGCATGCAGAATTAATGGTCAGTGCCTCTAGCAGCCTGGCATCCTTGATTTACAGATAAAGACCAAACTTCATGACACAATTTGAAATGGTAGCATCAAAGGTAGTTATCAGTGTGAGCCAACAGAAAATTGTAAACTCACTTAAAACATTCTCCCCCAATCTTTTTATAACTTGATCGCATGATTCTTGAGCATGAGCTTTGTGGTACTCTGCTGCAGGGTCAGAAAGTTGGACTTATCTGTGTTACATGAAACTCAGGGATCTGTCTGCAATAGACCCCTTCATTAGGATCCACAGTTGGACTGTAACCTGGGATTCTAGCCTCCCTTTCTTGGTGAGTTCCTGCTTCTTTGCTCAGTAAGATCCTTCAGCTCTGCAAATCATCTAACCAAGGAGAAGTAGCACAATTATACACGAAAAGTAAGTTGTGATTGCATGACTTGAAGCATCATCTTCTTATGGAAATGTCAAAACTGATCATTATCCTAGTGTTGATTTATGAATCTCTAGCCCATTCTTCCAAGCACTAGGATAGGCAGCATAGCCCTTTGCATGCACCCTGACTTTCCTAATAAGGTTGGAAACAATTCCAGCTCAGAGAGAGTAATGAGGTTGTATTTAGCAAGTGGACCTCTTCCATCCACACAATAGGAAACAGGACCAACCTATAACCAGTTTCTAGGTGGCATGACTTTCAACTATTTGGAGTATGGGGGACATGAAAATGTCATCATCTTCAACATGGTAGTGATGGAGTTTTAACGGATTCAATGCATAGGGAATACCTGCACTTTATGCACATTTTCAGGTCTGTTGTAATAACTGTGCACCACCCAAAGGTTCCAAGGGTTGGCTTTTACATTAGGAATCGCTGGTATAGATTTCAGAGACAGCTCGAGGGAGACCATTAGGATACAGGGGTTTTGCACCAATTTTTCTTAGAGTTTTACACTAATCTTTGCTTCCGTTAAAATGTGCCTGTGTTTTTGTAAAATGACTAAACACAAGGTTAAC
>JADRCH010000029.1:512385-544185 GCA_019843965.1 Rhynchomys soricoides | reverse complement strand
TCCAGGATCCTCGACTAAACACAAGGTTAACATGTGTCCAGGATCCTTAATTTTACTTTTACTTTCAGGTTCCATTTCTGGACTTGGAAAATTGTCTCTCAGCTATGTTGGAGGTCACTGACTCTCTAATGGTGGCTTTGCACTGGAAAGCACTGGCCAACCCTTGGGTGGATGGCAGACATTTGGTATTGAAAGGAGTCTGGCATGAGAAGCTTCGCTTACTACTGGCTCAAGTCTTGACATGGGGGGGAGAGGCACGGACTCCATTCTGAAGTCTCCACCCCGGTCTCATTCTTGCCCCTCACTTCCTTCCTTTGTTCTGCTGGCACTTCGGAATACCCTTGCCAGCATACTTCATGAACACCGTGTAGAGGCTTAGACTAATGGATGATCCATATATATGCTAAAGAAAGTTCACAGATCTCTAATTGCCAACAGATAAGTGCTATAGTAAAAATGTAGATGTTGTGAGACTGTCTAACAGAAGGATCTAGCCCAGCCTGCAGAATCAGAGCATTTCCCTTAAGAACTGCCAGTGAGACTGAAATGAAAGTAACCAGATTGGGGAAAATAAAAAATATCAAAACAAAACAAACAAAGTAAAATCCCAAAGGACAGAGAGTTCCAGGACCTCTCAGACTATACAGAAAAACAAAACAAAACAAAACTAAATCCCTGTCTTGTTAAATAGCAGCAGCAGCAACAACAATAATAGAAATAGAAATTAATATGACAAATAAAAGGAAAGAAGAATTTTACAGTCAGATAAAATAGAAAAGGCTTAGAAATTTAAATTAGGTTATATGGTATGGGATCAAACAGAGAGAAGCAAAGGCAGATCGTTCCAAAGTTTGAAGGGTCTGTTGGAGACACTGATTGTCAACCCTGAGCACCACATTGAGACTAGTGAGCTGTCATGGTCCTAGGGATCTATTTCTGATTTTCATGGGATAAATATACACCACACAGGCCTTTATTGACTGAATTAGTTACTTTTCTGTCACTGCCATAAAACACCACAGTCGGGACAACTGAAGGAAGAAAGTGTTTATTTCGGCTCTGGTTCCTGAGAGGTAAGAATATGGTGGAGCAGTGGAGGGGGATGGTGAAAAGAGGCAGGTATGGCAGCCAGAGGTGCAAGAGGAGAACTCAAGACTTGAATCTCAAGCACATAGAGAGTAATTTTGCCACTGTTATGAGTTGTAATGTAAACATCTGGTATGTGGTCCTTATGAAAGGGTCATTTGACCCCACCAACGACTGACAGGTTGAGAACTACTGCTCTAGAGCATTCTGGTACAATGGAGGGTTTTCTCAATGCCTCTCCCAATCTGACCCCCCTCTCCTAAGTGATTGCCATTCCCACTGCTGTAATAACAAGCTAATTTAGTCTGTCTTTGAGGTTCATGTAAATGGAAACCCAGCGGTCTTTAAAAACACAAAACAAAACTTTATTTACTTATTTTTGTGTGTATGGGTATTTTACCTGCATGCATCTCCATATTCCACATATGTATGTGGTACCCACAGAGGACAGAAGGGGGCATCAGATCCCCTAGCTCTGCAATTACAGCTGATTGTGAGTCATCATGGAAGGGGGGCTGGGAATAAAGCCTGGGTCCTCTAGAAAAGCAGCCAGTGCTCTTAACCACGAAACCATCTCTCCAGCCCCACCATGATCTTTTTATGTTGAGATGAATCTATGAGGTTACTTACCTATATTGCTGTGACGGTTTGTATATGCTTGGGCCAGGGAGTGGCACTATTAGGAGGTGTGGCTTTGTAGGAGTAGGTGTGTCATTGTGGGTGTGGGCTTTAATACCCTAGTCCTAGCTGGCTGGAAGTCAATATTCTGATAGCAGCCTTCAGATGAAGATGTTGAAGTCCCAGCTCCTCCTGCACCATGCCTTCATGGACGCTGCCATGCTCCCGCCTGGATGATAATGGACTGAACCTCTGAACCTGAAAGCCAGTCCCAATTAAATGTGTCCTTACAAGAATTGCTTTGGTCATGATGCCTGTTCACAGCAGTAAAACCCTAACTAAGACATTGCCTACACTAATATTATACATATCAAGAAGTCACTCTTAATTTCTATGGATCACTGCTTTGGGTAAATACTCAACAATGTCCACAACATTCTGCTCTTTTATATTTTTTTAAATATAGATATTTATTCAGTCTCATAACCAGAACACTTGAAGCAGAGTCATGCTGGATTAGTGCAGTGGCTCAGAGGTGGCCTCCAAGGACCTCTCTGTCATCCTCAGCACACCTTCCATCTTGGGACTTGTCATCGTTGTCCTATGGTGGCTTCTAGTGCTTGCACATGAGTGTGTTCTCAGTTTTAGCTTGTGATTGGAAGACATTGACCTTTTTAGATTAATCCACATCGCTTTGTGCAGCTCCAGTTCTTTTATGTATGCGGAGACCATGTTATAGCTCTGTCATTTAACTCTGAAATGCTGTGTTCCTGTATATCATAAAGGATGTAAATGAGGAATCAATAGATGGATATGATGCAAGAGATGGCTGTGATGGTGGCGTACCCAGTGTATGCTATAGTAATTGAAAACTCACTAATAGACACACCTTTCCCAAAGCCAAATAAGTACAGAATGATTAGAACATGGAAGTGAAATTATGTTTCACTTTATATCTGAGTCTCATAAAAGTTGGATATTTGACATGGAACTTTTCAATAATCTTTACATGTAAATTTCTGAGTTGTCAAACTCGTCAGCCAAATAGTATGGTTTTGTAGAAGTGCTAGGTCTTACTTCGGAAGTCAGATGTTTTAACTTAGTTTTATCTCAGTTGATCTGTATTAGAAAGTTGGCATTGCTAGCTTTGGACTATATGTTATAGGTTTCATGTTAACTCCCCCTGAGCATGCGCTCTGAGAGATGGTTATTTGGCAATTTCATCACAATAGCACTATAGAGTATGCAAAGCAGTACTGTGTGTGTGTGTGTGTGTGTGTGTGTGTGTGTGTGTGTACAGCCTATTGTTCCTATGCCCATTATGAAGAAAACAGAAGAGTTTAAGTCAAGCATAAAATAAAATGATACAGTTAAGACATAATAAATTGCAGGTTTGAGGCTGCTGCCCCCTCAACAGCCTGCCCTAAGGTAAACTTTGTAAGTAGGGGTACAGCTAAACATTAAAGAATATAGTGTAGTAAACACATGAGCTAGTCATTGATTCATTTATATCACATGCATGTACTGTGCATAGTTATAAGCTGCACTTTTAGTGGCAGCACCAGCAGGTTTGCATAGACCAGCATCCCATAAGTGTATGAGTGACACATTGTGTCCTGACTTTCCCATTGCTCAGATACTATGTAATCTCAACACTGACCAGATCATCCTTACATTACACTGGTGGGCCAGGAAGCGTTTGTAAACCCCCAAAAAACACCAAGGAGCTGATCCTGATGCAGTCACTCTAGCGTCTTTATTTACAAGCTTGAGCTTGGGCCATACAACCATCTCTGACCTTGGAATGGGAGCTCTTAGGGAGACAAGGTTTTATAGGAATGGTGAGCAAGTGAGGGGAGTTTAGCCTGGCAAGTATAACTATTGTACTCTGATAGGTAGGTGCTCTGAAGCAAGACCATATACAGTCACGAACCGTCTGAAAGTACATCTGAAACAATCAGACTAATCTTTGGTTAACTGTTGCTAGGAGGTAGCTAGGGAGTAACTCTAGACAAGGACAAAGTGTGGGGTCCTTCCTGGTATGTGTGTGCAGCTTGGGTTCAGCTGCAGGTCAAGTTCTCAGGTTTTTTTTTTTCTTTTAAATGGAGGCCGGTCCCAAGATGGAGTAGGTTTGGCCTCTCAACAGGATCCTATCTGTAATCTCTAAAGTAACTAAATCCCCATTCTATTGTTAAGGAAACTGAGGAGCAGAGGATGAAAAGAACCTTCCCTGGGTCTCATAGCTGAAAGCATCCACAGTGGAATCTGTGCCTTTTTAGTTTAATGCCCAGGTCCACGTACTCATCTTGTAGTCCTCCGGGCTTCTGCTTACACCCCAAAGTGGCTCTCATTCCTAGGAGATTGCTGTCACGTGATAACCCAGGCTACATAGATCCCCCCATATATTTGTTCCTTATCGGTTTACAACATCAAATTAGATTTCCTGAACAGCTTTGCATTGTAATGGACAGCATTGTTCACTGTCCCAGTCTTTCACGTTGTTTCAATTTTATTGCTCCTGCAATGTGTCTTAATACAGGAAGCTTAGTCATAAGAATTCCAGCGTGCCAGAATTAGTCATTAAGTTTTGATGGAGTATAATGAGAAAAAGAAAATAACTGTGGGAACCAGATAGGAACCTAGACAAAGACAGGTGCAGCTGGCCAAGGAAATGGGACAATTTGAAATAATCACATCTAAGTAACTGAAGAGGAAAGAGATGAACACAGAGATTTAGCCAGGATTAGTCAATTAAGACATGTATGAAAGATATCACTGATTAGGCCACTTTATACTCCTTTCATATTAGATAATTTCAAGCCCTATAGCATAACTCACAGCCTTGCCACTAGATGGTGTTTATTGAATATATAAATTTTAACATTATTTTAAATTCAGTTTGCATGGGACAGACAAGTTTATAATTTAAGTAATGACTATATGCTGCTTTAAAGACTCACTCAAAATATGTAAGAGTCTCCTGCCACTTGCCCGAGGGTTCTGTTGTCAGTACAGGAATCCAAGTGACACTAGGGGTGTGACATCAGAGGCTGAATATCCCAAATGTCATTGCTATGAAAGCTGCCCCAGATGGATCATCCAAGAGAATATTTCCTGTTAATACAACTGTTAGTCAGGAAGTGCTGTAACAGCCTTGGCACAGTTTGGCCCTAGGAAATTCTCTCATACCTGAGAGCTTGTGTTAAACTTATTTATGTCCTAGTTTGTGAAGGAAGAAGGTAGTGAGATATGGGTGGAGGACCGAGACAGTGGGGGATGGGCCAGGGATCTGGCAAGTGCACACTCACCAGCACAGCCCTGGAGCCTCACAGAAGAGTGAAGTTAGTCTCCATGTGGTAACCCAGTACTCACATCAGTAAGTGCCCAGTGACATGTTAGGACCACTAGGCTCTGCCCAGGTAGTGTCAGGTGACCAGGGTGCAAAAGTTCTCTTGTTAGGCTTTGTCTCGGCACTCCTGGGCTTTGTAACATGCCAGATTCACAGATTTTTCACATTTGGAATAATTAAGGCACATTTGATGTAAATGATCAGTTACAATGAACTCACCAGGTTGGCGCCTTTCTTCATATTTAATGAGAAGTCTGAGTGCCCACGGTGCAGATGGACTAACAGAGAAGGAGCAGATGTGGATACTGCTCTAAAGAAGAAGCTGTGTATGCCAATCTTGATCAAGATGCACTGCTAGTCCAAGGGGATTGAGCAAGGAGTATAAAAATCAAGAATCTGGAAAAAATGATTTCTGCTGGGCCATGGGGAATGATTTGACACCCTTTTGTGTGAAGTAAAGGTTACGATAGGATGCCCACTTTGGAGATGTGAGGGGAAGACGTCTAGGCAGAGGAAACTCAGGGGGTGGAGAGCAGATGTGACCGGGTGTTTGTAAGAGCCTTGATGAGGTTGGACTGTTTATGATGTGTATCAGATAAAGCTGGAACAGAGCAGGTTTGGGAGCATGTGATGGAAGACTCTTCAGTAGGAGGCTAAGAAACAGAACCTTTCCCCCTTTCCTAGGTGCAGTTTTAACCCTGATCTCTTAATTTATGGTCAGAGCACAGTCGTCTTAGTGAGAACACAGTGTTCCTTTTGGCAGTTCCTCCGGGAACAAAATACCGTTCATATAACAAAGTGGTTAAGGTATGGGTCACAATGGGCTTTCAGACTAAACATTTGACAGAAGCTGCTCCGTCTGCCTTGTTCAAATAGTTCAGACAGAAGTCAGCCATTCCACACAATGTAACATATCTTGATTTATCTTTGCTTGGATGATTCTAGAATTGACAACCACCCCACTCCCCTCTTTGGACGGGTGTGTGTACTGAGGCCTAATTCTCCCTTTCTCTGGGAAATAGATGAGGAGTTATTTGTAGGCTGAGTCATTAAGGACCCTTGTCTTTCTTCTCAATTTTCTGTTTACCCCCCTCCTTTTGGATTGGTCTGATTGTAGGCAAAGGGAAAGCTATTGATTTTTCTGTCTGAGAAAGAACAGGCCTTTCCCGTTTAAGAGAGTTGTGTTACAGAACCCATGGTGTGCACTGGGATAATTCTCCAGCTGATATTTTTAGCTGTGGAAGGTTAGAGAAGTCTAATCAGATAAGGTGGAAATACTTTCAGTGGGTAAAGATTTTAGTGGAGAGGGCCATTGTCATTAGGTGTGTACCTTAAATGATTCTGTTGACTAAAGCTTCAGACATATGTGGGCAAAGTCAGTTTATTTTGATCTGCAAAGATGCCCTGCAACATGCAGTTTCTGCTTAGAAACTAAGCACAAACTTAAGCACAAACTTAAGTAAGTTATAAGCACAGCAGGCACTTACTGACGTTTAAGCGTTACATGTATGAATCAGTTCAGTCCTCAGACAATCCTAACAGGTCGTGGGTGTCCTGGTTCTCCTTTACAGATTGTGAGGTACTGAGAAGCCCTGTAAATTACTCGAAGTCATGTTACTGGTAATTGCCAGAACTAGAATTTGAACTAATGACAGTTCGGCAGTAGAATGTTTTTGCCCTGTATCATTTAAATCCACACACTAGTAAACATGTTTCCAGGCTTCATTAAGTCCAGCATGTGCCTAAATATTTTTGACTTTACTTTGTGTAGTATGAAGCTTTGAATCTGAGAAAATTCAGACTGTTAAACTATATAGTCAACAGAATCTATTTAGCATCTTCTTTGTTATTCATGTATTCTCTTTTAAAGTTACCCCAGACTTCCCTGTCTCCTTGAATCTGTCAAATTTATGTTTGTCCCTTGTTTTAAATTTTTATTTTATGTATATTAATGATTTGCCTGTTTCTGTCCCCCACGTGCATGCAAGGTGCCTAAGGAAACCAAAAAGGACATCAGATCCCTTGGAGGTAGAGTTACAGATGGGGATGAGTCACCATGTGGGTGCTAGGAACTGAACCTGCGTCCTCTGGAAGATCAGCGAGTGCTTTTAACCACTGAACCATCTCTCCAGCCCCTTGTTTGGCCTTTTATCCATCACTAGCAATGCACATTTTCTTTGGAAGAATTGTTTTCTCACTCCATCAAAATTATTCACATTATGGAGTAAAGATTAAAAAATGGAAAACAAACAAAAACCACTCAAAGGTTGCCAAACCTTGTTAGACAAGGATTGGCCACAGTTCTTCCATAGGGTGTTTGCTCATATGTTTGTTTTGAGAGCTTGGGCTAGCCCTGAACTGGTGATCCTTCCGCCTTAGCTTTCTGAGAACTGAGATTACAGGCATCTGCCACCACACCCAGCTTCTTCGGCCACTTTTGCTTCAGTGTTACTGGAACCTAGCCACGTCCATGCCTTTGCAGCTTCCGTTTGTCTGTATCCTCAAAGGCACGGGGTTGGATAGCTGAATCAAGTAGTAGACTGTATGGCTCGCACAACTTAAAATACTCAAGGATCCAAAGGTTGTTTACAGAGAAAATCTGCTGACTAGCTCTGGAGGATAACTATCTACAAGACCAGAGTGCATCTGTAGCATGTTTACTGTGCTTTATAGCTAATGAGATTATCAGTGGTTTTATAACATTTAATTCAACAGAACTGCTGAACACTTTCTGTAATGTTTATCTTAAGGTGTAAAATGGAAGTTAGTGAGGAAATAATGTTTTAGACTCCGTTGAGTAATCCATAGCCAGAATGCTGATCTTAATTTGTGGCAAGATTAACAAAATTGGAGAAAAAGAAAATAAATTGACATTTGATAGGGCAAGATTATTTCTCTACTTGGTCTTTAGGATCTGGGAAAAAATGAAGTCTTTTCCCTCTAATAGAGAAACATAATTTTGAATGAAGTTAGATGCAAACAAACAAACAAACAAAAAGTTGGAAAACTTGGCTAGATTGTGGACATGGAAAAGACTGAGGAGAGGTGCCTTTATGTTGAGGAAACTGTGTGTGCTAGGGTGGCTTATGTAGTGAGCCATCAAATCCTTGGGCTCCTTGTCTGCAGAGTCAATGAGCTGGGTTACATCCCAGCACCGCAGAAATGAAGCAACTTGGAAGGAAACATTAGTGAGGATACAGACTGGGTCTCCCCTGTCGGCTATTAAATTCTCTGTCCCACACCCCGGAGCTTCTGTTTCCCATCTGGTCCCAAGCCTCCTGTGGTGCTCCTCCCCACTCTCCTGCCTTCTACTTCCGACCTAAGAGCTTCACTTAGCAGCTCTTAATTTCCTGTGCCGTTCAGGCTGTTTGAAGTGCCATCCATTCCTCCCTGCCTGTCCGTTCCTGCTGAAGTAAACCAATCTTCAAATGCCTCTTTTTTTTTTGTAACTTTCTCTGTCTTCTGGCTCAGCCGTGCACACAAATTCCAAGCTAGAATTCACATTCTGTGCCATGAATATCACAACACATTTTCTGCTTTGTAGCTTAGAAAGATTATCCGCCTGCCTTGTCCTGTGATCTGAAGCTAAGTTCCTTTTTACTTGCTTTTTTTTTTTTTACTTCTAACTCCTTTCCATTCTGTGGTTTTGTATATAAACAACTACACCTGAGACATAGTAAGTACTCAGTGGGTCAGTTAATAGTATTTAATGGCAGATAGGTAAACTCTGGCATATTCCTTCAGCTGGTGAATTTTAACTTCTGTGATACATTGTTGCATTTATTTTACTAGCTACATTTCAGCAAAGCCTACTTGTTAGGTAAAAGTTACAGGAATTTGTGTTTTTCATCCCTGGGAAGTCACCCCAGCACAATTTATTTCCATTAACGTTACCAGATAGTTGTACCCTTGGTAGGAAGAAAGGGGATTTAAGTTTCTTATCAAGACACTGCTGTGGTGGAACAAGCAACATGTTGATCTTGTCACCCGTTTTCAGTTGGAGGTGATGAAAGACAACGAAACATAGTCAAGTAAGGTCTTGTAGAGTGTCCAGCGGGAAGCAAGACAGGATGTTTAAATTGAGACCAATGGGTCCTTGTGGAAGTAAAGTGGACATTGAGCTAAAATCCAGGACCACACATTTAGAGAAAGCAGTCAGAGTCTCCATTGTCCTCATGTTGTTGTGAAATGAACTTGTCCTGTAGATTACTGTGTAAAGCCCTTTCCTGACTACTGTGATGCTCTTTCTTTATTGTTTTAACCGGTTTTTATGAAATTTCCCTTTGAAAATTCGCTACGCCATGGACCCTGCTTTTTCTAGTCTCTGTGTGTTATGTACATTTGCCTAGTAGCTTCATTGTACTGTCTAGTCTTTGATGGATTTCATCTCTATCCCTGATGCATTAGAATGAGGAATAAGAAGAGTGGAGAATGTACTGGACAAGAACACAGTGTCTGGTGGGCAGGATGCAGGCTGTGGGAGGATTAGTCACAGGGCTGAGAGGATGATGCTGATCCTTGGCTTCCTGAGTGAGCTGCTCAGAATCATTGCCAAGTAACCAAACTCAATGAGATCGTCCCGAGGCTCCTACTTGAGTATTGGTTGGTGTGGGAGATTTTGTTCAAATCAACTTTTCAACCTTTAAAACTTGCAGTTAATGACTGTCTCAGGAGGGAGGTGTCGGGAGCCCTTTTGTACTGCAGAAGTTGTTATTAAATAGAAAATGATTCCTTCTGTCAGTGTCGGTAGATAAAAAGCAAATTGGCTGTTCTTGCTAAAGCATCAAGTGGGTTCTGCTCGTATGAAGAGCCATTCCTATCTCTGCCTTGGGCATAGTTCTTACCTGAGCTTTAAGAACTAATCTTCCAAGGTACTCTCACAAGGAACAACTAGACTCAAACTGTATAGATTTCTCACCTTTGGACTTCTGCCCTATGTGCAATTCCTATGCAAAGTGAAAGTCTGGGCCAGTTCTTAATTAAAATTGCCTTGGTGAACAATTTTTTTTTAAAAAAAATTTTTTTAAAGAAAGAAAACAACAAAACAAGATATTATTCACCTGGAAATTTAGAATGCCGATGTTACCATATAGCTCTGGCTGTTGTCATCAATTAATATGTACAGCCATAATATCCACTAATGTGTGGCTCTCAGAGATGTCTGTTTATGTCTGAAGTGTGTAATAATTTTAACCCAGAGTTCTCAGTCCCCTGGAAGGTCACAGCAGATGTCTACACGAACACTAATAACAGTCTCAAAACAAGCCAAAACACCTCAATCTTGGCATTGCAACAGTACAAAAGCCTGCCCTTATCACAGTGGACAGTAATAGATCCCATGCCTGTACAAGGCACACACAAATTAAAACCTGGTAACTTTCCATTTTGAACTCCGGCCCGTGCTCTGTGTGTGTCAGGGTGTGGATGGGGTATTTGAGATCTGCTCCCCGGTTCTGAGAGTGTATTTGTAGTGGTGGGGATTAGATACGAACAAAAGTCACTCTGAGACCAGGGTGACCTCACAGGAGGAGAATAGACCAAGACCCCAAGGGAAGGGGAGTTGAGAAGAGAGATGAATTAGCCAGGGACTGAGCTTTAGAGTGAGATTCTGAAGGGGGCACTGACCAAGAGGTCAGGAGAAGGAAATGGAGAAGCGGGAAAGTGTTCCTTGGGCCCAGGTATGTTTTGCACAGGCTGTGAGGATACGTGGAGGATGTAGGGAAGATGGAGTGTTCTTAGTTGGGGGCCCAAGACTCACTCTACATCACTGTCTTCTCTGCAGAATTTTAGTGGTGGGGAGGGAAGGGTCGGAAATCCTGACTGTATTACATGATCCTCTGTTCTTCTTGACCTCTCTACTTTTGGAATGATAAGAGTCAGAAAGAATGTCTAGGGAAGAAGATGGGCGAGGGGAGAGTAAACGGGACTTCCGCATAGCCCAGGGCTCTTCACACTCCTTCCTTCAGCTTGTGCCAGAAGCTTGACAGAATCCATCACTGGCAAAAGCAAGGAGAAGGTTGCTAGTAGAGTTTCTATTCTGAAAATTTAGATTTCACCATCTGCCTACAATTAATTATGTGAGATTAAAGGGCATGAGTGGAATCCTTTGTGCCAAAAATAAAAAGATGCAATGCCAAGCACAGAAACAGTCTTGGTGAATGGTAACCATACTCTGTCTTTGCCGTCAGCATTATCTACAGTTAAGTTTGCGTAGATCTACAAAATATAACACATATAGTAGATTTATTTTTTGATTCAGGGGATGGAGAGGAATTTGGAAGAAATGCTTTTGGGCAGAGAGATACTCACAAAGTGATCAAGCGGGACATGGTGGCTCCCTGTAATGCCAGCAGTTAGGAAGCTGAGGCAGGAGGATCTCCAGAAGTTCCAGCTCAATGTGGACTACAGAATAGGACCCTATCTTAACCCTTCCCCTTAAAAAAAAGAATAACCAGTCCATCCATAGCATTTAGGGTGGATGGGCCTCTTTTGCAGTTTCAGTAGGCTATGAGAGTGGATAGGGACACACTTTCAAACAAATAAACCTCAAAACAGGTTTTATTTATAGTCATTTGCTTTCCTTTGCCCCAAGACAAGGTTTTACTGTGGAACCCCAGCTGACCTCTAAATCGAAATCCTCCTGTCTCAACCTCTCAGGAACTGAGAGTATTGTGCATCACAGCATCTAGCTTGATGAGTACATTGAGTGCTGTGTAGAGCTTGCCAGGGAGGGATCTGTAGCTTGAGGACAAAGGCTGCCTTTGTGTTTCAGGGTCAGAGGGCACCTGGTGTAATTGGTGAGGCCCCTGCTTTGGGACTGGCTTTTTCCTTTATCCTTAAAGTAAACACTTGTCTGTGTATTTTGGCTTCCTGCGAGATAATGGAGATAATGCCACGTTGAAAACTGGATTCTGTGATCGTACAGCCTGCAGCAGGTCTACTCTTGAAAGTCGAATTGGAGAGGACACTTGGGTCTTATCCGGAGATTCACAGGCTCACACGACGATCTCGATTCACATCTGTTATCTCTACAGCACTGCCTAGTATTTGTTCCCACTTCATCAGGAAGCTGAGCTTGCTTCTAGACAATGGCCTAATGGACTTTGTCCTCACTGAGAGTATTCGCTGTGTCACCTGAAGGGTTCTCTCTCAAGATCCTGGGCAGAGTGCAGGTGTGAATCAGCAGTGTGAGCACTGAGGAGGACAGTGGTCATGTCTTTGCTGCTAGGTAAGACGGAGCTGAGGTAATAAAAGCAGAGATGGCCAGTCCAAGCCCCCTCATCCAGAGAGCTGTTGGGAGACATCTTCCTGAGCGTGTCATGGACGTTCTGTGGAAATGCCCTGTGTGATTGTCGTCACTCTTTTCCAGGTTCTTGCTGGGAAACCAACAAAAGAAGATAGTTAAGGCACCAGCAGTGCCAGCAAGGCTGACAAACTGCGGAAGGCACCTGAGGCCAGGCCACTGAGAAGTAGTTATAATGATGCAGCCAAGCTAGAAGACTTTGACACACGCCAAAGGTGAGTGTGAAGAACACAAACCTCCAGCATATGCAGGGTGGATCAGGCAGTCTGAATAATACCAACAATAATGACACGCCACCATGTCATGGCAAGGTGCTTCTTCATACCCTCTTGTATATCCGATCTTAAAATAGTATATCACAATCCTCGTTATGTTTAGTCATGGGGGGTGGGGTTCTATTTGACTTTATTTTAAAAGAAGGATGTAAACGTTCAATAGTATTGGTTAACTTCTATATTTCTATCTACAGTCTATTATGTAGAAGCAATGCAGTACACTTTACTTCTTGAGTGTCAGCTTGCAGACCTCAGCATAAATATGTCTGTAGTGTTACCTTTGGTTTCCTTATATGGTTGCATGTAGACGGCACTTTATGAGCATGTGTACATTAAATTTTTTTCTCGTTTTTTGTTTTGTTTTGTTCTTTTGTAAAAATCTTGGTTTTGCCCATGAGACTAAAATAATGAGTCCAGATCCAGCAGGGTTTGATGATCTCCTTGTTGTTTTTGGCATTTGCACTTACTAGATTTTTAGTGCCAATTCATATATTCCATTTGACATGTTAAGCCATGTGAGTTTGGTCTTCAATGTTTAGACACCATCCCTCCCCTCCCCCACTCCATTGCTATCCACAGAACTCTGCCATCCTGTGTGGAAGTCTGTGGTGCTAGTGCTTGCTCTTAGGGGAGGTTTGCATGCTGCATACCCTCCACTCACACTTGCTTGTTCTGGGTGCAGGCAGCGGTGGTGATAGCAGTGATGATTATGTAGCTATAATCTGGGGAACGTTATATATATATATATATATTACCACTCTCCTATTTCTGCATGGACCAGTCCTTCTTGGGAGCTTAGGACCCAAAGCTCAGGAATAATTTAGTGTAATCATATAATGTGAGAATAATATATAATGTATCTGCTTACAGATACATTAGTTCAGATGACAGTTTGCAAACTAATAGGACACAGGTCAATTTTTAGACCATGGTTTCATAAATAAAAAAATTTTTAAAAATCAGTCTACTACATATAAACACTTCATATAAAAAGTCAGGAATCCTCTATTAGAAAGTGTACAGTGTGATCTTGTTACTACCCTCATGATTACTATCGGATAGTCTTTAGCATTCCATCCATATTTAATCAACTAGTTCTACAGATCGATGGCACCTGCCAGGCACCTGCTTGCCAGCCGTTCCACTTAAAAACTCTGCATTTTCCCCCTTCCTTCACATGAACTCACTCCTGTGAACTTCAACACAACTGATTGTCTTTATTCTCTGCCATTACTTTAATGTTTATCATTTTATATCAAACATGCGCTTTGAGAAGAGTCCCCTTAGGGACTTACTAAATTTACCTGGAAAAAAAGAAAGCATTTTCAAAGGTAGGATGGCCCACTGATCTTGTGAGAGCTGATTAGCACAGAGATGCAGCCTGAGTTTTATTTAGACATGGGGTTGGCATCTTTTTGTTTGCCTTTGTTGTTTGTTTTTGGTTTTGTTTGTTTTGTTTTTTTTTTTTGAGACAGGGTTTCTCTGTGTAGCCCTGGCTGTCCTGGAATTCACTCTGTAGACCAGGGTTTCCTCGAATTCAGAGATCCTCCTGCCTCTGCTCCTCAACTGCTGCGATTAAAGGTGTGTGCCCCAACCACTGGCTCAGTGTTGTCATCTTAAAGTTGGGTATTTTATGACATAAGAGTTCCATTATTTGATTTAATTGTCATGATACTAGGATGTAAAAGTGACTCGTTGATCTGATTCGTCTTTGAATGACTTCTCTAGGGATTGAGAGTCCAATTTCTAGCTGGCACATGGGCCCAGGGGTGATTCACTGAGCAATTTTCTGTGCCTTCATCTATGCAACACTGTGACATTGAGAGGTATTGCCATCAGAAGGCACAGTGTGATGCATATAGTCAAGAGTCTCCCCCCCCCCAATTTGATCAATATCCTGTTGTAAATTGAAATTCATTCAGTAATATTGCTGTTAATTTGAAATTGGACTCAACTGTAGGTCTTTGTCATGGAATCTTTTCATCATGTGAGTCATGGGCGTACCACTTCCCTGTCCACATTAGCTGAACTCAGATGTAGAAGACTGACATCCTCTCAAGACAGTGTTTTCTTTAAAGAAAGAAAGAAAGAAGAAAATATTTTACGGGAACAATTTACAGAAGTTTCCCCATGACTCATTTTGATTCTGTCTCTTAAATAGATTCTAAACCTAGGCTGTCCATTTTCAAACAATGACACTAATAAGAGAAAAATATGACTATATTTATAAATATAGCTTAGGGCCAGGGTGCTAGCTCATTTCTTAAGTCAGTATGTCTACTAGAACTTGACCACATGCACAAGTGAAATGCTTGTGAGTCATTTGACTATCAAATTTAGATTCATGGAAATAAAATACTTGGGGGTTTGTATCCATCTGCACGTTGGCTGAACAGTGACTTAACTATACAAGGAACAGACTCTTTGTAAGGTGAGACTCAGGCCTGGGGAGAGGGTTCAGTTGGTAAAATGTGTGTTGCATAAGGAGAGGGACCTGGGTTCAGATAACCAGCACGCATGTAGAAGCTGGCTCTTCACATCTGGATCCTAGCTCTGGAGAGGCAGTGTCTGGTCAAGCAGTGAGAATTCTCTCTCAAAAGGTTCATTTTTTAGCAAATAAACAACACAAAACTCGTATTTCATTTGGTTAATCAATCTCATGACTTGTATCTAGGATACCCCCTCCTCCTCTTTCTAGACCTTCTCCTGTTGAGAAAACTGAACTACTTGGGCAATAGCATATTCCAGGTTCCGAGTTCAGCTGTTGGGGTTACTCTTTACTCTGTAATCTCAGTTTATTACATGTTAGAAGTCAGATCCTGGTTGGATTCAGAGACAGGAGCTCTGCTTCTGCAGTGGTGTATGCCTCAGGTCATGACTCCTGAGAGGTGTATAGGGCTGGGCTGTCCTATGCTGGGGGTCACTGCAGCTTCAGGGAGAATATCCTAGTCCAACATGTGATCAGGTTTTGTTAACCTGAAGATTTTACTTACCAAGATTTATGGCCTGAATACATCATTCCGTTAGCAATGGTAAGAGTGTGATTCTTCTTCCCCCCCCCCCCAGCATTTCTTCCATATCTACTTTTGGGATTCATTAACAAAGCCCTTCTCTTCCCTGCTTATGTTTGCTGACCCTCAAGTACTGCATTAAGGAACAACAGGGTAAGGGCTTCAATTTTTTCCCTTATAACCGACAATTTCAAAATTGGTGCATCAGTTTCTTCCAAAGCAAGAGAAGGATGATTTTCTTTCTTTCTTTCTTTCTTTTTTTATTTTACTAAAAATGTTTTTTACATTTTTTAGAGAGAGTTCTCCTTTTTTCAAAAGCATAATTGCAAATTTATGGATTTTTGGTATATATATATATATTGATATATATTTGATCTGTTGCAGTGTTTGCTGTTGGTGATGATGCTCAAATAAAACTTCATTCCTTGGAGCTCTTCAGGTTGGCTTCTATATGTACGAATGCAAAAGAAAACCTGCTACACCAAGTCACACTGAACTCTCTCATGGACAATACACTCAACACAAACCAGCCCTTGCCGGAGCTAGTCCAGAGTATCCCGGAAGCACACTTGATGTGTTAGGTTCTTTGGCCCTAATTTTTGCTGCAGTCACAGGCTGCCTCAACTCCTCTTGAGTGTATGTACTCACTGTTCCTAGGAACCTTGGTTCTGTCAGTACAAAAGGGATTTTAGAAATAGTATCTGAGCATTGAAAGTCCCAAGTGTTTGCAACTCTTTTTATAGAGTTAAAATAAAAATGGTAAAAGTAACTTATTTGCCAGATGTAATTGTTGCTTTTTTCCACCCCTCAGATAAAGGGATCAGATGAGCTATCAGATAAGCTGTGCTAATACTTGGGCTGATCCCAGAGTGTTTCTTTCTCTGTTCTAACTCCCTAGGCCTTGGAAGTTTCTAGTCTCTGTACAATCTAATCTTCCAAGCTGACTGATTCAATCTGGCATCTCTCAGTGTCTGATTGAATTTCTCTGCTTATCATAATAACTTTGGCAATCTGTTCTAGTCTTCGGGCCTTTTCTCATTCTCTGGTTCATTCTGTCTTTACCTGTGTCTAGCTTGTTCTCTCTGCAACCTGTTTCTGTGAAACTGTCTTAATAAAACTGTCACATACACACCGCACACCACCACCACCACCACCACCACCACCACCACCCCTCTCTCTCTCTCTCTTTCACACACACACAAGTAGCCGCTCCTTTCTGTGCTATTCTTGTGTGAGTTGGATGAGTCCAATCTCTGGTTCTCTCTGTCAAATTTTTCTCTGATTCATCACTTTGCCCAATAGCAATTGCATACATTAAAATTAAGAATTCATATGGATTTTCTCGAATAAGCATTATGGAGTTTTAATAAATTTTAATTTATTGAATTTATGTATAATTTAAATTATATTTAATTTAATATAATCTATATATAAATTTAACCATATATTTCTTTCCATTAAATAATCTTTAGTTCAAAATAATGAAATTATTCAGCTTATGTTTTGGTTATGTAAAATAGTTACAAAATAATAATCTTAGCCTTAAATGACTAATTATTGCTGAACTTTTGGAGAGAAAAAAGTTAACTGTAAGGTTAGGTTTTTTAAACATTTATTAGCATTTAAGAGTGCTTTCAAATTTATATATGGAATCAGGAGATGTATTTTTCCTTCAGCCTCCTTTTGGTGTTAATATTGAACGTGTTTCTTGGCACTGAGTGTTATTCTACTAAATCTTTAGTTTGACAGAGAATTTGAGGTATTTAAACTCATTGCGTCATAATCGGAGGATGTTCCAGGAGGGACAGTAGGCTCTTCGGAACTTGGCATCAGTTTGTGCCATATTGAATGCATTTGTTAGCATCCACTCTCCTTCGTGGGGCAGCTCCAGACCGAAGAAAGAGTCATTCTCCAAGTGTAGCGGAGAATTCTGAAGTTGGCCCACACTCATTCCCTTGTTTCTTTTTTATTTGATAAATCGATAATTTATGTTGGCTTTTCTGGAATTTTATCTCTTCTTTGGATCAGTCAGGTGATGAAGGGTTTTGATTTCTGGACACATTTTATCCCATTTGACTGTGGGAAGATAGAAGGATTCATAGAGAACACAGGAAGAGTCACCCTTGTTTCCTGACGTCTTCATCGTTCTCCAACCTGGCAGTTATTTCCTCGAACTTTGGTCTCAGATGCTGGCAAGGGGAGTGAGGAGGGGTCGATGCTTCATCCGCCCAGGGCCTTGTCATCTTTTAATCGGCCTTCTCACACTGCCTTGTTCTGAATCACAACAGCGTCCACTATTTGTGGATTTTTTTTCCAAATACATTTTTACGGAGAATGATTCATGTTTTAATTATTCTAATTTGGAGCATTATTTGAACTTTATCTCCTCCACTTGGTGTATCAAATGAATAAGGCCAGGAAATACTGTTTGAGTGAGCCAACACAAGAGTGCAGATTGACTTTGAAAGAGCTGGCTTTCAAAGCAGCAGTGCTAAGTGGTGTTCCTGTGAGTGATGATGCAGTGACTAACACACAGGCTTCCTGCAGTTCCGCTGAGTATGAGTGGTAACAAAAGGTTAGCCTTTCAGAACTGCGAGTCATCTCAGTGGACGTATCTTTTATTATGCATCTTACATGTTCCCTAGTACACGCTCACACATGCACACACGCACACACACACTCACACATGCACACACGCACTCACACACACACTCACACATGCACACGCACTCACACACACTCACTCACACTCACACTCGCACATGCACACATGCACACACCCACACATGCACACATGCACACATGCACACACTCACACATGCAAACGCATTCACACACACATACTCACACACACTCACACACACTCACACATGCACACGCATGCACACACACATACTCGCACACATGCACTCACACACACTCACACATGCACATGCGCGCGCGCTCACACTCACACATGCACACTCACACTCACACACACACACACACAAGTTAGTCACCCATATAAGCATTCATTCATTCATTCTTTCTTTCTTTTTTACCCAGGATTACTGAGTATTTGTTCAATGTAACCAAGCACTGTTTTGAATCCTGCAGTTGTGACAAAAGCATCAAGGGGACAAGACACGAAGCTTCTGAGGATAGATAGTACGCTGGTACCCCAGTGATGTAACTACCGAGGCAGGTGCTGTGGAGGAAGGGAAAAAATATTCTGCTAGAACATGGCGGGTGCTGTGCCTATTCAGAGTTGATGTTAGGATTGAGAACTAAATGGCAGTTTGCTGACTAGATGTTCATAGTTTTGAAATTGGGAAGTATGGTAGAGTTTACTTCAACAGTAACTGCAGGCCTGGCATTTGAGTTTATTTCAATTTCTGAAGGGCTGGTGAAAACTGGAGAGTGTCCTGGAGACGGGTACATGGAATGTTCTTGAAACTTTCCTGCAAATCCAAAGTTGCTCCACAGTAAAACACTTAAAAAAGAAAATTTCAAGTGAAGAAATACCAATTTTTTACATCAAATCAGGTATAGTGTACCTCAGGTTTACATAAATGAAGAAATCACATGTACACAGGAAGGCGGGGAGAGAGTGGTGGCGGGTGTTGGGAACCTATTATTATTAATTTCTAGATTTGGGTCCCATTATTCATGTTTGGACTAGACAGAGTCTCCTTTCTTTCTTTCTTTAAAATAAGATCTATTTACTGTTACTTTATGTATATGTATGACAATATTTTATGTATTCATGTATTTATGTATACATGCATGTGTGTATGTATATTGTATGTATGTATGTGTATGTGTATTTGTTTATGTATGTGAATGTATATAATATGTATGTGTATGTGTGTATGTATATAGTATATATGCATATGTATGTACATGTGTATGTATGTATGTGCATGTATATACATGTGTATGTATGTATGTATGTCCATTACATGTATTCAGTGTCTGCAGCTATCTAGATACTGGGAATTGAACTCTATAAACAAGTTGGGTATTTTACCCCCTTTTTCAGATAGTTAGTTTTGTTTTGTTTTTGTTTTGTTTTGTTGTTTGTTTGTTTGTTTGTTTGAGACAGAGTTTCTCTTTCTGGTTGTTCTGGAACTCTCTATATAGACCAGGATGGACTCGAACTCAGAGATCCACCTGCCTCTGCTTCCTGAGTGCTGGGATTAAAGGTGTGCACCACCGTGCTCAGCTAGAGCCTCCTTTTCCCAGAATTGAGAACACTTCCCTTTTTTCAGTTTTACTTTATTTTATTCACATAATTTAATGAGCACATTTTCAAATCTTTTCCATGAATATTGTTCGTATAGTTATAAGAACTTATTGCATTACTAGACATAAAGACCCCCACACAATCAGTACCAGCTCTGCTGTGCAGCCCAGGCAAAGTGCAGGGGCTGTTCTCCTGAGTGATGCAGCCTTTGAGAGGCTGGGCCAGCTCTCCTGCTTTCATGACCTCAGGGACAGCTCTTCTGTCTGCAGCAAATAATAATGAAGTCTTCTGGAAAAAAAATAATTACCACCATAACCTTGACATCATGGCCAAGATTTCCTGATTTAGTTTGTATTTTGCTTGATATTTTCCCCCCACTGGGTATCTATACTTAGAATAAATGTATTGGTTTATTCCATGAATATTCTTACTTTATAATCTCATGTTTTTAAACTAATCAAGAGACAAACAGGTTTTTGAAATAAGCATCTTTGAACAGGTATATTTTCAGATATTGTTTCAAAGGCAGAAGTAAAGCATGAGGGCAGTGTTTATATTCTATTAAAAAAATGCATGAACACCTCTCTGGTGTTCAGTTCATGTATTTTCTAAGCATGGTTGTTTTTGTTTTGTGTTTCATTTTTAAATACTATGTTGGAGAAGATAGAGAAATCTGAAATTGGTAAGAAAACTTAAAGTCATAATCTGTTCCATAATTGAATTGCTTGCTGTCACGCAGTTGTGCCCCACCCTTCAGAGTTTCTTACTTATTAGTGTGGATAAGCTAAGGAACTCGCACTGCAGGGCTGCACTCAGGTGTCACATCTGTCCTGTGCAGTCATCTACAGACTTTGTGGTAGGCATACATGGTGTTTCCCAAGCTTTGGGGTTTGAGGGAAAGTAGCCCTTTTCATCCCGATTCAGCATCAAGTGACATTTCAAATTGTCCTTGAGTTCCTTCACTCACTGTCTTTATGACAGTATATCCTCATAACTGAATTGTATTCTTACCTCTTTAAAATATGTGCCCCAATTTTTTAATTGATCAATTAAATCAAATATACTTCCAACCCCAAATTCTGTTGCTATTGTCTTGTCTTCTTGCCCTTACAAGATTTTAACTTAAAGAAAAATACATTCTCCTTCTGCGCTGTCAGAGGAAACCTATAGATTCAATGTAATTTCCTTAAAGCTTCAATGACAATTGTCTCAGAGACAGAAAAAAAAAAAAAACCCTAAGATTTAAGCAGAAGCACAGAAGACTTTGGATTGCAAAGATAATCCCTAGCTTTAAAAAAAAAAAAAATAAGTATCGCACTCACTGATTTTTAAGTCAGATTACAGAGACATAATAATAGAAACAGCATAGTCTTGGCACAAAGCAAGACACCAAGATTAATAGAATAGAATAAAAGACTCAGAGTTATACCCACACAGTAATAGCCTCCTATTTTTTTCTTCTTTTACAAAGGTGCCCTAAATAGATAGCCTCTTTGTAGATAGCCTCTTTGTGGTGGTTTGAATGGTAATGGTCCCATAGGCCCATGAATACTTGGTCTCCAGTTGGTGGAACTATTTGAGAAGGATTAGGAGGTGTGGCCTCATTAGAGGAGGTGTGTCACTGGGGCCAGGGCTTTGAGGTTTCAAAACCCCACACCATTCCTAGCCCCTGCACCCGAGTGCTTTTGGATCAGATGTGAGCTCTCAGCTACTGCTCCAGCACCATTCTGCATCCCTGTTGCCATGCTCCACACCGTGATGGTTGTGGACTCACCCTCTGAAACTGTAAGTCCCAAATAAACTCTTTCCTTTTTAAATTGTCTTGGTCATAGCACTTAATCACAACAATAAAAAAGCAACTGAGAGCTGGGCCGGGCAGTGGCACGCCTTTCATCCCAGCACTTGGGAGGCAGAGACAGGTGGATTTCTGAATTCAAGGCCAGCCTGATCTACAGAGTGAGTTCCAGGACAGCCAGGGCTACACAGAGAAACCCTGTCTCGAAAAACCAAAAAAAAAAAAAAAAAACAACAACAACAACAACAACAAAAAAAACCCAACTGAGATATTCTTCAACAAATGGGAAGCCACATGAGCAAAAATGAGCTGGACTCATATCTTCCACCAAATATATAAATATCAATTCAGAATGAATCAGAGCTGACAGTTCTGTGAAGCCTGTCACTTGGAGATGAAGGCCCAGGGAAGGGTTTCTTGGAAAGGATTACAGCAGCTCAGGAAATAAAGTCGAGATATGCATGGAATTAGAGCAGGGCTACACAGCAAAGGAAATGATTAATCTACAGAAGAGACAGCTTTTAAGATGGAAGAAAATGCTTTCTATCTATATATTAGACAAAATGAGTAAGTAGACTAAAAGAACTGAAAAACCCAAGCACCAAAAAATCCAAACAACCCAACCTATAAATGGGCCAATGAAACAATAGGTCTTAAGAGGTTAAGTACAGATGGCCAATAACTACATGAATGTTCAACAGCCTTAGCTGTTAGGGTGATGCAAATTAGAACTCCTTTAAAATTCCATTTCAACCCAACCAGGATGGCTACCAGTCACAAAACAAACAACAACAAATGCTGGCAAAGATGTAGAGGTCCCTTATAAACTACTGGTGGGAATGTAAGTTGGTGCAGCCACTGTAGAAATCATTGTGAAGGTTCCATAAAGTACAAGTAAGACTAACATATGACCAGCTTACCACTTGTAGGCATACACTCAAAAGAATATAAGGCCATGCTGTGAAGTGATACCATAACCAAGAAACTCATTATAGAGGAAAACATTTAATTGGGGCTGGCTTACAGTTTTAGAGGTTCAGTCCATTATCATCATGGTGGGAAGCATGGCATCATGCAGGCAGACATGGTGCTGAAGGAGCCAAGAGTTCTACATCTTGATCCACAGGCAGCAGGAGACCATGTTCCACACTGGGTGGAGCTTGAATATATTTAAGACTTCAAAATCTGCCTCCACAGTGACACATGTCCTCCAACAAAGCCACACCTACTCCCAATAAGATCACTCCCTGAGGGTCAAGCATTCAAACACATGAGTCTATGGGGGCCATACCTATTCAAACCTCATACCGCATAGGTGCCTACATATCCATGTTTATTGTAGCATTTCATAACAACCACGTCATGGAATCAGCCCAAGTGTCTATCAGTAGATGAGCACATAAAGAGAGTGAGGCATGTGTACACAGTGTAGTTTTATTCAGCCATAAAGAAGAGTGAACTTATGCTTTCTGAAGAAACTAGTTTTGACTAGAGATCATCATTTTTACTGAAATAAATCAGATATATCCAGCCAGCTATAGTGCTCGAAAGCTTAGAATTCCAGCAAATGCAGAGGCAGGAGAATGCTCACAAGCCCACTGTATACCAAAGCCCCATTTCAAATAACAATAAATGAAAAACACAGAATAAGAAGAAGACAAATCTTGCATGTTTTCTCTCATTTATAGTTTCCTACGGTTCTTCACAGGTACCATTCATGAGCACATGTATGAGAGGCCTGGCAGTGCGAATGCAGAAGGGAGGCTTGGCAGTGGAGAAGGAGGGGTGGGGCTTTGAGAACAGACAATGGGCAGGGCCATCAGTATCCTCAGACCACACAACATACTGGAAAGAAACTGTGATGGCATACAACAATAAACAATAAAAGTAGTTTAAAACTTTACAAATCTCAACTATTATTTGTAGTTTCCTTTTGAGATGAAGTCAGTTCTGTAGCTTGCCAGCTTTTCTGCAGCATCTGTGTATAAATATGCTTTTTAACTACTTCGTTCCTTCTCTTTCCCACGTGAGCTCTTCAGTTCAGCCAGGCATAGAGGTCTTTGGACCAATCAGTATCTTCCTTGAGGCACAGGATCACATCATGCCCCACTGGAAGAGGCAGCCAGGAGCTTGAGCCTTTTAGAATTTATTTTGTCTGAATTATAGCTTACTACAGGACCAACACTGTGCAAACCTCATACACACATAGACTATCAGGACTCCCATGCCTTCCTCTTTGGTGATATTTCAAGTATTTTTGATATTAAGGTAAACCTTTAAGGTTTTGTTTTGTTTTGTTTTGTTTGGGGGACATTTGTTTGTTTGGTTTGGTTTTTATGTTTCTGAGATTAGATAATCTCAGGCTTGCTCATCACTACTGTAGCGCAGGCTAGCTTCAACCTAGCCACAGTTCTAACTCAGCCTCCCAAGTGCTAGAATTATAGGTATGTACCATCAAACTCAGCTTAAAATAACCATCATTATTGTGGTATCTTATCATTCTCTTATATTTTGTTGATGTTTGGGTCATATTTCCAATGCAAGTTGGGATTGCTTTCATAATCCATGAGGGTTTTTTTTAAATGTAAAAATAAAACATCAGTGCAAGATATATGTACTTGTGAACAGTATAGTGCCATGCAGACTCCACCCCACTGTGGCCAATTTCAGGGCTACCTTTAAAGCCTGAGCTGAGGGTGGAGCACACAGTAGGTTCCTGAGCTTTGCATTAAGTAGGCACAAAGGTTACCATACCCCAGTTTAATGAGTTCATGAGGCTGAAAGATGTGGGTCCTTATATTAGACTTATATGAGCAGCTCGTTTATCCTTGACCTAACAGTAGAGAACAGTAATCAAAAACGAACGTTCATGTTGGTCCCCCAACTTAGCATGGTGTCATGTGCATAACAATCAACATAAATCTTGTCATTCTAGAAGGGTGGCAGGTTCTCAAAATCCTGACCACGAAACATCTGTAATTAAGGTAGATGACAGGCAGCAAATTAGTAGGTGGCAGGTGCCACAGTTCCATGCAGTCAGGCTAATCTATCAACCTGATGCTGTCATGTCTTGCTGGTTCCTCATGGGTAACTCAGCATGAGAAAGGATAAAACCTAATAATGCCCTAAGGCCCCTTGGGTTCCATTAGTAGCCTGGCAGGTCTTTTTTAAGGAGTTTTTCTCTTGGGAAGGTTGAACTCTGTATAGTCTCATTCTCCATTGACTTCTGAACAGATAAGAAACCAGAGTTTTCATTTGAATCATTTTGGGCTATCTTCAAGCGGATACAGTAATATCAAAGAGTTCACATGAGAGTGGTTATCTGCAGGCAGCTCGTGTGCGCAGTCAACTGTGCTTAATGGGTATAATGGAGAAGCTGGAATCTAACTGACGTGATAAGCTCAGTGCTCATCCTGGGTAGTGTTTGTGGCTCATGACGTATAATCAGTGACAGAAATCATATTGCCCTTTCCCTCAGGGGTGCTGCAGAATCATGTCAGAGAAACAGAGAGCAGAATATGTTTGAGAACATGCAGGGGCATGACGCAGGCTGGAGTGGCAGTTATAATAGGAAAGATTTCATGAAGATGAAACCTGGCTGCAAAGCCTTGTAAAATAGTGCCTGTGTGTGGTCCAAGGCAGTGTAGCTGATAGTGTGTTTGTGTGTGTGTGTGTGTGTGTGATCACACACATATCACATCGCATATAATTTACAATTTTAAGTGTGACATGTTGTGGCACTGAATGAATTCACATTCACCATCCATCCCCAAACTGTTTTCATTTTCAAAATTAGAATTATAGACTCAGCCCAGTAAGCATCAGCTCTATTTCCTGTGTCCTAAAAAGCCTGGTAACCACCACATCTGTTTTCTCTATAACTGGGATGACTCTGGGTCTCTGGTAGGAATGGAATCATGCAGCATCTGCCCTGTTGGATATGACTTGTTCCATGGAGCATGATGATTTCTCGGCTCATCCTCCATGGTGGCAGCTATTCGTGGCTGTCAATTTGACTATATCTGGAAGGAACTTCAATCCAGGTATGGAGGGCAAACCTGGGAGAGACTTTCTGCTTGGCTTGAAGTGGATAAATCCACTTCTAGTTCAGATTTTTGAGGTAGGAAGTCACACATCATTAATCTAATATTGAGATGGGGGGAGGGGGACACAGGCCTTTGGTTCTGATCTTGAGGAGGGAAGACACACGTCTTTAACCCAAATCTACAGGCACACCTTCTGCTGGCATTCTATATGAGGACATAGAAGGAGGAAGCTTTGCCCTTTGCCTGCTTGCCCTCACCTTGCTAGCACATCCGTTCCTTCACGGGCATTGGAGCCTACTTCTTTGGAAATCCAGTGTGCACAGAAGACTAGCTAAGACACCTAGGCTGTGGGACTGAGCAACGACTAGATTCTTGGACTCTGCATTCACAGCTAGCCATTGTTGGATTAGTTGGACTTTAACCTGTATATATGAGACAAAGAGGGAGGGGGAGGGGAGGGGGAGAGAGAGAGAGAGAGAAAGAGAGAGAGAGAGAGATTGATTCATTACATAAGTTCTGTGACTCTAGAGAATCCTTACTAGTATGTCAACGTTGTCATGTGTGATGGTTCAAGTAAGCTTTGCCCAGGGAGTAGGTGTGCCACTGTGGGTGTGGCTTTAATACTCTATTCCTAGCTGCCTGGAAGTCAGTCTTCCATTAGCAGCCTTCAGATGAAGATGTAGAACTCTCAGCTCCTCCTGCACCATGCCTGCCTGGACACTGCCATGCTCCCACCTTGATGATAATGGACTGAACCTGTAAGCCAACCCTAATTAAATGTTGTCCTTATAAGACTTGCCTTGATGAAACCAGTTACACTGAATCTAATAGAAGTGAAAGTGGGGGAAAGTCTCAAACACATGGGCACGGGGGGAAAGTTCCTGAACAGAACACCAATGGAATATGCTCTAAGATCAAGAATCGACAACTGGGACCTCATAAAATTGCAAAGCTTCTGTAAGGCAAAGGACACTGTAAATAGGACAAAACAGCAACCTACAGATTGGGAAAAGATCTTTACCATTCCCACATCTGATGGAGGGCTAATATCCAATATATATAAAGAACTCAAGAAGCTAGACGCCAGAGAACCAAATAACCCTATTAAAAATGGGGAACAGTGCTAAACAGAGAATTCTCAACTGAGGAAACTTGAAGGGCTGAGAAGCACCTAAAGAAATGTTCAACATCCTTACTCATCAGGGAAATGCAAATCAAAACAACCCTGATATTCCACCTCACACCAGTCAGAATGGCTAAGATCAAAAAATCAGTTGACAGCAGATGTTGGTGAGGATGTGGAGAAAGAGGAACACTCCTCCATTTGTGGTGGGAATGCAAGCTGATACAACCTCTCTGGAAATCAGCTTGGCGGACCCTCAGAAAAATGGACATAATACTACCTGAGGACCCAGCTATACCACTCCTGGGCATATACCCAGAAGATGCTCCATCATGTAATAAAGACACATGCTCCACTATGCTCATAGCAGCCATATTTATAATAGCCAGAAGCTGGAAAGAACCCAGATGTCGCTCAACAGAGGAATGGATACAGAAAATGTGGTCATTTACACAATGGAATACTACTCAGCTATTAAAAACAATGACTTCATGAAATTCACAAGCAAATGGATGGAACTTGAAAATATCCTGAGTGAGGTAACACAGTCACAAAAGAATGAACACGGTATGTACTCACTGATAAATGGATATTAGCCCAAAAGTTTAGAATACCCAAGATTCAATTCATAGACCATATGAAGCCTAAGAAAAAGGAAGACCAAAATGTGGATGCTTTAGTGTTTCTTGGAAGGGTGAACAAAATACTCACAGGAGGAAATATGGAGACAAAGTGTGGAGCAGAGATGGAAGGAAAGGCCATCCAGAGACTGCCCCACCTGGGGATACATCCCATATTCAGCCACCAAACTGGAGCGTTCTTGTGTATGCAGGGAAGTGCTTACTGATGGAAGTATGATAAGCTGTCTCAGGGGAGGCTCAGAAAGAGCCTGACAAATAAGGAGGGTGATGTTCACAGATAACCATTGGAAACTGTGGGGTTTCAGATGAAGGAGTTGGAGAAGGGACTGAAGAATCTGAGGGAGTTTGCAGCCCCATGGAGGGAGCAACAGTGTCAACTGGCCAGACTCCCCGGAGCTCCCAGAGACTTGGCCACCAACCAAAGAATACTCATGAAGGGACCCATGCTGCTGGCCACATTTGTGGCAGAGGAGGGCCTTGTTGGCCATCTGTGGGAGGAGAGGCCCTTGGACCTGAGGGTGTTCAATTCCCCAGTGTAGGGGAATGCCAGGGAGGGAAGATGTGAGTGGGCAGGTGGTTGGGGGAGCACCCTCATAGAGGTGGGGGTTGGGATAGGAGGTTTCCGAAGGGGAGACCAGGAAGGGGGAAAACATTTGAAATGCAAATAAAGTAAATATCCCCAAAAAAACAACAAAAAGACTTGCCTTGGTCTAGGTGTCTGTTCACAGCAGTAAAACCCTAACTAAGGCATCCTGCATGTTAGGATTTCCTTTCTCTTTAAGGCTACACCCCATACTTTCTTTGTCTGTGTGTCAGTGGATATTGAGGTTGTTTCTACATTTTGTGGTTTGTGGCACTGGATGTGAGCCTATAGTGTGTGTTGCAGCCGTTAGCTCTTGGGTACTTACCTACAAATCGAACTGTTCACATGGCAACAGAGCTTAAAAACGTTTGAGGAATAGCTGAACTGTCTGATTTCTACGGCAGCTATGCCATTTTTATATCTGTCAGCAGGATGCAAGAGACACTTGAGGGACATTTTTAACTGTAGTCAACCCCTCAGCACCCCTCAGCTCCATGTGGAGAACTGGTTGTTTTGACAGAAAATTCCTTCAGAAAATAGGACACCTTCAAGGCCACCTGCTGCCTGAATAAGAATTTATACAAACTGGACAAGAATTTATGAATTTTAAGGTTGCGGGGTAGAGGGGAAAGGTTTTGTTCCCTGTTGTTCTTATCACCAGGAACTGTTTCTCAGAGTTATTTTTCCTGTTGGAATGCACACTGTGTTGTTATTCAGTCTTCCCTTTTAACATGCTAGCAAAGGTCAAAACCCAATGATGAATGGAAAGTGACAGACCAGCCTTGAAAAATTAGTGACCAGGGGATGGTAACAGAGTGGCCCAAGTCAGAAGGGCCCATGGCCCATGTGCTGATCAAAGTCATTGTCCTGTGATGCCATTGTGTTAAATGACACATGGTCTCTGTTCCCAAGGTTTTTTCAGCCTAGACAGATAGCAGTCAGTATTAGTCAGGGTTCTCTAGAGTCACAGAGCTTTTGGAATGTCTCTATATATTAAAAGAACTTATTGTAATTATTTGCAGTCTTCAGTCTGCATCTAACCCAACAATGGGCAGCTGTGAATAGGAAGTCCAAGAATCTAGTAGTTGCTCAGTCCCACGAGGCTGGTTGTATCAGCTGGTCTTCTGTATAAGCTGGAATCCTGGAGAAGTAGGTTCTAACTGGCAAGTAAGTGCAAGCAAGCGAAGAATTGTGAGTCTTCCTTCTTCCAATGTCCTTATGAAGGCCTCCAGTAGAAGGTGTGGCCCAGACTAAAGGTGTGTACCACCACACCTGGATTTGGAACTTGCTCTGTCCCAGGTTGGCATTCATTCTCTGGAAATCAGAGATCTTCCTGTCTCAGTCTCCTGAGACCTTGCCTGGACCTGAGCTTTTCATGGCCACAATGCCTCAAGATCTAGATCAAAGGGGTATCCCTTGTCAAGATCCAGGTCAGAAGCCTGTGTCTTCCAGCCTTGAGATCTGGATCATAGATATGCCCTCCATTTCTGAATGGTTGTGCATTCCAGATGGAGTCAGGTTGACAACCAGGAATAGCCATCACTCAGTCCTTCCCAAGAGGTGAGTTCCTGAGGAGGTTCTAATAGCAAGCAGATGGACATCAAAATTGAGGATTGCATTCATAAACTTCCTAGGCCCTGTTTTCCTCATTTACACAGAGTAATCGTGCAGTGTTTCCATGAATGGGAAAAGTGTTAAATCACCTCACACGTGGTCAGAGCCTATTACTCCTTTCACTGCTTTCCCCTAGGTGTGACAGAGGAAACTCATGGAAGGAGGTCTTATCTTTTTAGGATTCTGACCTCAAATAATTTTTTTAAAAGTTTATTCAGTTGCTTCAAGCATGGGATCAGAGTATGTTTTCTTGGATTTTGTTCTTTTGTTCTTTTGTTTTTAGAGACAGAGTTTCTGGTGTAGCCCTGGCTGTCCTGGAACTCGAATGCTTTGTAGGCCATGGTGGCCTTGAACTCACAGAGACCTGCTTGCCTCTGACTCCCAATGCTGGAATTAAAGGCATGTGACAACAACGCCCAGTCTCTTTTGTTGTTTGGAGACAAGATCTCACCATGTAATTCTGGTTGGCCAGGAACTCACTATATAAACTGTGCTGGCCTCAAGCTCACAGACATCTATCTGCTTTTGCCTCCCAAGTGCTGGGCTTAAAGGTGTGCATCACGGCACCTGCCTGTTCTCTTGTTTTGTCTTGAGATAAGTTTCCTTGTAGCCCAGTCTGGCCTTAAACCTGTAAACCTCCTGAATGCTGGGACTGCTACTGTGCTCAGCCTCCTGGAAAACTTTCTTTGTGTTATTTTTAACTCATTGAGAAATGTTCAAAAGGCGATGGATGCTTTGTTAATTTTAAAACTTACTGCCATCTAGAGAACGATTGCCTAGGAGAAGAGTCGTAGAGGTGTTCAAAGTAAGAAGTCCTTCTGAAATCTCTTTCTCCCATTCTAGTACTAAACAAGCCTGACCCTGCTTAGCTTCTGAGGCTAGAAGAGACTGGGTACATCCAGGTTGGCATGGTCATAGATGCCTGTGTCTTCCTGGCAATTCAAATTTCATCTCAAGTAGAAAAATTGAATTAGATTGAAAAGAAAATATAATGATTGAATTTAGGGCCATATGCCCCAACTAATAGTGCATTAACTCAAATTACAGTTTTCAGATAAATACAACACTCTGTAATTTCACAGTGATTTGTTTTTAGAAAATGACAGGTTTAAGATAATATTCAGAGACGTCCACATGAACAATTACAAATAAATACTTAGAACAATGAACATGTAAATCTTTGGAGATTGATGGTGATTAGGACTAGAAGCTATGTAGGTATAATGGCACACTGTAAATATCATCACCCAGAGACTTCGGCAGGAGGATCTGGAGTTCCAGGCTAGCCTGGGCTACAAAATGAGACCCTATCTCAAAGCCCAAGACCAAACCATAACAACAAAAACAAGAGGCAATGTAGGATGAGAAAAGGAAAAGCCTTTGTTCTGTATGTAGCCTTTTACTACAGAGAAGCCATACAAAGAGTGTGACACGGAATTTGTTTCCTTATTGGGCCAGATCTGTTTGCTTATTTATGTATATACTCCACTCCCAGCTCCTGCACCTCCGTAGCAAAGTCACGTGTGAAGGCTGCACATAGCCCATGGCTGAGGTGTCCTGTAAGACATCCCTCACTTTCCTTCTGAGAACATACTTGAGTTGACAGTGTGGCAGCGAACACACCTGTGTGTATGCGTGCAACGGCTGTTTGCAGGCTGCAGCCTCAGTCAGGTGTCTCATACCTTCTGGCCTCATTTGCATCGTTCGTACAAAGAGGAGTCTGCAAGCATTACCTTGTGCTGATGCTGAGGTAGTTGACTGTTCGTACAGCACTCAGAACAAAGCTGAGACATGGAAAATGCATAGTGGCAATAGCTGCTTCTGGGAATCCATATGTGTACTCAAGAGAGATCATTCCTGGAGGATGGGTGGATATATATGCCATATTTTATGCCCTTCTGAATTATCTTGTTTTCGGAAACGTTTTCTTTTGTTTTGAGACTGGATCTAATTTCAGCCTAGGATGCCCTGGAACTTATTGTATAGCTCAGGCTAGCCTCAAACTCATCACAATTTCCTGCTTCTTGAGTATTTTGAGTACAGGTGTGAGCCACCATACCATGCATTGAATTCCATCTTTTAAACACACACACACACACACACACACACACACACACACACACACACACAC